>CM040405.1:59992326-60117326 GCA_022702515.1 Ilyophis sp. 1 JC-2022 | reverse complement strand
CACACGCACAAACACACACACAGATACACAGAGCTCTCTTGTTGGGAATTAAACAGTGGATTCTTCTATAATAGCTGGCTTGTGTTAAAGGAGAATCAAAGAGGCCCTAAAGAAAGAGAGGAATGAGAAAGGAAACAGTGGCAGAAAGTGGGCGTGGCCTCGTGCTCAATGAGGCTTGGGCGGCCGGCGGGATTTACGGATATCAGAGGAGCACCACTTGAAAGGCAAGAAGACAGGAGTTAGAGATGCTCTGAAGGGCTGCATCCTCCCTCCATCCCTCTCTCCCTCCTTCCTTCCATCCCTCCCTCCCTCTTTCAAGTTCAGCGCAGCGTGTCCTCTCCTTTTCCTTCCTCTTCTGAGGCGTTCGCCCCGCCGCCACGGATACCTAAAGGAAGCCCTTTAATAAGGCGGCTCTGGAGGAACCCCCTCCCCGTTCCTGGAGCAGGTGTGTTTACGTCTGCCGCAAAAGCCCCGTAACCCCCCCCACCGCCCCACTCCCAAAACCCCTTCCTTATCTTTGATCCAAGCAGAACCAGATAGCGACGCGTTGGTAATTAATGGCCCCGACCCTGCGGAACGGGGGCGGCTCCAAACGACAGGAAGCTGAGCGGGGAACGCCGGCCCCCTTCGTCTGTCCGCGCGGCGCACCACCCTGCTTTGCCACGCGACGGAACATGTGGGCGAGCGGGGCCACCCCCTCGGCTCAGCCTTCAAAGCCCCACAAACCCCTGCAAAACATCACAGGCGCAGCGACGGCACTCTGGCACACGCCACACTTCAAACGCCCCTTACAGTTCAGCTCTCGGGAGAGCCATATGAAAACAGAAAGAGAGAGAGGGGGGAGAGAGAGAGAAAGAGAGAGAGTGATAAAGGGAGAGAGAGAGAGAGACAGAAAGACAGGCAGAGAAAGAGAGAAAGAAAGAGGCATAATGGTGGTAATTGATGCTGGCATGCTGAGAGCACCATTATTATTATTATTATTATTATTATTATTATTATTATTATTATTATTAGTATTATTAGTATTAACAATAATAATAATTATTATTATTATTATAACAATTATTATTGTTGTTGTCATTGCTGTTTTTGTTAATATATTGTCATTTATACTTTCTATATATGCTTTTATAATACTATCTTGGTTCAATAAAGCACCATTAAATTTAGAGAGAGAGTAAAAACAATGAATATGTGGTCACTGTAAGACAGGAGAGGTAGAGACAGAGATGCACTTCCTCCTTAACTGCACAAAATACACAACAATAAGAAAATAATATTTCCCCAAATTTTCTAGAATCATACAGAACTTCAATTCTCTATCAAACAATGAGAAATGTGTAATCCTATTAGGAGAACAGCCCCAATTGTGGCACAATATATTTTAGCCTGTCATAGCCTGAGTGACCATTCACTCATACAGGAGAGACTCCTGAGATACTGTTGATTTAATGTTTATTTATCTTTCACATTGTTATTGTGTTGTTCTTATTTATATTATTATTTTACTGTACATATGCATTTTGTATGGTAAGTATGCTTTGGCAATATTTACACTTGTATTTTCTGCCAATAAAGCAATTTGAGTTGAATTGAATTGAATTGAGTAACAGAAAAAGAGAGTGAGAGAGAGCAGAAAGACGGTGAGAGAGAGCAGAAAGACGGTGAGAGAAAGAGCAGAAGGAGGGTGAGAGAGAGCGCAGAAAGGAGGGTGAGAAAGAGAGCAGAAGGAGGGTGAGAGAGAGTAGAAGGAGGGTGAGAGAGAGCAGAAGGAGGGTGAGAGAGAGTAGAAGGAGGGTGAGAGAGAGCAAAAGGAGGGTAAGAGAGTAGAAGGAGGGTGAGAGAGAGCAGAAGGAGGGTGAGAGAGAGCAGAAGGAGGGTGAGAGAGAGCAGAAGGAGGGTGAGAGAGAGCAAAAGGAGGGTGAGAGAGAGCAGAAGGAGGGTGAAAGAGAGAGTAGAAGGAGGGTGAGAGAGAGCAGAAGGAGGGTGAGAGAGAGCAGAAGGAGGGTGAAAGAGAGAGTAGAAGGAGGGTGAGAGAGAGCAGAAGGAGGGTGAGAGAGAGCAAAAGGAGGGTGAGAGAGAGCAGAAGGAGGGTGAAAGAGAGAGTAGAAGGAGGGTGAGAGAGAGCAGAAGGAGGGTGAGAGAGAGCAGAAGGAGGGTGAGAGAGAGCAAAAGGAGGGTGAGAGAGAGCAGAAGGAGGGTGAAAGAGAGAGTAGAAGGAGGGTGAGAGAGAGCAGAAGGAGGGTGAGAGAGAGCAAAAGGAGGGTGAGAGAGAGCAGAAGGAGGGTGAAAGAGAGAGTAGAAGGAGGGTGAGAGAGAGCAGAAGGAGGGTGAGAGAGAGCAGAAGGAGGGTGAGAGAGAGCAGAAGGAGGGTGAGAGAGAGCAGAAGGAGGGTGAGAGAGAGCAAAAGGAGGGTGAGAGAGAGCAGAAGGAGGGTGAAAGAGAGAGTAGAAGGAGGGTGAGAGAGAGCAGAATGAGGGTGAGAGAGAGCAGAAGGAGGGTGAAAGAGAGAGTAGAAGGAGGGTGAGAGAGAGCAGAAGGGGGGTGAGAGAGAGTAGAAGGAGGGTGAGAGAGAGAGCAGAAGGAGGGTGGGAGAGAGAGCAGAAGGAGGGTGAGAGAGAGTAGAAGGAGGGTGAGAGAAAGCAAAAGGAGGGTGAGAGAGAGCAGAGAGAGAGAGCAGAAGGAGGGTGAGAGAGCAGAAGGAGGGTGAGAGAGAGTAGAAGGAGGGTGAGAGAAAGCAAAAGGAGGGTGAGAGAGAGCAGAGAGAGAGAGCAGAAGGAGGGTGAGAGAGAGCAGAAGGAGGGTGAGAGAGAGTAGAAGGAGGGTGAGAGAGAGCAGAAGGAGGGTGAGAGAGAGCAGAAGGAGGGTGAGAGAGAGTAGAAGGAGGGTGAGAGAGAGCAGAAGGAGGGTGAGAGAGAGCAGAAGGAGGGTGAGAGAGAGCAGAAGGAGGGTGAGAGAGAGTAGAAGGAGGGTGAGAGAGAGCAGAAGGAGGGTGAGAGAGAGCAGAAGGAGGGTGAGAGAGAGTAGAAGGAGTGTGAGAGAGAGTAGAAGGAGGGTGGGAGAGAGAGCAGAAGGTGGGTGAGAGAGAGCAGAAGGAGGGTGAGAGAGAGCAGAAGGAGGGTGAGAGAGAGTAGAAGGAGGGTGAGAGAGAGCAGAAGGAGAGTGGGAGAGAGAGTAGAAGGAGGGTGAGAGAGAGCAGAAGGAGGGTGAGAGAGAGTAGAAGGAGGGTGAGAGAGAGTAGAAGGAGGGTGAGAGAGAGCAAAAGGAGGGTGAGAGAGAGCAGAAGGAGGGTGAGAGAGAGCAGAGGAGGGTGAGAGAGAGAGTAGAAGGAGGGTGAGAGAGAGCAGAAGGAGGGTGAGAGAGAGCAGAAGGAGGGTGAGAGAGAGCAGAAGGGGGGTGAGAGAGAGTAGAAGGAGGGTGAGAGAGAGAGCAGAAGGAGGGTGGGAGAGAGAGCAGAAGGAGGGTGAGAGAGATTAGAAGGAGGGTGAGAGAGAGCAAAAGGAGGGTGAGAGAGAGCAGAAGGAGGGTGAGAGAGAGCAGAAGGAGGGTGAGAGAGCAGAAGGAGGGTGAGAGAGAGCAGAAGGAGGGTGAGAGAGCAGAAGGAGGGTGAGAGAGAGTAGAATGAGGGTGAGAGAGAGCAGAAGGAGGGTGAGAGAGCAGAAGGAGGGTGAGAGAGCAGAAGGAGGGTGAGAGAGAGCAGAAGGAGGGTGAGAGAGCAGAAGGAGGGTGAGAGAGAGCAGAAGGAGGGTGAGAGAGAGTAGAAGGAGGGTGAGAGAGAGCAGAAGGAGGGTGAGAGAGAGCAGAAGGAGGGTGAGAGAGAGTAGAAGGAGGGTGGGAGAGAGAGCAGAAGGAGGGTGAGAGAGAGCAGAAGGGGGGTGAGAGAGAGTAGAAGGAGGGTGAGAGAGAGTAGAAGGAGGGTGAGAGAGAGCAGAAGGAGGGTGAGAGAGAGTAGAAGGAGGGTGAGAGAGAGAGCAGAAGGAGGGTGAGAGAGAGCAGAAGGAGGGTGAGAGAGAGCAGAAGGAGGGTGAGAGAGAGAGCAGAAGGAGGGTGAGAGAGAGCAGAAGGAGGGTGAGAGAGAGCAGAAGGAGGGTGAGAGAGAGTAGAAGGAGGGTGAGAGAGAGAGCAGAAGGAGGGTGAGAGAGAGCAGAAGGAGGGTGAGAGAGAGTAGAAGGAGGGTGGGAGAGAGAGCAGAAGGAGGGTGAGAGAGAGCAGAAGGGGGGTGAGAGAGAGTAGAAGGAGGGTGAGAGAGAGTAGAAGGAGGGTGAGAGAGAGCAGAAGGAGGGTGAGAGAGAGAGTAGAAGGAGGGTGAGAGAGAGCAGAAGGAGGGTGAGAGAGAGCAGAAGGAGGGTGAGAGAGAGCAGAAGGAGGGTGAGAGAGAGAGCAGAAGGAGGGTGAGAGAGAGCAGAAGGAGGGTGAGAGAGAGCAGAAGGAGGGTGAGAGAGAGTAGAAGGAGGGTGAGAGAGAGAGTAGAAGGAGGGTGAGAGAGAGCAGAAGGAGGGTGAGAGAGAGTAGAAGGAGGGTGAGAGAGAGCAGAAGGAGGGTGAGAGAGAGCAGAAGGAGGGTGAGAGAGAGTAGAAGGAGGGTGAGAGAGAGAGCAGAAGGAGGGTGGGAGAGAGAGCAGAAGGAGGGTGAGAGAGAGTAGAAGGAGGGTGAGAGAGAGCAGAAGGAGGGTGAGAGAGAGCAGAAGGAGGGTGAGATAGAGCAGAAGAAGGGTGAGAGAGAGTAGAAGGAGGGTGAGAGAGAGCAGAAGGAGGGTGGGAGAGAGAGCAGAAGGAGGGTGAGAGAGAGTAGAAGGAGGGTGAGAGAGAGAGAGCAGAAGGAGGGTGAGAGAGAGCAGAAGGAGGGTGAGAGAGAGCAGAAGGAGGGTGAGAGCGAGAGCAGAAGGAGGGTGGGAGAGAGAGCAGAAGGAAGGTGGGAGAGAGAGTAGAAGGAGGGTGAGAGAGAGAGTAGAAGGAGGGTGAGAGAGAGCAGAAGGAGGGTGAGAGAGAGCAGAAGGAGGGTGAGAGAGAGCAGAAGGAGGGTGAGAGAGAGTAGAAGGAGGGTGAG
Source organism: Ilyophis sp. 1 JC-2022 (assembly GCA_022702515.1). Classification (NCBI taxonomy): domain Eukaryota; kingdom Metazoa; phylum Chordata; class Actinopteri; order Anguilliformes; family Synaphobranchidae; genus Ilyophis; species Ilyophis sp. 1 JC-2022. The sequence continues at coordinate 60,112,280 of CM040405.1, read as the reverse complement.
AGAGAGCAGAAGGAGGGTGAGAGAGAGCAGAAGGAGGGTGAAAGAGAGCAGAAGGAGGGTGAGAGAGAGTAGAAGGAGGGTGAGAGAGAGCAGAAGGAGGGTGGGAGAGAGAGCAGAAGGAGGGTGAGAGAGAGTAGAAGGAGGGTGAGAGAGAGCAGAAGGAGGGTGAGAGAGAGCAGAAGGAGAGTGAGATAGAGCAGAAGAAGGGTGAGAGAGAGCAGAAGGAGGGTGAGAGCGAGAGCAGAAGGAGGGTGGGAGAGAGAGCAGAAGGAAGGTGGGAGAGAAAGTAGAAGGAGGGTAAGAGAGAGCAGAAGGAGGGTGAGAGAGAGTAGACGGAGGGTGAGAGAGAGCAGAAGGAGGGTGGGAGAGAGAGTAGAAGGAGGGTGAGAGAGAGCAGAAGGAAGGTGGGAGAGAGAGTAGAAGGAGGGTGAGAGAGAGCAGAAGGAGGGTGAGAGAGAGCAGAAGGAGGGTGAGAGAGAGTAGACGGAGGGTGAGAGAGAGCAGAAGGAGGGTGAGAGAGAGAAGAAGGAGGGTGAGAGAGAGCAGAAGGAGGGTGAGAGAGAGCAGAAGGAGGGTGAGAGAGAGCAGAAGGAGGGTGGGAGAGAGAGTAGAAGGAGGGTGAGAGAGAGCAGAAGGAGGGTGAGAGAAAGCAGAAGGAGGGTGAGAGAGAGCAGAAGGAGGGTGGGAGAGAGAGTAGAAGGAGGGTGAGAGAGAGCAGAAGGAGGGTGAGAGAGAGCAGAAGGAGGGTGAGAGAGAGCAGAAGGAGGGTGGGAGAGAGAGTAGAAGGAGGGTGAGAGAGAGCAGAAGGAGGGTGAGAGAGAGTAGACGGAGGGTGAGAGAGAGCAGAAGGAGGGTGAGAGAGAGCAGAAGGAGGGTGAGAGAGAGTAGAAGGAGGGTGAGAGAGAGCAGAAGGAGGGTGAGAGAGAGCAGAAGGAGGGTGAAAGAGAGAGCCTTTGGGAAGGGGGGCAGCCCCCCTCTCTCACAAATGGCAGCAGTTGGTATTCTGGGCCGTATGTTGAGTCAGAACTGACCCAATTAAACCTCACCCCTCACATGTTGGGGAAGACCTAGAAGCCATGCAGAACCCCAGGGGTCTTTGTGAGTTTGTTTAGACCAGGTTTTCGCCTGCTGTGGATTTTGTGCCAGCCTCAAACCTAGCCCTCTGAGCTGAGCCCTTAAAGATGTAACACAAAAAGCCTTCAGTTGTACGCCACTGAATCAAACAGGGACCGCATAGTTTCTCGTACGCGCGCTTGGCAGGTCGCAGAATGAAAGAGCATCTGAGAGATGCAAAAAAAAACCTTTCTTCTGCAATGGAAAACTCCAAACCACACAAGCAAATGTGGCGAATTCTCCCAACCATTTTTTCTTTTTCAAAATTGCGCTTAATGTGCAAAGAAATCAGACATTTGGTCCCCACAACGTCTGAAAATATTCAGACGAGGCCCTTTCCCCTCTGGAGCTCATACTGAATAAAACAGCAGAGTGTCACTATGGGTTCAGTTACTAAAATCCTTCAGAGTGGAGGCTACTGAAGACCTGGAAGCCATTTTGATTCTGGGAGCACAACCATCTCTACAAAGCGGAATGCTGAGGTGACAGAAGCTGCTGTTTAAACACTTCAGGAGATTCCACACACGTCTGACTAACCACCCCCGCAGACATAGACTGCATTCTGGGAAAACGATTGAACTCCCTGGCAAACGGGAGGAGATTAAAGAAAAGAAGAGAAAAAAAGCCGAAAGTTTTTGGCCCGACGCACTCTTTCATATCCATTAGCTCTGTGGTGAAGGTAGGATATTCAGATTGATTTACCGTTGTCCCCGCGATCGCTTCCTACCGAAGATTCATTCGGGTCGTTAATGTAAGCATCGCTGTCCTGCCGATTTCAAATGAAACCCACCTTTTATATTTGCCTTTGATTGCCGTAATGGCCTTATTTATGAGGCCCAAATTCAGACCGAACACTCAGAGGAACTGGAGGAGTCATTCGATATGGGTTGGAGACGGGGGAAACCAATCTGAACACTTCTGATACCGCTCATTTTTCATGTGCTCCATAACCATAATCCATAATCTCCAACAAATCAATGAATAAGAAAATGAAAGGCCAAACCATAAAGCTCATCATATGATAAAGTGCAAAGTATCCAAAAAAAAACTCAAGATAAACTTTTTGGGACAAATTATACTATTTAAATTACATTTAGGCAGCATTCACATTTCGGCAGCGCTGGATATACAGTGATGCATTTCAGGTTAAGTATCTACAACTGCCATGCAACATCTGAGTTATAAGCCCCGTTACCATAGGTGGAGATAGAGGGCGGGCCAGGTTCCTAGCTCAACTTTTTCCTTCCAAAAAGTCAAATGCTTGTGCTTCATCTTCAGAATATGTTCATCAAAATGCATCCAAAAACACCCATGGTAGTGACTGCAGCATTTTCACACTACGCAATGCCTAAGCTAACAAGGGATAAGCATAACCATAGAAACATATCTATCGTCACTATCCAAAAGGTCTGTTGAGTTGATAGAATGTTTACTTTTAAAAGAACATAGAACATAAATTAACATGCTCACCCATAAGTGGCAATATTTTGTGCAGAAAATTATATATAATCCTGTGTTGAAACCCCTTGTGAGAGTGAGTGTGCATATAAGCAAAGCAAAGAAGAAGAAAAACATTGCATTTTTGCATTTTGCATTTTAAGGAACAAAGGAGGGGACTGCCCCAGAAACCATCTTGCCCTGCTTTCAAGAGTAATTTTTTTTTAGTTTGAATGTTTTTTAGTTTCTAAATTCTAAGTCAGTGTTCTAGAACCATAATTCTAGGTCATAATGTTAGCTGTGTGTCTGTTGTGGTACGGGGAAGCGGGCTGGAGATTTATCAGGGCACTCCTGCTGCTTGTTTTGATAATATTGACGAATTGTCTAGTCAGGATAATTTTGTTTGTGGTCGTCACCATGGAGACACATTCGCAACATATGCTTGGAAATGTCCGTTGGATCTGCAGCAACAAAGTTTACCATCGCTCTTCACCGGAGTTGAAGATGTCGGGACTGATCCGGGAGTGCAGGCAATCTTCAAAAGGCTACCAGGGAAGGAAAAGAGAAGATAATGCGGGGGAGGAATGAGGCGAGGAGTGGGAAGTTTTGACAGTGTACAAAGACCGCAAGACTGCATGTATGGAGGAAAGTAGTGGAGGCGGAGTTTATGTGTTGGACTGTTCAATGACACTGGACATCTCGGGACAGCGGGGGCTATTTTTAATTATGGCTGTATTCCAATTTAATTCACTTAATTAGTTTGACTAATGCAATAATTCTATTGAATGTCGTTATTTGATATGTTTGTTTGTGTGTTGTGGGTCTGCCCCACTGTCTATGTCTTTTTTGTTGTTGCTGGCGGCTGCAACTGAAGTTCCCTAAAGGGAAAATTAAAGTTATTCTATTCTATTCTATTCTAACAGTGTTGTTGAGAAAGGCATTGTGATGTCATAAGCAGTGTAATATGTTAGAGCTGTGATGATCTCAATCCCGTCCTGTTGTTTTCCGTGTTTTCCTCCTCCCCCTGTATCGTGTTAGTCTCTCCATTGTCCGTTTTTTCCTAGCTGCAGGTGGGGCGTGGTTTTCCTTCCGTTTCACCCTGCTTCACTACTCTTCTCTCAGCCTATCCCATTTCCCTGTGTTTTGTGCATTCCACACGCTCCGCTCTGTTAACCAGAATACATACATACATTCGCACGCGGCTCTTAATTGATATCAATTAATGTTTGTATTTAGTCACCCGGTGTTCTCTGTCCTGGGCCAGTTCGTTAATGCTCTTTGTCTGAAACCTCTGGTCGTATCTTAATGTCCTAGTATCAAGTTTAAGTTATGGAATCTAATGTCTGGTTCTGTGCGGGCGTTTACTCGCCCTGCTACTTTGTCTAAAGTCGAAGTCTGCTCATTTCAGAACAGCTGTTCATTGTCTGTCTCGCTGCGCTAACCTTGTCTGCTTCAATCTGCCTACCTGCAGTCGTTGCTATTCCTGCCTGTGTCGCAGTTGCTGCCGAGGTGCTGTCTACGCTGGCTACCCTGCTGTCGCACCTGTGTCCTGCCTGGATTCCGCTCCACTGTTCCTGCAGCTATACGGCTCAACCCTGTAACCAAACTGTCTGTATTGTATATTCTCCCTATGATTCAGGAGTTATGGTTGAAGCATAATTTATTGGATGCCTAGCGCTCCCACTCCGTCTGCCTGTCTGCCAAGTCCAGTTCCGGCTTGGAACCGTTGCTGCCTGGGTGTAAAGTCCAGTTCCGGCCTGGAACAATAACTACCTGTCTTCTTCCCTGCTTCAGGATTTCTCCCTGGTCAAGCAATAAATATCTGATTATTGGAATTCCTATGTCTGAGTCGTGCGTCCAGACGGGGTCGTAACAACAGCATCCATATTCTATTGCATTGGTTTTCAAAATGTGCCCATTGACTCCCATAAATTTTTTTTGCCGACAAAATGTTAATTATCTGAAAAAGTGTATATGGTATAAAGATAAAAATGAATACCAACCTGGAAGGTGTATAAAAGTATAGATGGGTATAAATGGTGTTGATGGTGTGAATGGTGTAGAACAGGGATGTCAAACTCATTCCACCGAGGGCCGAGTGTATGCAGGTTTTTGTTCTGACCAGCTGATTTCACTAATTAGCTCAGCTCTTCAACCAAGGAGGTGCACTAATTAGTGGAATCAGCTGATGTAGAGCATGGTTAAAACAAAAACTTGCATACACTCGGCCCTCGATGGAATGAGTTTGACACCGCTGGTGTAGAAGATCAAAAAGGTTCTCAAAAAGTGGCGGAATAATGATAAGTATGGTGAATAACAAAAGGTGTGGTTTCACAACCACACCTAATTAAAGGGAAAATTTGAGTCGAGAGGAATACAGCCAAGCGTCATGATGAAAAACTGAGCATCAAAAACAATAACAATAAAGGGTTCAATTACAAAAAAAAGTAGCAGAGAGAGCACTTCACAGATGAACCCTGGTTATAAATGTCGGGAAAAGGCATTAAACGCTGCAGATGTTTTTTGAGTTACGTGACCTTTACTTGAATGGCGGACCCACGGCAGGCAGCACTTGTTGTGTAATGCCTTTAATGAGTCTGACACAGTTACCCAAGGGAGGGTTCAGTCTCATCAGATTAGAGGAGACATTAACGGTCATTAGCAGGGTGGGAAATTAACTTTCTGACCCACCAGCCACAGTGGCTTCTAGATGAGAAATTTTACCAGCCACCCCAAAATTTTACCAGAGACCTTTTTTTTCTGTTTTTTTTTTTTTCCTTTGCTAGAATAACGTTTCAAATACTTTACATAAAATGCATACTCATGTTTAGTCGCTGTTATAAAATAGTAAACTATTTATTAGGCTATTATGTATTATGGGTCAAACAGTCAAACATTTTATTTATTACATAGCCTACATTTCATATTACAGATCGATATAAATTATTTATTAGCCTATCTACTACTATAGGCTACGTTAGCTAACGTTTGCTGTTTTTCTGAACTAACACAAATAATGTTAGAGCTGTCCGGAGCTGTCACTTTTACCTCAGAGCGTAGGCTATTTGTCAGTTTTATTTTTTTTCTGTACAACGCTGGAATGCTAGAATTGCTTTAGCTATGGTAAATCGAACGCAAATTTCTGCCGGCAATCCACCTCGGTTATCGAGCCGAGTCAATATTTTAGAAACATTTAGGCTAATAACATCAAGCTTTTAAACAGGTATCAATCGCGACAATATTATGATTATATAGAGCTAGTCAGTGATGCAGTCACTTCATCAACCAACAAAAACAACGCAATGAGATCATGATTTTGCCGAATCTACACTAGGCTAGGCTACCTGGCCACAGGTAAAACGCAGCAATGCAGCGCAGATGAACTTGGTAATATCTCAGTCATCTGTCATTAGAATATTACACCAAACAATAAATTCCCTCTGCAGACCCCACACCATCCGACAATTCATACGATTTTCTGTTGATGTTCGCCAACTCCAAGAAAAATAGTCGACTTATTTTATAGATATTATTCTATAGCCTAAGTAAGCGTGTTCATGAAACACAATGTCATCCATAGCGAGGTCAACCCCGCCCTTTCTTTTAGCTTAAGAGTTTCTCTTTTCTTACTAAAAGTTGGTCTCAGCAGCTTTGTGAATAGATTTTAGATTTGAAATAAATAGAAACATTTTGTGCCACACAGGAGAACACGTAATGGTAAGATAACATGTGTTGTGAATATGGTTCCTGAAGTCTTTTTTTTGTATCCACATTGCTACACGCCACTGTGGCGGGTAGGTTTGATACATTTACCTGACAATTCTGAGATCTACCTGCATTTGGTGGGTGGTGGGTGCTAATTTCCCACCCTGGTCATTAGGAGTCTCTTTGTTGCCCTGGAACCTCTAATCAAGCCTCAATCCCCCCCTTCCTGAAGCTATGAGGGCATGGGCGTATAAAGTAGGGCCCCTTTTGAGGGCGCATATTTGAGTCAAAATGTTTTTGAGTGGGCGACTTAAAATCCCCGGATGAAACTTTTATTTCCAGGGTTTTGTTGAGGGGATTCTGGAGCACACTCATCCGACAATTTCAGGAAGTAAACCGGAAGTAAAAATTACGAGACATAGAGACATATCCTTGTCTATGGTACAAGAGCAGGACATATTACGAACTACTTCCTCACTAGTTTGGAAAGAGTTTTGCAGGATTTCTTTCACACACTGCTTGCAAAGTGAGGGGAGAGGGCACATAGTAAACAGGGATCTAAGTGGACAGGGGGAAGGGAACAGGGATAAAATTTTGTCACAGCCCAGGTTCCCACTAAGCCAAAACGGGTGATTACATCATCAATATGAGACAGGGGTGCCATAAAGCCCATGCGGGTGCTTACAACATCAGAGTGAGGCGTGGGCACCAGCCAGCCCTGTTGCTGTTTCGAACCGTTCAGTCGTTTAGCCAGGTCAAATGAATCAGGGCAGGCACTGACAGTGAGGCACGAGGTTATGTTTGCTAATCATAACCGAGTGCGCTCAGAGGGGGCGGCTGAAACCCGACACGTCTTTCCTGACCCCAGCGCTCTGACCTTCGTCTCCCACGGCGACTCATTACTGCCACAACAACATGTGTACCAAAACACACGGCAGTGGCCACAGAAATATACCTCCTGTTTGAGGAAGTGGGGTGGGGTGGGCTGGTGTGGGGGGGTTCTGTTACTTGATGACCCCCCCCCCACCCCCCACCACCAACTCCCCCTTCAAATCAAAGGGGTTTGTGGGTAATTAACCCCAGGGCAGGCGGCATTTATTAAACGCTGCACATCAGCAGGCCAGGCGTGAGAAATGATGGCCTCCATTACGGCTCCCCATTCTAACCGGAGGCCAGCTTCCGCCGCCGACCTGGGGTGGGGGGGCGAGCGAGGATTACAAAAAGAACGCATGACTCTCTCTCACCTGTCGAACACATGGGGAAACATCTGTGCAAACAACTGTGCATGTGCGTGACACACAGAAGAGGCTGGTTTTGGATAACTAAGCTTAGCCCACGTCTCCCCACCTATTAAAAAGTAATGTATTAGGCAGCAACAGAAGCTGAATTTGTCTTAGAGAAATGTCTACATTGTAGATCAAGGCACCTTTGTGTCTACCAAAGGACTGAAATAAGAGCATTTATATAAAAATTTATGTACATTTTTGGATTTGCTGTTAGCTACTTTTTAATAGCCTACTTCATATTATAGGCTCTGATCAGTACTTCCTCACTAATTAGCTTGTATACCGGTAGTGATGTTGTATAGTTCTGTATAGACTGCACCCAATATACAAAACCATTTCTGTCTGTAGCAACTATAGCTTGTACAATTGTCCAGTAACACCATAGATATTACAGAATGGCCATGGTCAACTTCTATACACCTTCCATCCTTCTCCTTTCCTTAACTAAAGAAGGTTAAAGGTATTATCTAGTTCTTCAGAATGCCCACTGAATCTGTGTTGTACTTGGTCTGACCCCTTAATAAACTTTCGGAAGCTCCATCAACATTAAGGAGAAGATTCAATGTGAAACATACATAAATTACCATCTAGTAAGTCTAGAATATCTGTGGTATACAGATGTACTGCGCTCCAGTACTGATTGTGATTGCCTTCTTTTGAGAGAGAGAGAGAAAGAGAGAGAAAGAGAAAGATACCCTTGACATAAACTGTACATAAATCCCTGGAATTAAGAGCAATGGCAACATAATTTCTTCCACCTTTGCTCCCGAACCACAGGCACCCTCTTTTGTCATAAACTTGGCCGTGGTCAGGATTTACAGTAACGTTTCCCCTACGATTCATTGTCTCAATCACTTCAACTCTTGACCCTTCCTTTTGGGAGGCATTTTGAAACAATTCCGTTTTTTTTGTCTTTTATTTTATTTTTTCCCCGCTGTTCTGCAGAAATTGCTATCAGCCCAGGCTAATAATAACTAAATTGATGATTCATTCCCTGTTTATAAAGCCTGCTTGGATTGTAGAACTGAAAAGAGACCAAATCAAATGAATCATTTGTTTTTTAAATCAAATGAATCACTCTCAATGAGAGGAGATATGTAGATTACTAAATAAAACTCACTGAACAAAGATGTGAATCTTCTTCCCTTGTAATACACTGTGTCTGTCTTGATCTCTTTGTGCTGTGTGTTTTTGTAACGCTAATATCTTTCTGTTTAGGCTGGAAAATGAAGATGAAAAGGGGCTAAACCGCAGGCCAGAGGGCAGAGAGGGAACTAAATGCACTCTGGAATGCCCCCAAGATGAAATAAATCCAGATGAATCCAGGATTCATTATCGTTAGCCAAAGGTTATCTGCTCAATAAAAGAGAATTCCTTCCAAAAAGCGGCATTCAGTAGCCAGTTCAGTTAACCGAACAGCACTGGCGAGAGGGTCATCTATGTACCAAGATCTGAGGACATGTGACCCAGAGTGCACTGGCCCCTCTCCGATGGCAGATATTTGACCTTTGACCTGTTGTTATCTGCTGACGGACTTCCTGGCGGGCTTTTTGTTTACTCGCATCGCGGCTAAAGGGAATGTTGTAACCCCGCCGGTTAATTCGAGGACACACTACCCCATCGTCCAGGAAACATAACATAAATGCAGGATAAAACAAATGCACAAAAATACATTAGCAATCAGTGGGAAAAAAATACCCGCTAGGATAATTTAGCTGTTTATTGATGTTTTTCCACATCCTCCTGTGATAATTTACTTCAGAACAAAAGGCCACAGGAGCTCTCTGAAGACACTCTTTATGACCTCATCTCATTCGGTTTCTTGAAATTTAAATCTGGGCCCTGATATGGGAAAAAAATTCTAAAACTGTGGAACTGTTTGGGAGTTGGCAAAAGCCAGTGGTGCGACCAAACTAGACCAGAAGGCTTTAGGTGCAAATCCATGTTGGCATGCTCATATCCTGACAAGGCCAATGCGTCAATGAGTTGATGCAAAGCTTGAGAAATAAGATATAGTCTGAGAAATGTGTAATAACTTGCTCAATTACACCTAGAGGAAGACCATGCCTCAATAAATGTAATCTGTCAATTAAAGCAAATATAAGCAATCATTGTATATGTATGAATTGTGTGCATATACAGTATCTAGCTGCAATATCTATAAATATATATCAAAATAAAACTTTAATCTCTAAAATGAAGCAATCTGTTTGTTTGCCCAACTACCTGTGAACAATATAGACTTAATAGGAGTCACAGATAATAAAAATCAGTTTCTCAAAGGTAAAAAATAAAAAAATAAAAAATAAAAATGTCTCCTGTGAGAGTGGAGGTTGATTTTCCGCCATGATGTAATATATTCCAGAAGAGAGAAGAAGAAGAAGAAGAAGAAAGGGGAAAAGACCTGCCCCTCGGGCTAAACGTTCTGCAATTTCACTGATTAGCCAAACTATCCTGGTTTTTACAGGGGATTTTGTTTGAACCGATGGCTTAAATACGTAATATAGACGGTTGGGGAGGGGGTTGGGCAAAAGGTTCCAGGCATGGAGGCAAGAAACTCTTCCAGAGCAGAACTTCTACACAGAGACTCTGAATCCAAGCAATCATTTTCTTTGAGGAAGTTTCCATTCTCAAGCAGCTTTCATCCTGGCGTCAAATGCAGTGCGTTCGGCATTTCGCGGGACACCAACCCCAAAACAGGCACCGCCTCCCTCCGTTGGTGGCAAAGCTGGATTTGAAATTACGTCCCACCCGCCCACCCACTATTCTCAATTCGGAATTCATAGACCTTTTTGTTTTTGGAAAAAACTGGGAGGGGTACGGAAGTTGAGGCCTGGACCAGAGGTGTAAGCCTGTACACGAGACAGCCAAATTCATTTTGGAGGGAAAAAAAGAGGCACACCAAGTCCACTAAAATTTGCTGATGTAAGTATCGCTACGGAAACAAAACCACTGGCGTCAGAGTGTGTGTGAGTCCATCCCAGTAAGGTATGCCTACTTTCCGTACAGCACTTCCTGGTTCATTCACGGCCTCCCACCCTTCTCAGAAGCGAGAGACCTCTTTTACGAGAATGCAATTACATTCAGGCTCTCGATTTAAAAAATAGAGAGATGGAAAAATAGTAAAACATACAGTCAACAGTACCCCCCGAGCCGTTAATTGCGTGTTGTAAAAAATAGCATTAACGAGAAGAACCCGAGGAGGTTCGATCGGAGGGGAACTTGATCAGCAGTTCTGGGTAATCGTTTCGGGGAAGCGGCAGTTAAAGCCAGGGCCCCTGCTGAGCGACACCGGGCGTTCACAAGCGACGTCCTTCTGGCCCACACAGGTAGCAGGATTTCCTACAATGCCGGTGTGCTTGGCGGACGGTAAACTCCTGTGTGGGTTGAGTTTATACAGTGTGCATTTCACGGTCGTGAGGGATCTCCTGCTACCGGTCTGAAGACCGCAAAACCCAGAATCCCACCTGTGGAATGCCAGAAAGCAGCTGCTGACAGTGTGTCACCTTTTATTGAGCGGTCAACAAAAATAGTAAAGGCAAGACAGATGAGGATTCTCCTTTTACAGCCTCTCTCTCTCTCTCTCTCTCTCTCTCTCTCTCTCTCTCTTTCTCTGTCTCTCTCTCTCTCTCTCTTTGTCTCTCCCTGTCTCTCTGTGTTTTATTTAATTCAAATGTGCTTTATTGGCATAACAATAAACATGACTGGGATGTCAAAGCATTTTGAAATGCAAAATTATATATTGCATACTTCCCTCCCCTTAATCTTAGTTTAAAAATACATAAACATATGTACGTGTGTGGGTGTGTTTAAAAACAAACAAATATAGAGGCAGAGAGAAGTGACACAAAATCTCTCTCTCATGTCTCTCTCACACACACACACACACACACACACACACACACACACACACACACACACACAAAAAAAAAAAGCGTCACTGCAAGCTAAAGAGAATGTAAATAATGGGTTATGCTCAGTGTGCCGTCGCATCATTACGGCAAACGGATTTCGTATAACAGAAGAGGAGCGCGGTCACAGCTCAGGGGGACGCATCAAAAACAAGATCCGCCGCGCGACGGCACATCACAGGGCCCCCGGCGAACATGAAAAGGAGAGGAAGACGGGAGCCATGACCCCCCTGTCCTCCTCCCTTCCTCCGCCCCAAAAGAGAGAGAAAGAAAGAGAGGCTCAGATCCTTATCCGGGTCGGCCCGCACACCGGGTGGAGGAGAGGAGGAGATTGGGCTCATACAGAGGGACGGGGGATGGGGCAGAGAGCCGGCACAACAGGGGCAGGTTAATTTATTACTTTTTAAGCTGTACTATGAAATCAGCCACACAGGACTGACTTGGGAGGGTAATCAGCACTTCCCTAAACACCAGGATGTTCTGATGTTCTGCATAAACACTGCGATGGGACCTTTTTAAACCAGAGGGCTGATTAGATGTAAACCTGAGTGAACCTGGCTGCCATTTTACATGGGTCTTTCATCTTTCCCCTTTCCCCATAAAAGCCACAGGATCCACTGATTGGGAATATTCTCTGATATAGATCTGTTCCTGAGCACAGGCAGGTATACACACTCTCACACACACACACACATACACACACGCACACGCACACGCACACGCACACACACACATACATCCACACACACACACTCAGACACACACACACACACACACACACACACACAGACACACACACACACACACACACACACACAGACACACACACACACACTCATTCCTAATACATGGCCTTTATGGTTTCTGGAGGCTCTAAGCTCTAACATCTGAAGATGTATAACATGCATTTTTGTTCTGCATCTAACGGGGAGTCTCGCCCACCCAGCTCAGAATAAAGCAGGAATGCGATGGGTTCGTGGGTTTTGAGTGGCAGCCCGGTCGTCACTAACAACCAGTGATGAGTCATTTGGATGGAGGTCTCCGCCCCCCTGCGGCTCTGAGCTGTCACAGAGCGGGCACCGTATTTCACCAGAAACACCGCAGCTCCTTCCTCACCGCTTTGGTGGAAAAAACTCAGCATGTGCATTTTCAAACCAGCCTCCCAGACGATACGGTACAATTTTGCCACTGTAAATCAATGCAAATTTCAGTTGCTCTACGGCTGTTTTTTTTTTGTTTTTTTTTACAAGGGTTTGGGAAAATTTTTTTGGAGGGAGGAATAAACTGTCTGTAACAATAAAAAAAAAGTGTATAGCCCAGAGGAGAACAACACCGCAGCCTGTCTTGTGCTTGCTTTCTTTTTGTTTGGTTTTTTTTAATAAAAAGATGCCGCAAAAACTTTCTAGACCGTTCCTTTTCCAGTGGGCTTTCCAGCCGGGAACGCGAGCATTCCCTGGAATAAGTAAGATTTATTATTCTGCACACTGATGATCTTTTGAAATCCCGGTGCACACGCATGAAGCGGTGAATTCATGATGAAGCAAAGTGCAAAATAAGGGGCCAGGTCAAGATGAGAACATCTACAGAGCGGGAGCTAACCCAACATTCTCCACCTCCTGCAACACAGCGAATAGACTCTCTTCATCTACCAAAGTCGTTACTGATGGGGTGGGCGGGGGGGGTATTGACAAAACTGGTGCCTGTAAACCTATGTGGTGATTATAGAGCAACCTCGCCGTATTCTGAGAAATTGGAAAGCCTGAGCTCAATAAACATTTGCACAAGCCTGATGAGATTGTTTGATTCCGGTATTTGGGATTGCGTAATGCACCCCATTTGTGTATAACGGAGAGGGCTTCCAGCTTGACTACCGTCTTGCTTTCAGTGACACTCAGAACTGCGGAATGCCAGCCATTACGGGAATGAAGCAGAGTGCTATATATTGAAATAAAATATATAATCAAGATCAGGAAAGCTTGCAACACTCAATACATGTACAGTTATACAAATTACTGCTGCTTTCAGATAATGCCGTTTTGAAAAAATAAATTGTTGTGAAATATAATTAACATCATATTTTCCAAAAGGTCCACAATATATTACAATATCTTACATGTACATATGTGTATGTTTGGGGGGGGGGGGAGTTGACAGGGCAACATGTCACCCCCAATATTTTCATGCGAATTGGTCCCTAGACTAGCTAATATGCTTGTGAGACTTGACGTTGACCATGCGAGACTAGGTGGTCCAGCAGTGTGTCTCCCCCAAAGTTGAAATTAAACTGACACCCACGTACATTTCCGTAGTGAAGTTTCTTTGGTTTGGAAATAAATTAAACAAATCTATGCACGCAAAATAAGCTCTTTTGACGCCAGTGAGTCACTAGTCACTGTGGTACAAGACGAAAGCTAAGGGGCTGAGAGCTATGTAAAATCCCCTCACCTCGAAAACAGCCTTGAACAGAGTGAAGGTTCCTTTGTGGTAATTGGTTAATTGCGCAGAGAGCAGAGACCAAAGGCAATTTGGCAGCCACTGACAGGCAGTGGGGTGGGGGTTCTTCTCGGAAAAACTCAAGCAGCGCCTTCACAGCGAATTAAAGAATTTGAGCTGCGTATTTATTTTCTGTTCCTAAGAAGCTTTATGAAAGATTAATTGCAGCAGGCCGGCTTCTCGTAATCTAGGTCAGATTGTCAGTTTATTTTAGGTTGTTCATTAACTGCTGCAGGAGAGACGGAGTGAAAAGAGCACGAGGCTCGGCAGCAGAGAGCGGTAACGCTTCTGTGGATGTTTGACTGAGGAGTGGCCTACGCACGGTGGTGGGGGTGCAGCCCGCTGGAGTTAGCCAGCTTGACGGCTTCAATAAAAAATAAAAAAAAGAGATTCGCTCCTCGTTTTAACAAATTGAATTTTCGTTTACAGTCTGATGGCTTCTTTTAGCAAGCGAGGTGGCTTTGATCTTGAGGTTTTTTTGTTATTTGTTTTCTGTCCACCATGCAATTTGGGAGGGCTTTTCATGTGGATTCATCCCCAGAGCTCGTTTTTAGTCCACGGGGGAATGACAGCACCATAACCACATTTAGGGATCCACTCAGAGAAGCTTTGCAAAATCATAGCCCAATAAACCCAAGATTACGTTTAATGTCGCTGCAAGCATTTTCTTCTTTTTTGGTCCTCTTCTAGTGGGGCCAGAGAGAGCCAGGCCTCATTTTGTTTTGTTCAAGGGAATGTTCTATCATCTCGGAGCAAAGGTCAAAGGTCAACTCCATACGAGGTCAAGTGCACCAGATCTGAACCAATAGTGCAACACTTGGGCTTGGCCTGGTTCTGGTTTCCAGGACGATGCATGGACGCGCTCTCAATGAGCTGGTTTGCAGCTTTCCAGAAAGCACTGAAAGGTGGGGGAGCATTTAAAACGACGCATAGATGGGCTACTGGTTTTCATCATATTGCGAGAATGTATATCCTTGTAGATAGATTTTCCTTCATAGCAATTAAATCCGACTCAGGCGTTCCAAACCCGTATTTTTAAATGCTATTTTCCTTGCTGCCGCTGGCCATTCTCAAAGCTGTCATATTTTTTTTCTCTGGTTCTTGCTTTGGTAAAAACCTTTATGTAAATACATGATGCATATTAAATAATTCAACATGATTGTATTACTGATTTTGTCTTTGTTTTAATCATCTGAATAAAATAAATCCTCAGTCTATGTCGAGGCGTAATTTGCGGCTGGAAATTCTGCCAGATTCTACAGCATTTGAACCACAATAGAACCCAGTATGCACAATACAGACCTTGATCTGGTTTGGTGTCGGTTTAAATATGTGGATCTGTACATCACAGTGTACTGAAAGAGGCCATATTTTTAAATCCAATCGGGGTAAGTCTCTCCAATTCACTATAAAAAAAATGTAGATGGGGGGGGGTCAGAAAGCAGCCAGACAATAGGGGAATCCGGGACATTCGGCCCTCTCCCGGATTTGCGGCCTACTCGGCTCTTCTTCTCCGGAGCCCGTAGTCGCCCATGGTTTTGGGGGCGGGGGGATTTTCCTACATTAACGGGATTAGCTGGAGGCTTTGACATGCTTGTTTAGCACTTGAGTGCCAACACTGTGGAACGAGAGTGGTTTAGTAAGAACTACGTTGTTATGTTCTGAGTGTGAGTTCTGTCTGTTTTGTATTTTTTCATTATTATTACTTTTCATTTCATCAGTACATTCCCCTCTGTTCGTGGGTTGTCCGAGTCGCATTCGTGTGTTTGTTTACCCTGTCTCGCATATGCACTGTTTGGGTGACTTCGGGATTTTCCGAGGGTTCACGCTGTATTTCCGAAGTTTCGTTTTCTGTTTACTTCCTGCTTTACGTTTCCTGTGTTTATATTGTTGATATTGCTAACTCGTGCTAACAATCACTCGGGTGTTTATTAGTTAGATGCACATTTCTAAAACCATGAACTTAAATGTTTACTAACATACTAATTGTCTGTATTTAGTTAGAACTAACAATTAACAAGTTTCCTCGCTGTATCTTTTCTATCTGCGATACTAACCTGTCCTTACTTAGATACTGGTTAACTCGTTTCAGCTGTGTCTCCTTTGAGACCACGCCTCCTTAATTCTAGTCACGTTCCGCTCCTACTTGAGCCAGTTGTTTGTAATGCTTGTTTCCGAGTCCCTTCCATGTTTTCGTGATTTCCTTGTTATCGAGTTATTGTCTCCTAATGTGTTCACCTTACGTTGTTTGTAACCCCTCCCACTTCCTTGTGTATTTAACCCAGTCGTCATAGTCCTTCTTTGCGAGTTCCTCATACTTAATAGCGTTTGTCTTTCTGCCAATCTTTATTATTTTTTTTTTTTTAGTGTTCCCAGTATTTGTGTTTTCCAAGTCTTTGTTTCGTGTGTTAGTTCGATTTTTGTGTCTCATTGATCTCCTGTTTTTTTTTACTTCTGCCCGTGTTCTCGCAACCCTGTTTCCTGGACTGTGATTTTGTACCTCTGCCGTGCCTTCCCGTTTTTGACCTCTGCCTGTTTTTTGACTCTCCTTTGGATTTGGATTTTGTACCCTTTTCCTGACATTAAACTTCAGTTTTTTGTACTCTGCCTGCTACTGTGTCCCTGTTTTCCACCTACCATAACATACATCACCTCAGGATGAGGACTTAATGTGTCACGTCAAAATGCCTCCCTCTGTGGAACTATGTCACGGGTCAGAGATTGCAAGCTACACCGGTTGTCACTTCAGATGATGACTGACAACTGACCAATGGCCCATGATCTGCTGGTCTATGGTCCTCTTTCCATTGGTTTCCTCCAAGAAAAAATCTATCTCAGAATTATTGTCGATGTTCTTGCATGCGTTTCATGTTTGTGATCTCCCCACAGATTTTCAATAATATTCAAGTTTGGGGACTGTCATGGCCATTCCAAAGCCTTCATTGTTTTCCCTATAAGTACTTTATGGTTGATATGCTTCTTGGGACTTGGAATCATTGGCTTACTGAAGGTCCACTTGTGACAAAGTTAAAGCTTCCTTGAGGTTTTTGGGAAGAATGTCTCAGGCGGTACTTGACACTTGGTACTTAAGAGTTCATGATTTCATTGACCTTAACATGAACCCCAATACCCACAGATGAAACATACCCAATAATGTCAAATATCTACACTATCAGAAGAAAGGTACGAAAAGTACCTAAAAGATACAAACATTTGCCACTGGGGAGGTACCCTATAGGTACATATAGGGTACCCCTAGCCAGTAATACATAATTAGTACCTTTTTTGTACCTTTTTTGCTTGAAAAACTAGATAGAACATGTCTGTACTTCCAGGGTACATTTGGGAAATGTGTACCTTAGAGAAGAACAATATACATCCACTGTATCTTTATTTTTGAGAGTGTACAATTTTGGACTCATCTAACCATACCACCTATTACAATGATGCAAACATTTGATTTATAGCTAAATTAAGTTTTAATTACAATCAAGACAAGAAAAACTATTTCTGAAGTGTACAAAGAGAAGTGTGTTTTGTATATATTGCACCAAACATAATCTAAGGTATTTTTTTTATTGTAATATATGGTCAATGGTCTATATTTTCAAACTGAGTTCTGCAATCATATCACTTTGAAATGTGTTAAGGCAGTGCTCTCCAACCCTATTCCTGGAGATCCAATCCTAACAAAGCACACCTCATTCAACAGCTTTGGAGCTGCTAATTAATAGAATCAGGTGTGCCAAATTAGGGTTGAACTGAAAACCTAGAGGACGGTAGATCTCCAGAAACAGGGTTGGGGGCCACTGTGTTAAGGGCTCAATGAGTAATAGGCAGGCTTGAATGGGGATTAAGACATTCGGTATCGCTGAGGAACCCACTGAAAGTATATATCAGCATAGAACGTGACAGGGAAATCTGGTCTTCTCTATTACCCTGGAGCTGTTGACTGAGAGCTGGACTGAAAATGGACAAATGCTGTTGGCAGAAAGTTCAGCATGTACGGGACGGAAAACAGAGAACAACAAAGTTTCCAGAAATAGATTGCCCGTTGTAAGGAGATGGGTCTTGTCTCCACATGGAAAAATTGTTAGCATTAACAAACATGCATGTATACAATACACACGTGCACACATTCATGCATAAACATATATGCACCTTTTACACACACATTTTAAATATGTTTAAAAATATACTGAAATAAAAATGGTTTGGAAAACTAATTAAAAACTAGACAAAAATTTGATTTTGAAGAGAGGGTATTATTATTTGACATTCTTCTGAGTCCATAGAGGAAAGTAATATTTTAGCATTTGATATAAGATATGCCGGTGATATTACACCACGGCACTGTTACTGCACACAGCACTACTGCACTGTTACTGCACACAGCACTACTGCACTGTTACTGCACACAGCACCACTGCACTGTTACTGCACACAGCACAACTGCACTGTTACTGCACACAGCACTACTGCACTGTTACTGCACACAGCACTACTGCACCGTTACTGCACACAGCAATACTGTTGTTCAGCCCAAAGGAAATGCCCCTATGTGTACATACTAAAACGTTTATGAAAATGGGAACATTAGCATTTATTAGTGACATACATTGCATAAGGGTGATCTCAGGTCCACTGTGAGACAAAGCGTGTGTTTCTGCAAAGTGTGACTGTGATTTACAAATCTCGCTCGATTCCTTTTAACAAAGCTGCATTGACTAAAATGGAGTTCATCATGTAGTACATTTGGGATCTTTATGCGGTATTAAACGAAACACTCATTATCAAACTGAAATCAAAAAAGGAATTATCTCGTCTCAAAGTCCCATGTCAAATTCTAAAATGGATCACAGGATAGAACACAATGTAATATTTAAGAGGGACTGCTTCTGAGCTAAGATTTATGGGAAGGGGAGTCCCCCAGGAACCGGTATTACATTTGCAGATGACAGAAAACACAGTGGTAAATCAAACAGTTTAGAAGGAAGCAAAATAAAATAGGATTTGAATATAATGCATAATTAGGCCAATTACTGTCTCATAAAATTTAACATGTATAGTTCTGCACATACCACATAACTATATTGTTGCCAATAATAATATAGGGTAAAATAATTTTATGTTTGTGTTAAAAAAGTAAAATAGGTGAATATGATGCAGAAATGTAGAGCAAAAAAGTGCTGAGGTTTAATGAATTGAGGACTCATTAATGCCACACAGTACATCGGACCACATTGAGAGTACGTGGTCCAGTGCTGGTCAGCATGCTTTAAAAAAAAAAAAAGTAGAGAGTACATAGTACACTTGCAGGCTTGTAATGGACGTGATGCGCGGGTGCGCGGGAGCGATTAGGGGGGAACCTGATAGCCTCTAATCATCTCTCCCCATGACACAGCCCCGTCCGAGGCTCACAGTGACCGGACCACTCACAGGGGGACGGGGAAGAGGGTCCTATCACACAGGAGGCCTTCAGGAAGGACCACAAACACAGAACAGATGTTTAAACATGCGTGCATGTAATCATAAACGTGTGTGTGGTGTGTGTGTGTGTGTGTGTGTGTGTGTGTGTATTAGCTGTTTCTGTCTGAAAAATGTATGTCCATATATAAGTAAGTGTGAGTATGTGTGTGCTTGTGGATCTTTATGGGTATGAGAAAGGGTGTGTGTGTGTGTGTGTGTGTCTCTGTTATTTTATGTCACTTTATATGTGCTTGCTAATATGTGCTTTCTTAAATTTTGTGATTATGCATACGGGTGAAAATGCATGGGTGAGCATGTGTGTGTGGGGTTGTATGTGTGTGTTTGTCTGTGTGCCTGGAAGTTTGTGTGTGTGCGTGTGCTCGTGTGTGTGTGTGTGGAGTGTGTGATTGCACAAGTCTGGAAGTGTTAAAACTTGTGGAGGAGAAGGAGATAGGGATCCTGACATTATCTCCACATCTCACACTGGAGATGTTTCTTGGCTTGGGCCCCAGCTAGAGTGAGAGCGTGATTTATTCTAATGTGTGTTTAAGTCTAATCCTCTTTGCCCTTTGATATTTGATAAAAAACTGGGGGTTGAGCGGTGTGGGATTAGAAGCCACCCGGATCTTGTTTTCGCAGAGGGACGCTGGGCCCCTTGTTGTGGCGGAGTCGCTGTTTTTTTGGAGAAGGAAAATGTTACAGCGCTGCGCGATCGGAGGGCGCCCGCCGCGGCTCTCCTCTCCCCGGTGGGAAGAAAAACGCAGCTGGTGATTAAAGCGTTAGGGAACCCGACGCATTCGAACCCGCGCCTCTGTCCCGGTGGACCTTTTAATGGCTGATGACTGTGATTACGGCTCCGCCCAATCCAGGGCGGGTGGGAGCCCGATGTCATCAGGCTCCCGTTGTCTAAGCTCCTCGCCCCCCCCCCCACTGGCCCGCGGTGGTTGGGACGGGAACCCGGGGAGAGGGGGCGGCTGAAATGGTATGAAGTAAACTGGCGGCTCGCACCGGGATCGCACGGCGCAATTTGTTTCCCCCTTCACTGAATTACAGGCTAGAGACAGCCACCGATTTTTAAGCTAGAAGCAGGGCTTTGCCCAAGCATAGCTCATCAGGCACGGCGGAGTGAGTTTAGGAGGCTCTGAAACAAGCCAAAAACCAAACATCTTTTCAGTTACAACATCGAGGCCTTGTGACCTCATCACAAGCTCCTCTCAAAAGGCTTATTTAAGTACGTGCAGGACAGTTGTTAAGTATCTTATGTCAAAATGTCACACACTTCTCACCATGTTAATTTCTGGACAAGCTTTTATCTTTAAATCTGCTTCGTAAGCAACGGGTTTGTCAGTACGATGAGGCAGCTGTCTCCAAAGAGAGTTCGGTCTGCTCCCGGTGATTCGAGAGACAAAACAATGCAGTGTTTTTATCTTGCCACACCACAATCAGGCCAAGGGATATTTATTGATTTTAGCCTTCAGATGATGCTAATATTAAACATCTGCCACGTACAGATGAAAGACGACCGCATAATTCAAGCGGTATGTCCAAACAAGAACCATCAGGCTCAACCCGGTCAGGAAAACTGGCCCTCATGCTACTACTACTACTACTACTATTACCACCAGTTCCGTAACCTTAACCATTTCACCATCATCATCATCATCATCATCGTCATTGAATCACCTTACATGCGGCAGACCAGGATGTTCGTTGCAGCAGGAATGTGAGGATGACAATGTTTTTTTATGAGTAGGTGATGAGTCACAGGAAGAGCCGAGACGCTGATGGCTTGAAACACAGCGCTGGTTTCCATGCTCCAGCTGGGTTCTGACTGCCCTGTAGACATGAGGCGCCCTAGAGCGATGATGTCACCGCCGCACCACCAGTGTGACATCCTGGGAAATGCCCCACTGGTGAGAGGCAAAATGAGAGTGGAAAGGGTGGGATAGAGAGAGAAAAAAAAAGAGAGAGAGATAGAGAGAAAGAGGGTGAGAGAGAGGCTGCATTCGGAATGGCTCCCTATACACTTTATAGTACACTATTTAGGGCATTGGATATTTTGATGGTTTCCGAATTCTCAGTTGAGAGAACTGAGAATTCTGACACCCTACAAATTGGCTGATTCCCTAAAGAGTGCACTATAAAGCGTGTAGGGAGAGGGGTTGAGAGACAGAAAGAAAAAATAACTAAAAAAGTGAGAGATGGGTTCATGTTTTATTGGTCAGAAGAGCTGACTTTGTTTCAGAAGAGTCAACATGACCAAAAAAACTAAGGTTGCTGTTGTTCAGAATGTTGCAGCCAGTTAGCGAGTCGTATCGTATTTTGGAGAAGGAGATTGATTCATCACCTGAAAGGGAGGGGTCACAGCGATGCGGTGGAAGAGAAGCTTTCATTAGAGAGCGGGGGTGGGGGGGGGGGCTTTCTGGTGAGACCTGGCCCCGGTCCCAACCCGAAATCTGTCGTTGACTCGCCGCCCAAACGTCTTTGGGCAGCGAGTGCGGTGACTAAAGGTAAGCCAAGCCTACCCTGGCCAGCCCATATGCTCCACTTCTCCTCCCAGAACCAGGAACTGTGGCCAAAACTCACAATCTCCCCCATTACGCTCGTCTCCTCTTCTTTGATACCGGGCCCATACAAACTGAATCATTGTCGTGTTTGGGGTTTTATTTTTTTTGTATAATGCAGCGCAGTGTCTCAGACCGCATTCATAAACTCTCCCTCAGCACGTCCTGTGATCTGTTAGGCTGTATGTGTCCAGCGGCGCTGTTTGGGCCCACACAGGCAGGGCTTATGTGCCCAGTGCTGAAATCATGTTGAGTTTTCACATTCAGACCTACTGCAAATATATTAAGCAGACGGGTGACTCACTTTTCATTCACACTCAAAATAGTTATTTAAATATTTATGACCCAAATTATTAGTTGTGTAGAAATAGTTTTTAATCATACAAATATTTTGAAGAAATTGAGTCTTCTCGTGCATAAACGTTTCCCACTGACGAGCACTTCAATTTCAAGAGATGGTGGAAAAATGTGAATTTATATTGAATTGAAAACTTTTGAAAACGTAAAGTTTGTGAGAGTGAGAGAATTTTTTTTTTTGCCTACTAATGGGGACCCCATCTAATTAACTTTTTCTGTGTCCAAAGTGTTGGGCGCTGCATGGTTTGGGACCAGGTAACCTTGCTGTTCTATCACCCATTCCCCAAAAAATGGTTTCTGGGACAGGGTGGGGTGGAGTCCTGGTGTGAAAATGACAGATTCTCACCCCACAATGGCTTGGTTGTATGTTGGTTGTACGAGTTTGCTGATGATGGCTTTAATGCCAAAACATAATTTTAAATATATCACTTTCCTGTCATGTTTAAAATATATAATGATGAAAAATAGTTTTTTAAGACTGCATCTTAAAAGCAGTCCTCGTCCCTGTTGCAAGTTGTTATACATATAAGATCTCATCTCACGTATGAGATCTAGAGCCCTCGAAAGACCTGCTCCATGGGTGTCTCGGTGGTGTAGCCTGCAGAGCACCGTCCACATGCTCATCGCGAGCCACGACATTGGTGGTTCAAATCCGACCGTGTGACGTTTGTCACGTATCTCTCTCTCGCTCCCCATTCTTCCTGTCTCACTGTGCCGTCCAATAAAGCCAAAAAAATATTTTTTTTAAAGACCCACTCCACATGCCCTGCATTGGGCTTGCAGTAAAACAACGAGAGCCTCTTCACTGTGGAGAGTTCTCCCGGCTGCAGGCCCCGGTCCTAACACACACTGGTAGGGAGGATCCCCTACCTACAGTGTGCTCTGTGCCTTTCCAGCCAAGCAGTAGAAGAAGGGTGGAGTCTGTTCTTTTACACCAGACACCAGCAGAAAAATCCCCATTAATAACACGCATGCCCACGTCTTTATCTGGCTATTCGTATGAACGTGGCGATCAGTCACACTTACATTTTTTTTCTCCCCTGGCTAAAGTATGATCACAAGGCTATGCCCTGGGTTCAATCAAAAGTGCCAAGTTTTCTTAAGGGGAGGTTTTATTCAATTAAAAACCTCCCAAATTTGTCTGGCACCCTATTCAAATAAAGCGTTGCCTGGATTCGATCACAAGCGTTAAGCATTCCAAAAATAAAACGTGACCGTTGGTTTATGGTACTAGATTAATCTGGGAAGTTTGTATTTTATATGTTGTGATTTTGATGGAATACTACTTTTTTTTACGATGATTTGGAGATTTTGATTGAATCCAGGGGTTAATACAATGTCTAAAATAATTTGGTACTTTGCTCAGAAAATAAATAGCGTACATTCTCACACAATATGCTTCACTAAAATGTGGATTTCCACAAAAATATGATTTCCAGTGTCTGGAGTTGCTGGGAACTGTCAGAGGCGTTGAGCCATCATTCCTTCCACTGGGTTTGGGAAAACTGCACCCGGATTGAGGCTTCCCATCGGATGTGAGCTTCGGCACATCAGAATTTGTGAATATGTCTATTAGACGTTTACGCTCCTGCAGCTGCTAAAAACAAAAATCGTTTTTTTTTTTTGTTTTGTTTTTCTCCAAATATACATTAAGGGCAGCGTTTGATTTTCCAGGATGTTTTTTCTTTGACCAAAGAGAACGCTCTTGTCACCTGTGTGACCTGCAGTCCAGGTGTACCCCATGGTGCTCTGGAGGCAGAGGTAGTAGTGGCACACACTGCAGCACTCAGACTGGCTGGGCCCACAGATGTAGAGGCGTGCGCTTGCCAACAGACTCCATTCTGGACTCAGAACCACATCAAATGTGAGCGACCACAGAGCCTCAGTACTTGTGATTCTCACTTTATTAAAACCCTGGGTCCTCCCAGAAAGCAGGGGCTAGAGATGAATGGGTTAGTATACACACACACACACACGCACGCGCGCACCACACACAGACACACACAAAGTCACAAGCACACACGCATACAGACACACACACACGCGCACACCACACACAGATGCACACAAAGACATACGCACACACACACACACACACACACACACACAGGCACACACACACAGATACACAGACGCACACCACACACAGAAAGAGAGACACACACACACACATACACACACACACACACACACAAATGCACACAAAGACACAAGCACACACGCATACAGACACACACACACACACACAGATACACAGACGCACACAGAGACACACACACACAGATACACAGACGCACAGAAAGACACACATGCACACACACACATACACATACACAGACATGCATACACACACACACACACGGACACACACAGACAAACACACGCACGCACACATAGATACGCAGACACACATACTCACAGACACAGACCAACACACACACAAACACACACAATTCCACCTCTCCTTAGCATTTCTATCCCGTCTCACATGGTTTGTGTTTGTGTGGAAAGATTTCAGGTCTGTTAAATCTCTCTGAAAAAAAAAAATACAGCTTCGAATGTAGGACCGTGACGGACACAGTCACTCAATAGAGAAAAGACCATGCATGCCTCATGATGAACTGGGCCAAGCGAAAGAAAAGAACCCGCATTCCACATTTGGAATTCACCAAAGAAGACTTTTCCACCCATTACACTCCTCCATCGAAGGAGCAAATACATTCTGGGTTTTGTGTTTTTTAAGGTGGAGGGGGGGGGGGGAAAGGGATTCCACTCTTTCCTGAACAAAATAGAGACCATTTTATATTCAGCCATGCAGTGTGACTACTTTCCCATTTTATAGCAGAATACGAGATTTGAACTCGGAAGGAAAAGCAGGAAGGCCAACACACCGGGGCCTTTCTTAAGGAAACTCTGGAAGGGAAGGGAAGGATTCTATCATTTTCACGTCACTCCGTTCTACTCAGTATGACCAGCGATATGACCACCTCCAATCAGCAAGCAACTTTCAGGCAAAGGGCGCTTTGGGCGTGATCGCTAATCCCCCCGTGTCAAAACATGGGCTGCTTCTTTTAAAAGTAAGAGCTGTTCTTTTTGGGGGGAACATTGTTCTCTTTTCCAGGAAAAGACAAAGATAAAAACGTCTGCTCAGCACTACAGGAACTCACACACAACGTCTCACAATAAACCCTTTCAGAAAGACTCCAGATTAGAAGACATACTGTAGCCTAAGTAGTCTTCCCTCATTAGCAACCATACCACCATGTACCCTTCTCATGGCTAACCCCATGTGAAAAAAGTAGCATGCTGAAGTATAGTTGAAGTATACTATAGTATCCTTTAGAATGCTTGAAGTATAATGAAAGTTTCTACTAGTATTTGTACTTGATTATAGCTCATGTGTGCATAAGCATAATATTTTTTTACACAACATTTCTGATGCTAAGCACGTGCAAACTTGGATGTTACTTGAATGGGAGACGTCCTGAAAAAGCGAAGGCCTAATTTACTAAGACCTTCAGCATGTGCAAAACCTTTTAGCCCACACAAAACCAATAACATGACCAATGATTGGTCATGGTATTTGTTTTTCACCAATCATTAGTTGTGTTATTTTTTTATTTTATTTGACACACAAATACAACAAGGAAAGACAACATACAAAGGCAACAAAAAAAAAACTATGAAATAACTAAATAAAATACTGTAGCAGAAAAAAACCAAACAATTACTATAAATCATCAAGCTGGCACAGGTGTAGAAACATCTTCAAACTCAATGAAGCATTTGCAAAAATTGTACTGAAGACGTTCATAATATAATCAATTCATATATACAGTTACTTGTGTTATTAGTTTTGCATGTGAGTTTAAAAGGTTTTGCACATGCTAAAGGTATACTCAGGCCCTAAGCTGCTGCTGCCAGTAGAGGGCACTTTTCCCTCTGGGCCAAATGGAAAATCCAGCACAATGATGGGGATACTGTGCTGTAGAAGGTGATGTCTTTTTGCTGAGAGGTTTTTGCTGAAAATATGCAGAGCGAGACACATCAAAATAAAAGGGTGAACATTTCTCATGGTGATTTTAATGCAGGTTTACAGAGTGAAATTAGCACTGTAAAGGACTGAATTCATTTGTGGGCAGGTCCTGCTAAGTTGTTAGCATGATCTCATTTTTGTTCACTGACCGAGCTTCACAGAGGAATTCACAGGGAAAATAATAGGATGATTGCTCCAAGAATCTGCCAGCCATTGTTTAATTCACCGGAATGCCTTGATAGCAATTAAACAGTTATAAAATGGATTGAAATGAAATAATAATGCAGAAACTTAACATTTAAACCTAACTGCACATTTGCCTGTTACTGTCTGCTGCTGCATAACAGAGTGGGGCTTATTCTCACTGGAATGTCCTTGTGTTTCACACATGAATGAAACTGTGGTCATGAGATTACTAATAATAATGCCAATTTACCAGTAAACCTCAAGTGTGATTATATATATTTTTTGACCAGCCACCCAAGTTTCCTAGCGCTCAGTTTACAGCTCTGTAACAACTGTCATAATCTGTAAATGGGGGGTTTCAGATCAGCATACTGGCACAGATCTTCATGTGGTCCTTGAGACAGTCCATATTGTTCACTGATCCCACATCAGATGAGCCACATGGAATAACAATCAGCATTGAGCCCCTCACACACACACACACACACACACACACACACACACACAGATGAAACAATAGGCATTCAAAAGCATATTTGCAGTCTAATCTGGATTATATCCTCTTATTTTTGTTTAACCAGAATAAGAAACGCCAACAAAGAAATACCTACTAATTCTAAAAAATAAAACAAGACAATAGAGTACTGTAGTGGTACAAAGCTATTTCACTATTTGCGAAGAAGCATTTTCTTAGTCATATGTAGAATTACTCCTTGCCATAATCTTGACCAAAGAAAAACAACTCCCTGTCCCCTCCAACAAAAACATGTGTCTGCAGAATCTAAAATGAGTTTAAAAATCCCACAGAATACTATACTGTACTATATACATACAATATTTATTCTGGGTTTTCCCAAAGGTATTCACCAGATGTTTATCAGAACCTAATCTGGATTATATTCAAGACCCCCCCCCCCCCCCCCAGGCCAAAAAAAAAAAATAAATGATTGAAAAATAATGAATAAATACAATTAAAATAAAATTCAACCGATCCTGAAAAAAATCCTAAACAGTCGATCCATTTGCTTTAATGGCAGATCAGGAGAGCTGGTGGCTGTTGGAGACTCAGGAGAGCGGAGGTGGAACGGCGAAGATTCCCCGTTAGCGTCTTTCATTAGCGTCTCTGCGCCGGAGCTAACCGAAAACCCTCCTGCCGCTGACACGCTCCAATTACAGAACCAGCATATCTGTGCATCTCCACAGCAACCGCCGTTCACACAAAATACATACCATCGATGTACATACCATAATACATATGATACATCGATGCCCTGGCTGGATTAGGGGACGGTAGAAATAAAATTTTAAAAAGTCTTAAACAAGGAGGCAAAGACCGTTGGCAAAGACGAAACAAAACACGCCCTTTCCACAGATCCAGCACCCCTCTTTAATCATTCATTTTTAAAAAGGGAGGGTAGAGGAGTAGAAAAAAATTCAGGAGTCTGGCACCAAAGCCACAAGCTTGGGGCTCTCCACTTTGATGTAGACACAAAGCAGAAGGTTATGGTTTTGGGACGGGGGCGCGTTCGGAGATAGGCCCATCGGCTCATCCCTTCTTAGAGACGGTCCTGGTGAGTCCGTGCACCTGCAAGGGGAGAAGGGGGGGGCGGCGAGATCTCTGGGGGCGGTGGAGCTGTGCTAAGCCCAGGATCAGGCCCTGAAGGCAGGGAGATGGGCCTGTGGTCCATCAGCACTGACTGTAACCATGGGAGTGGACTGCACATAATCTCTCTCCATTAGGGATTATTAGCCTGGGCTTTGAAGTGTCCTGGGGATATGATTATAAGTGTGTGTGTGTGTGTGTGTGTGTGTGTGTGTGTGTGTGTGTGTGTGTGTGTGTGTGTGTGTGTGTGTGTGAGAGAGAGAGAGAGAGAGAGAGAGAGAGAGAGAGAGAGAGAAACAGATAGAGCTAGAATGAGTGGACATGAGAAGAGGCTTTCGCATTGTTAATTCATTTCCATTTAAAGTGCATTACATGTGTATACTTGTGTAAGGTTAATGATTTGGATTGGGGGGCGGGGGAAGGGGGGTGTTGTGATCCATCCCCTATGACCCTGGATGACCCTTAACTCCCGAGGGTCTGACAGAGAAGTGCCTGACGCTCACCAAAACCAGATGAGACGCAGGCCGGATGGTCTATTGTGCACCCCTAACTTAGAAACACTTTCAGGAGGGGAAAAAAACATACCAAAAAAAAAAGGCTTTTTGCATGAAACACGGCCTAGTTTTGCAGGTAAAATATTACGTACATAAACACAGGCAATATAAATTATAAAAAAGGCACCGTGCCCATGCTGTCTGATACAATCCCACAGTCAGAATCAAAGGGAGGGACACTGATCCACGTCCATATTTTCCCAACAGTAAAAGCTTGTGTTTTATCCCCGCACGGAATGTGCCAGATTCCTCTTCCTGTTTCATGCAGAGAGGACCACATTCTTCCTGCAGGCCGAGGCGCTTTCTAAGCCCCATATTCCAAAATGAATTTTTTTACATTTCTTTTCCCTTCATATTTTGGTTTCATTGGATCATTTACCTTCACCAAAGGATCCCAGTGTGTGGCGGAGTTTTCTCTTGAAAAAAAAAAAGAAGTTCTTTCTGCTGCAGGGTGAGAAGATGTGTATGTGGGAATTCTTTGGAACGGTCCTCAGGCACGTGAAACTCAAGCTCTTTAAGAGGTTCTCTCTCTCTCTCTGTCTTCTCTCTCTTTCTCTCTCTCTCTCTCTCTCCCTCTCTCTCTGTGCTGTAACACTGCAGGCAATATTCTCATATTCTACAACATCAACTGTCAACCTTCCAAACGAAACACGTTTCGGGTATCTCCTGAGCCTCGAAATCCCTGTATCCCTCTTCAATTAGGCGAGCACCTGGCGGGCCCATCCGATTCGTATCCGAGCCGAGACAGTAATGCGACACCCTCGCTCTCCTCTTCTTCCTCCTCCTCTTCAGACCAGTCCAGCCCTAACGTCTGGAGAAGTGCACCCTTCATCCATCACTCTGGACCCACGTCAGCCGGGGCTGTGCCCCCCTTGGCACCTGCCGGGAAGAAGCAGCCGTAAGAGCATGGGGCCACTATCCGTTACCCCCAAAACAGACGCGGCATCGCAGGCATGCGACCAGGAAAACAGAAAATGGCGGGTGATGGAACGTTCTAGTGCAGTGGGAGGATGAGAGTCTTTTCATCTCCCCGACCGATCCTATTACATCACATTCATCATGCTCTGTATCAGCTCTGTATTCTGAAATATATATATATATATATATATATATATATATATATATATATATATATATATATATATATATATATATATATATATATGCAGTACAGTGTGGGTACATTCCATCATTACAATCACACATTCCTAAGGGGACCCTAATGGTAAATACAGACAGCCAAGTAGACAGACAGACAGTACTTCCTGTACTTCTCACAATGGTCAATTCAGTACCAGAGGTATGCTGGAGAGATATCCAAAAACTGCAACACTCCCTTGATGCAGCATACATTTTTTTATGAATGGTGACTGTTTATGCTGTTTCGGTTTGATTCTGAAGATTTATTTATTTTATTCCACACTCAGACGAACTGGAGGAAAAGATAAAATAATTGTCCAGAAAAAAATTCAGATGAATGACCAGAAACGTAGGACTCGTCCAACACATTGCAGCAAATGGTCATTATCAACTGGATCTATTCCCAATGTATGGAAAGCTGCTCAGGTTCTTCCATTATTCAAAGGAGGTGATGCCAACTCAGTAAACACCTATCTCTAAATTGGCTTGCCTGGCCAAGATTTTAGAATCACTTGCAGCTTTTTATCTTTGAACAACATTTTAAATCCACAGCAATCTGGTTTTAGACCTAGTCACAGCACCATTACAGCTACTTTTTTGGTCATAAATTACATAGTAACCGCATTGGATAATAGACAGAAATGTGCAGCCCTATTAATTGATCTGGCAAAGGCCTTTTATACGGTGGACCATACAATCATCCTAAAAAAGTTGTCTTCCATTGGACTTCATAGTATGGCCTGATCTTGGTTTCCTAATTACCTTACTAATAGACCTCAAGCTATTATGCTTGGGGATTTGAAGTCTCAATTCTTAGAAGTCAAGAAAGGAGTGCCCCAAGGATCTATACTTGGACCTATTTTATTTACAATTTATATAAATGACATTACAAGTAATACAGACAATTGTAACATACATTTGTATGCTGATGACACTGTGATGTAGTCCTCAACAAGAACCCAGGCTATTACATACTTACAATATGCTTTTAATGTTATACAGCAAGCTCTAACTGGTCTTAAACTAGTCCTGAAATCGGAGAAAACAAAGTATATGATCTTCTCCACACAGAATACAATTGAGCCAAATGCTTCCATAACCTCATTGACAGGTGCTCAAATTCAGCAAGTTCAATATTACAGATATTTAGGTATCTGGCTGGATCAGATTTGTCTTTTAAAACCCATGTGGCCAACTTGTCTAAAAAACATTAAGCCAAAAATCAGGTTCCTTTATAGAAACAGATCCTGTTTTTCATGGATTAACAGGAGGAGGATTGTGCTGGCAACAATCTTACCCATGTTTGATTACAGGGATATTTTGTATGGGCACGCCTCAATCAGTACTCTAAGGCCCCTGGATGCAATTTATCATAACGTTGCGCTTTATCACGGGAGATGGTTTCCGAACACATCATTGTGCTCTGTATGATTCAGTAGGGTGGTAATTAATTATAGAAGAAAGCAACATAACATGTTATATATTTATAAAGCATTATTTGCTAAACTCCCTCTATACCTGATATGGCTTTTATCTATTAAAACCTCGAGTCACTATACCAGATCTCAAGATTGGATTATGTTAGAGGCACCTAGAACCAGAACAAACCTAGAACCAGAACAAACCTATAGGTAATACCGCTTTTAAAGCATATGCACTCTATATGTGTAATACATTTAAAGATACACTAAAACTGGATTGTTTTGTACCCATTGAGTCCTTCAAGAATTTAGTATTGGACATGATTACACACGAGGCCAAATGTACCTGCTTTGAGTGATGCTGTTTTTTACATGTAATTTTATTTATTTATCTACTTCCCTATTTGTGTTTGTTGTGTGTGAATTATTTGTAACTTCATTGTAAGATATGCTTTGTAAACAGGGCTTCCCTGGAAAAAAAGACCTTGGTCTCAGTGGGACTTCCCTGTGATAAATAAAGGTTTGAAAAGGGCATTTGATCCAAGCTGATGTTTGTATCTGTGTGTGTCCTTCAATCTAAGTTCAACTGATGTTCAGGCGCACGTCTCACTCCCCTGAGCTCTTGCTGTTTATTAAGATATCAGACATGTTTTGGCTAGGTTCCATGTCAGTTACAGCCGCAGAAAGGTTGTTTCCATAGTATTTGGGGTGCTGTCAGAGTTTGAAGTTTTTTTTTAAGGCAAAATGAGAAAGGAAGTACTGAATTTTATGTCAGGCACTTGACCTGGACGGGCCTTGGGTCCTTCAGTGTCTTGCAGCAATGCAGTGGTTTGAAATTGACAGCCATCCACGAACAAGGTCGTGGGAAACACTGTTCACATCGTTAAGTATCAGTGTCTTATCACAAACCATCTTTTCTCCCACACACGAGCACAGACAATGCACAGACTAAAACAAAAACAGGGTTAAAAAAACTGGCATAGTGTAAATTACTCTTATTATTTTTAAAAATATAATCTGCCATACTTTGAGGTGCCACTCTTGGTAACCCGGTTGAAGAACTACAAAGGGAAGAAGCTTATGGTCTACCCCGAAAACCCAAACAGGGGGAACGATTTATAGATATAAGGGAAATTCAGGAGTGCACCGTCAGAAGATAAAAAGAGACAAGCACAGATTACATCACTTGATAGCGATCTTGCAGATACGCGAGGCCTACGCTTTTTTTGAAGCGGAGCAATACTCGAGCCTGTCTGGGTCAAACCCAACCCCCCACCTTCTCACTGATTCAATGTTAATGTACTGCCATTTAACGTGACAACAAAGTACTGAACACAGAGATCAGAACAGGCTTGTCCAGTCAGCCCTAAAAAGACAACAGGCCACGTTTAGTTGTTCCATGGAGTGGAGAAAATGACAATGAGAGTATACAGAGGTGATAGCACTTGGCTTAGAAGCAATGGTTTGCATGTTTGATTCCCAGGTAGGTTACCTCAGTCATATCCTCGGGCAATGCGCGTTGGGGAGAGAGATGGGGAGAGAGAGAGGAGAAGGGGGGGGGGGGGGGGGGTGGCGGAAAGGGAAGGGGGAGGGGGGGCAGACGAGTGGTCTTGATTTGAAAAAACCTTTCAGTTCACACCGGTACACATGCCCAAGGGGTAGCTACATAAACCTGAAAATGGCCGCCTCTCCTAAGTAGAAATCAACACTTTATTCTGTCATGGTTTTTATCCATTGAAAAGCACAAAAGAGAGGTAACATGTTTCTGCTTGAGAGCAGTCTTAAGAGTCTTACGCAGAAATGTTGTGCTACGTGCTAAAAAAGCTTCTCCGCTTTGCTAAGTGATAATTGCCCATTGTTCTCAGGTGCGCCACAAAGCAATACAGAAAAACTGTTGACAAATTGCTTCAGTAAATATCAATTTGTTTTAGACGGATGTTATTATATGTTGAAAAGAGAAAAGAAAAAAGTCAACAATATCTAAGTCTCCCCAGATGAGGGTGCCTGGCAAGAGAATGCATACATTATGAAAGGCAAGAGAAATGATCTCCTGTTTGACAACCACTTAGACGTTTAAACGTGACGGCGAAATGAAGGTTTACTCTCCACGGCAATAAAAAGCCAAGAATACAACAAACTTGTTTTGACGTCTAAATCATTTGGAATTGGCGGGGATATGAAAAGACTCCAGACGTCCAAGGAACGTGAGACGATCACAGCCCCGACTGGGGAGTGCTGGGTTGGGGGGGGGGTTGTTACATGAGAAAACAGGATCGGGCCGCGAAAAGGACGGGCCTCTCTTTCTCCACACCTCCAGGGTCCCCTTTTGTGTTTCCGCTATTCTACGCGGACGCCTTTACCCAAAACGACTTCCAGTCCCGTTGGTGTTCGATGCCTCCCCCTGTTTGTTGTGCGGCGAGAGCGTCCCTGCAAAAAAAGAGAGAGAGAAAAAGAAAAACACAAGAAGTGGAGAGAAAAGAGAAGAGGGGAAATGGAGAAAATAGAGAAATGGGGAGGAGGAGAAGGAGGGGTTTCCGACACAATAAGTCAATTTAGAGAGACAGGGAGAGGAGGAATCTTAATTCTAAAGATTTACAAATTCTGTTGGCTCCCTTTCATATGTGGGGGGGGGGGGGGCAGTATGGGGAGGCAGTGCAAGGCAAAGCAGGGGAACGATATCAAAGGGGCCAGGAAGAGACACAATGTTTTTAATAATCGCACATCCTCAAATGTGGGCTGGGGCGTGGGGCAAAGCCCCGGGGGCGGGGATTTTTGGAAGGGTGGGGGTGTGGGGAGGGGGGGGGGGGGGGTGCGAGTTGAGAGATGTTTGGGGAAACTCCTGCCCCAGAGGAATGTCGAATAGACAGGAAGGAGAGGGGAAAAGTGTGGTGCAGAGCCGGGACAGGCCGAGGAACATTGGAAAGCACTTAGCGCTCGTCAGCTAACGACCATGTTTGAGCCCAGCTGCTGACAGCACAGCCCTGAGCCACAGCTGTGTGAGGACACAGCCCAACAAGCCTGCACACGCGTGCTCCCACCGTGAGCAGAAATATTTTTGGAATGGTATTGTTCTTCTTTCATCTGTTTAATCTCTCTCTTTCTATCTCTGTCTTTCCTTCTCGCTCTCCCTCTAAGTCTGTATTTTTATCCACATCTCTTTTCTTCTGTTGCTGTTTTTCTCTACTTACTATGCACCTCATGTCTTCCTCTTCTTCCTCTCTTTCTGTCTTTTTTTCTCTCTTGCTCACTCATTTCTCTGCATGGAGAAGCGTTCATATATTGGCCCAGTTTTAGTCATTCATGAACAAAAGGAATGCATCAGTCTGAAAGGTGGTCTACAGTGATGTACAGACTGGCGATCACTAAACATCTGCTTGTCTTTTAAAGCATCTAACTCAGCTTGTCTTTCAGATTTAAATATGTGTGGATAAAAGCCTTTGAAGACATCATATGGACCGTTGTGGAGTTTGCTCGCAGGCTAGTATGATTGACCTTCATCTGCACCTGTGCATTATCGAAGATTAAAGAAGATGACTGTTTTAAATAAGGGGACAAGGGCTGGATTCATGGAAAAGGAATTATATTCGTGAAGCTTTCTGGGGGGTTTGCAAAGAATGGCCTTGATGATGACACGATGGGGTATGTAGCGCTGTCGCTAGATGATGACACGATGAGGTGTGTACCGCTGTCGCTTGATGATGACACAATGAGGTTCAAGCTGCTGTCGCTTCATGATGACATGATGAGGTTAATGCTGCTGTCGCTTCATGATGACATGTGAAGTTTGTGCCACAGTCACTTAATGATGACACGATGAGGTCCATGCCACTGTCGCTCGATGATGACACGAGAGGTTTGAGCCACTGTCGCTTGATGATGACACGAGAGGTTTGAGCCACTGTCGGTTGATGATGACATGATGAGTTTTGAGCTGGTTGTCACTTGATGATGACACAATGAGCTTCGAGCTGCTGTAGGACCACTCATCTCCTATATAAGGAGCTAGTGCTCCGTTGGGTCGATCGACCTGCCCCCCCCACACAGCTCATGTTGACCGGATGCGTCTGACTGGCTTTCTCTCCCCTTCCCGTCCCTCTGAGCCCAGCAGCCTGTTTCCTGCTGCTCTTATCTCCCAGATAGCAGCACCTGCCGCTGGTGTTGAGGGACCAATAGAGGCCTGCGGTTCTTATCAGTAGCAGCCTTCCCAACAGTGGTGCCCAACTCAAGGCCAGGCAGGTGGACCCCCCCCCCCCTCCTGGGTGAGGAACGGCCTGAGCCCCCCCCCGTCTGACTCCTCTCCTCTGCCTCATTCATTCCTCCACCAAGGTCAGCTTACCCAGACTGAACCAGGGCTCTGAGGTGAGAGAGGGACGTGATTGTTGGGATGTGCATGGTTTGTGCGTGTGCTTGTGTGTGCTTGTGTGTGTGTGTGTGTGTGTGTGTGTGTGTGTGTGTGTGTGTATGTGTGTGCGTGCATGCATGTGTGTGTGCGTGTGTGTGTGCGCAGGTTTCAAACCATGGCCCTTGCTGGTTAGCCTGCTGACAATAGCTTGCTGAATCTTCATCACATTCTTCATCATTCTTCAACTTTTCTTTAAGGTTTTCTTCCTACTACCTGCCTATAAAATTTATTTATTTATCTTGTTTTTGCCAAGAAACTAATCACGCTCACATTGTTTCTCCAAGGTTGATGTTTCAATCACCAGCAGATGTTCACATGCTAACTCACATCTCTGAACTCTGCTACGGGATATTTTTGAAGTTTGAATGAACTGAATTCAAATTACATGCAGTTTATTAAATTTGAATTATGTCATACCCAACCCCCACAGTCACGGTAAGCTCAAATATCAAAACTATAGCCAAAATGGTGGAATTGTCCCTGAATGGTAAACAGCACTCATACGCCTAGCCCATGAGTCAGTGTGGCCAGGGGTGCTCCAGAGCTTTTGGGGGCCCCAAACATTTTTTAATTTGGGGGAGGCGGGAATGGGTGTGGGGTTGGGGTATTTTTAAAAGTGGCTAAGAAGGGGACTTAGAGGACTCACCATAGGTAATATGGCCTGGCTTGGTTTTTAAGCTGAAGTGAAATTAATTGTGAAGACAAATTAAAGTTAAATAAATAAATCACTACCAGAACCTTCTAAGTTAACATCCATGTGTGGTCAAAATGATTTCCTATGGGGTGTAATAGACAAATATGCACTATAAGACCCAGACACCTACTGCTACATACTCATTAGACTACAAAACAGAGCCAACCCTAGGGTTTTGTTCACCCTAAACAAGAATGTTGTTTTGGCCCCAAAGTGTCCAAAAGAAATTCTAAAAAACTTTAATTGTCTGGCCCAGGAAACAACTGCGTAGGGCCACAAACATCACCAGCGTCCAGTCCTGCTGCAGAGCAAACACAAACCGGACAGGAAAAAAAAAAGCACCAACATTTACTTGTAACTGAAATGTGAGTGTAATCAATCAGGAGGTACTTTCACTGCGTTCCACAGACTCACCGATCTGTCATCAGGGAGCGCGGAGCCCACAGCCGAAATGCAGACAGCCATGGGACCCTGCCAGCGGTCACTGAGCTGGAACAAACCCCAGGAAGAGACTGGCAGGGATATCACAGCTGAAATTTGGACTGACCCCTATCAGCCTAACAACATAGTCCCACAGCTGGAGCGCTGCGGAGGAGCCAAAGAATCACAGTGATTTAAGGGCTTTTTCCTTTTCCACTGGCTGGCAGGCGGAGAGTCAGGGACAGGCAGCCATTTAACATAAATAAACATCGTAAATAAAATCATCGCTGTTGGAAACAGAGATGCACTGGATTGCAGAACGAATGGTTTACACATAAAAGACAGGGAGAAAAATGAACTGAGAGAAAGATAAATAAAGGAGAGAAATCTACAGAGAGAAAGAGTGCATATTGTGCAATATATAAAGTTTTTTCTGTTGGATGATATCATGTTACGCTTTCATGTATGTGCCTTGGCCACACAAGTGCATGTTAGTCATGCCAATAAAGTAAAAATTGAGTGAGTGTGTGAGCTAGGGAGAGTGAGTGATTCAGAGAGTGATTGAGGTAGTGAGTGAGTGAGTGAGGGAGAGAGTGAGTGAGTGAGCAAGTGAGTGAGTGAGTGAGTAAGTGAGTGAGTGAGTGAGTGAGTGGGTTAGTGAGTGATTTAGGGAGTGAGTGAGGGAGATAGTGAGAAAGTGAGTAAGTGAGCGAGCGATCGAGCGAGTGAGTGAATGAGTGAGTGAGTGAGAGAGTGAGTAAGTGAGTGAGTGAGTGAGTTAGTGAGTGATTTAGGGAGTGAGTGAGGGAGATAGTGAGAAAGTGAGTAAGTGAGCGAGCGAGTAAGTGAGTGTGTGAATGAGTGAGAGAGTGAGAAAGTGAGTGAGTGAGTGAGTGAGTGAGTGAATGAGTGGGTTAGTGAGTGATTTAGGGAGTGAGTGAGCGAGTGATGAGCCGCTGCTTCCTCATGAGCTGCTGCTGTGTTTCAGTCTCTTAGAGGAGTAGCCAGCAGGAGGAGTATTGCCCAGCCTACACTTCTACACGGTCCCTGTCCCCCCACCCTTACCACAACTCTGCTGGGGGTCCAGTATCCAGGCCCTGCGCTCTGCCAGACGGGCTAAATATAACATTATTATGTCAGCAGGAGACTCAGTGCTATCTCGACCTGTGTTTGGCGTGCTGCGGAGCTGGTCACCGTGCCGCGGTCCAGCCGAGCCGCGTAAGCTCCGCTAAGCGTAACGGGGAATTAATAGTACATGGTGCCGTGGTGTACGGGCCCACGAGCGCGGGGTGCGCGATTAAAATCCCCACACATTCTCGGCGTTCACTGGTAATGCGTGCGATTGGGCCGGATGGTTATAGCATTCCACGGCGTCAGGAGGAGATCACACCTCAGAAGAGATCGGCGAAAGGTTTCCTGGACACGCTCGTTTTCCTCGCCTCCTTATTTGTTTTCAAGGCAGCATTTTTTTTTTTTGGTTGTTGTTTTGTCGGTTGAAAATTGGAGCAGCGCCAGCACCTCCCCCCCATGCTGCCTGCATGCTTCTATATCACTTTTCAAAGAGCCGGAGGTAAAATTAAGTTTTTATGCTTTTTAGACTCGAGTCGTAAAACAAAAAAACGGGGAAACCCAAGACATTTAACTGGCATTCCCTGGCATTTTACTACACGCATGGACAGCAGCGCACATTCACTCACGGTAACCATCACAAAAGTGCAAAGACATCGCGGCACAGCAGGATGAGAGGAGGGGGGGTTATCTCTGCTCTAATCAATTTCGTTCC
Source organism: Ilyophis sp. 1 JC-2022 (assembly GCA_022702515.1). NCBI lineage: Eukaryota > Metazoa > Chordata > Actinopteri > Anguilliformes > Synaphobranchidae > Ilyophis > Ilyophis sp. 1 JC-2022. Next base: position 60,073,706 of record CM040405.1, on the reverse strand, counting down.
CCCTTCTGGATTCTGTGGTTTTTGAATCTTTCACACACATCCCTTTAACCCCCCCGGCCAGGATTCTATCAAGAAATGTTTATTTACATAGAAAAAAAAGGGGGGGGGTCAAAAAGTCTAAACACGTTTTTACTGGCTTTTTTGTATTCAGGGTATCCACAAAAAAGTGACTCCTCGGGACCCCAGGTCCATTTATTTTGATAGCTGTTGCCACACCTGTCGCTAAGCGGCTACCGAGCAAGAACAACACGGCCGAAAAGAACTCAGCTGGAGAGGAAAAGGGGAAGAAAGGAGAGAGGGAGATTTAGAGAGAAAGACACAGGGGGAGAGGGGGAGAGAGAGAGAGAGAGGGGGGGGGGAAGGAGGTAGAGAGAGCGATAAAAAGAGGGAGGGGAAGGAGAGAAAAAGGGAAGGAGTGAGAGAGAGAGAGAGAGAGAGAGAGAGAGAGAGAGAGAGAGAGAGAGAAGGTGGGGGCGGCACCCCCAGTGTGTCTGAGTGACAAGTGTAGACAGGGAACCGGGCAACAAGTGGCGGCAGTTACTTCAGCGGCAGGAAAAACAGGCCGTGACCAATCAGGGGCCTGACTGCTCAAAGGCGGCCATCAAAAAGAGGGGCGAGTGGGGGCTGGGGAGGTTGTGGTTTGGTGGTGGGGGGGTTGGTCCAAGGCAGGAGAATGGGTGTCAAAAAAAATTCCCTATAAGGGAACTGGGGAACCGGGGAGGGAGGGAGGGATGGAATTTATTCATTAGGGCCAGAATGTATGGAAAAGAGGAAGATGTGGAGGGGGAGGGGGGGGGGTGCTTTTGAGTTTCACACTACAAGGCCAATTAAACAGATCCCGACACATATAGAGAGGCCTGGCTGAGAATGGGGAGGAACGTCAGAATGTAGGGGCGACACAATGAGCCTTTGTGGGTGGAGCACATTTGAGGAGGGGGCGCAGCACTGATGCGCCACTAAATTAAATCTCTCGTTGGAGTCATCAAATATCGCGCACCCCGCCCCCCAATGTCCTGCAAGCACCATGCTGTTATTTTCCCTTATATTTTATTTTGAGGGGTGGGGGGGTTTGGAATATCTAACGCAGTGGTGCCCTTGTCTTACCTTTCGTTTTAAACGGCTATTACCTGCGCATTTCCACCGTTTTATATAAAGCTCTCTGTGGTGTCACAATAGTGGATGGTGCTGTGCTAAATTAAATTCGGATGGGATCGTTTTTTTTCACAGTTTTTTTGTTTTTGCCTGTCTGCGTTTCTGATATTTTTATCTGTAAGGGAGTATCTTAAGCCTGTTCCATTGAATGACATGCAGGTATTGCACAGCGTGAATATATGAGGCGTGTTTATTGACATGTTTGGCCGTTCTCCCAGTGAATTACAGATTCACGATATGTGTGTTTGTGAGAAAACCACTCCCGCCACAGGTGAGGGTCATATGGAGGCCTGACACGCAGTACCTAACAGTGGGTGTCAATGTTCGAAATCCTATCGTGCTAACTGTGGTTAGCGCATGGCTAAAGGGAGCTGCATGCTGGCAGGCTGCATAGAGTGAGTGTTAAATAGGGAAGCGATGGTGATGATAAGCAGAAAAAGTGAATGAGTGAGAAAAAAATTACACTGCAGCTCACGTTCCCTCCACAAAAAATAAATAAATAATAAAATGGGTAAGCCAACGGGTGGGGTCACGGAGTCTGGGTCAGTAGAATCTAGTCCTGGGAGGTATGGTTGAGCACGGGTAAATCCTAAAGGAGAAATAGCGGGGAAATTATTAAATATTAGCGGGGAAAGTGCCAGAGGCGACAGGCGAAGGGGACTCAGGAGGAGGAGACCTCAGGGGTGGAGGTGTCTCAGGTTCCCGCCGAATACCCCAACATTTTAAAACAAAAATTCTGGGGTCAGGCAGAAACACTTGCGCCTATTCATGTTATATTGATGTGGAATATATCAGGGGTGTGCTGGAATCCGATCCAGGCATCTCTTTTTTTTTTGGGGGGGTGCCAGTGTTGTGACTGACTCCCCCCTCCCCCTCTCTCCCCCGGTATGATCGCCTGCAGACCCATTTTTTGTTTGTTTTGCATTTTTCCCTCTCGCCCCACAGATAATGGCGGGTGTGTCAAACGGCGAACGTGCTTCTATCGGATTCGACATAAGGAAGGAATTGTTCTGTTTCCCCACGTTTCTCTCCGGACCATAAAAAAATTACTTCCTGCGTTTTTTTCTCTTCTTTTTCTTCTTCTCTCTATTCCCCCCTTATTGGCTCGAGAGTCGTGTGGCATGTAATTACCGTCTCTGGCCCCAAGACCCGGTTCCAGATTAAAACTTCCCCTGGCCACACGGCGGTCCAAACGTGTTAAATTCATTACCTGGGACCATTATTCGATTAGACTCTGCATTAGACTTTTAGCGTCTGAGTGCGCCAGGGACGTCCGCCAAGCCGGCCCCTCTGATGGTTGCGGTTAGCGATACCTCCTCCAGGATGGCGGATTGTTTGGCGGATATTGTCCCACGGGGCAGAGGAATGTACTGTAGTTTCTTTCTTCCTCTCCCTTCTCTCTCTCCATGTGATTTTTTTTACACAGCCTTTCTTTTATTGAAATATTTTAAAAGCTTCGGGGGGGTGGAGGGTTATATGTTTGTTTTCTGCTCTGTCATTCCACATTCGGTTTCTCTGCAAAACATTTGGAAGACAAAAATGACACAAAAAAATTATAATAATTCACGCAGACCCTTCCTATTCAGAATGCTCATGGTTGGTGTCTGGACTGTTCCAAACATGAATAAATGCTTCCACAATCACCTGTCAACAGCAGCAAGGCGGAAGAAAAAAAGAACAGTCAATAGACAAACGGATAAACGCGCACATGCGAAAGTGGTCCAGAAAGATCTGGCCCATTGGGGCGCGTTGTGTTCGGTTTTGCAATGAGGCTCTGAGAACACACAGGGCCGCGAGCGAGGAAGTGAGCGACCGGGTGAGCCGTAATGGCGGCAAGACATTGGCCAGCCAATGGCCTGGCACAAATTGGGAGGGGCGGGGCCAGGACAGGATGCACAGCAGTGATGTTCTCACAGAGGTGGAGACCCACCAATCCAACAGGCTAACGTTTTGTGGTGGCGCTGGGCGGAAGGAGAGGGTGGTGTTGGATGACTTTCAGGATTGCGACCCAAAATTGAGCGACGGCGGTGGGGGGTTGGATGTAGATTTGGTGTTTCAGTTTGGCTCATAGTGAGCGTGTTTGAGATGAGCCTGGATGTGTGTGTGCATGGCAGTTTTAGGCAGAGTGTGTGCGGAGCATCGCGGGGCAGGGGGGCAGTTGAGTTTTTGCGAGGGGGCAGATGGCTGTAGTTCAGCAGGAGCCACACAATTTCACGGTGAGTTTTCGGCAGATGTGTCTGTCTGTGGTAATTTAAGCAACGGGGGGTAGTTTGGCGGGTGACAGCACTGATTGATAGGTCCAGGGCTGGAACCCGGAGCATGCTCAGCCAAAGCTCATGAGATGCGTTTTCTTAGACAAAGCAAAAACGCTGAGCTACAAAAACAACACGACGGCGCCCTTTTTTTAAATCTCCCGTTCTGCGGCAAGGCCTACAGCTGTCACAAACGTGGAAAAATAGTTCCGGGGAGGAATTGGGAATGATCCGGGATTGAAAGGATTCACTGGTATGGGGTAAACAGACTTCAGTGCCAGGGACAGCTGGCTTTTCCACATTCCCTTGCCTGGCTTTTTTTTTGTTATGATTTCATGCCTATTCTGGCAGCAATTAATTAATTAACTGATGAATTAATTGCAATAGTATGGATGTGTTAATCAGACTAACCACTGCAGGTTAAGCTTCTGGGCGGACATGTTTGCTTGCGGCCTTACTATTATGCGTGGAGGGAAAAATATAATGTGATAAACCATCAAATGCCTGCAGAGTCATTACGGTTTACGGCTTATTTTTTATTGCCTTGAAAACCGAACTCACGGAAGAGTCAGTGCACTAAATGTATCTCATGCCCCTGTTTTGTAATGTTTGTAATTTTGGTTCCCACTGAAGTGCAGTTCTCACCTTTTTCTATTTTCACAAACACAGATAAGCATGCCTAGCGGTCACCAAAATGTTTGCATTTAAAATAACTGACACTGGAATGTCAGCCTTAAGGTCAAATGTTGATTGAGTCTGAGGGGTTAGTTAAAGTCTGCTTGGCCGAACTGGTTATTTTTAACAAAAAGTGCATGTGGAGGGGGAAAGGTGTGCAGAATCGGAGGTCCCTGCCCTTCTACTCCACTGTATGGTGTCCCGTGAAAGGTAGGGATTCCCCCTGAGGGGCACCCCCGAAACACACCCGGGACGCATGATCGTTGTGGTCCATCGCTCGGCGAAAATTAAACAATGAAGGTTTCCTTAAAACCTGACCAATATCATCAGTTTTGTTATCGACACCACCACCATCATCATCATCATCAACATCATCATCAGTATCTGATGGCCATCATTAGTAAATTTTATATTTAAATATAAATAATAATACATATAAATACAGTATGTCTTATGTACATAAGTCTATTTGTTTGTAATAGAAATAGTTGCATCCAAAACATGCTGTTACACTTTTTTTTACAATTGCTCAGACACAAAAACTGGTACTTGTGGCACAATTACTGAAACCACTAACTCATGTAGCCTATCTATTGACCTGGTATGCTAAACCATAAGCACATTTTCTGCTTTACACTCATTTAGCAATTCTAAAACACACTTTTTGCAAAACACTAAACACAGTTCTCTACATTACATCATTCAAAACTTGCCACACACATTTACCGATTACCCAAACCCTGTCCTCACAGGTGAAAACACTTATGGGTAATTTGTTCACTTAGAAATCAGAGCTTGAGCACTATACGTAAATAGGCCACAGGTTAGAAGTCTTGGTTTGGACAACAATGGAGGCCAATGTTAAAGAGGAAGAGGAAGCGGAAGCGAAAGAGAAAGAGAAAGAGAAAGTGCATCTATTACGGATGAGATCCGGCCCACTTTGATTGACCATGTGGTTAACCATGGGTTGTCTCTTAGGGAGGCTGGGCAGAGGGTCCAGCCTAATTTGAGCCGCTACACTGTAGCAAGCATCATTCGGACATTTCGAAATGAGAACAGGTAAGTACACCTATCGTTTATATAATTCTACTGAACTCACAGAACTGTACTGTGTATACTACTGTACTACTGTAATACTGTATAGTACCATTGTATATCAGTAGTTACGGTAACTTACAGTAACATTTCATTTCATACTGAAAAACCATTCACATCATTCACAACCCCTGCTGGAAAAAGAGGACGGCTGTTCACCCCAGAGCAGGACGAGCGCATTGTAGACATGGTCAGAGCAGACAACAGCATAGTTCTACGACAACTGCAACAGCACATCATACATGACAACATACCATTCAACAACATCCATTATGTGAGCTTATCTGCACATGGCCGTCTCCTGAAAAGGCATCACATACGCATGAAGCAGTTATACAGGGTACCATTTGAGCGCAACTCTGACATAAATAACTGCGCTATGAATATGTGCTAGTAAGCTATGCTCTCCTCTCATTGGTGCTGTATTTCAGTGTACTTTATGTCTATTCATACTGTCATACAATACTGTAATGTTTTGTCTTGCCTTTTGTCTTGTTTCAGAGAGTGATGGAGCTAGATGTTGCTGCAGAGGGCCACAAGTTCCTTTATGTTGATGAAGCTGGCTTTAACCTTTCCAAAACAAGGCACAGGGGAAGGAACATTACAGGACACCATGCCATCGTCAATGTCCCTGGGCAGCGTGGTGGCATCACGATGTGTGCAGCCATTAGCCACAATGTGAAAAAAAAAAAAACCCCAATCATACTGACTGCGCCTAGTACTTAGATTCATATTTGCCTTTTTAGGGTTGTTTTTAAACGTTCTTGTTCCTAGTTTGAAAATGCACTATGTACGTCGCTCTGGATAAGAGCGTCTGCTAAATGTCTATAATGTAATGTAATGTAATGTAACAATGGTGTCCTTCATCATCATGTCACTGAGCTAGAGTGGAGAAGCTCCGCTCACAATTGGACACTGCCCACATCATCACCTTCCTCAACACCCTACACAACATGCTTATTCCAAATGACCAGGGGAATGGACCAGAGCAGTCCAGGTTTGTTGTCGTCTGGGACAACGTAAGTTTCCACCGAGATGCTCTGGTACGCAATTGGTTCATTGACCACCCACGATATATGCCACCATACACTCCATTCCTCAATCCAATTGAAGAGTTATTTTTAGCATGGCGCTGGAAAGTCTATGATCGGCGACCCCACCAACACATACCCCTTCTCCAGGCGATGGAGGAGGCCTGTGGTGATATTGATGCGGGAGCATGCCAGGGCTGGATACGACACTCCAGACGGTACTTCCCCCGCTGTCTGGCCAGAGAGAATATTGCTTGTGATGTCGATGAGGTGCTGTGGACAGCATGTGTTGTGTGTTATTGTTCATGGAAAAAAAAAATACATTACGTATTTACGTGTGTATATATTGAATTTGCATACATGGCCTATATATTTGTGAAAATGCATGTACGTGCGAGTACTATAACAAATGTTTACAGCAGACTGCTGTGCCCTGCATACTGAAAATACAAAAGACACAAGATGGTAGTGTTTTCCATTTATCACATGAGTGTGTAGTTGGTGTGTAGACAGAGCTATTCATTTGATATTTGTGTGTAGAGTTTTGATGCAAAAATACAATTTTTACAAGAATTAAAATAGTTTTGGATGAAGTGTTTGCTTTTTCCAGAAGTGTGTGATGTTTTGTGTGTGTGCCTTTGGGTTTTGTGTGTTAAGTTTTGACAAAATGAGCCATAGTTTCAGAGATTGTGTCTAAGCATTGGTAAAAAACTGTAAAAATGGCAGAATGCTGACATGAAAGTGAACCTTGCATTGCTTCATGCCAGCACATTAATGACCTCTATGACCTCTAACGACAGCAGTGGCAAAATGCACGCAGCTCACCCACCTGCGCAACCTCTGCGCTATACCTGTCCGATCAAAAAATGCTCTTTTCTTTCCATGGGGGGTGGGGGGAGCATGCCCCCCCCCCCCCCGCATCTGGGAGAAATCACGGAATTCCCCGCATTCCAAAGGGTCCGCCCATTTCCTGCCTCGTGTGCTGATTGACAGCACCTCCCCCCCTCTTTTCTCATTCCGTGACAGAGGGATGTTCTCTCAGGCTTACCCCTCTGAACCTCTCCAATCCCGATTGCCCCCTCCACCCCCCCCTCCCACGCCACCACTCGACGCATGCAACCGGAGAACTTTGTAGCCATGTGCAGAAGAGGGCCCAGAAGCGGGGTTTGAACAGGGGCTATAAAAGGTGTGCAAAGGGGCCATATAACAGCAGGTACTCATCTTGAATTAATTCACCCACCCCTGCCTGCCACACACCCCTCCCCCCCTATGTCCAGGGCGCAGAGCTAACGCCACAGTGCTAATGCTGCTCGTAGACTCTGAGCTGTAGATAATGGAGTATAAATAGGCCGGGCAGCTATGCCGTCGGAGGGGCCGATAAAGCAGGAAATGAGCACAGATACGTCCCAGTTCCACTCTAGCCCGGGGGGGTGGAGGATAAGCAGCTTGCCGGGCATTCTGGGACGAGAGGGCGAGGCACCGGGGCCGGCTGAGGTAAAAGACGAGACAGCGAGGGAGGGGCAGAGACGGCAGACGGGCCCCGCCGGGAGCCCCTACAGACGGGGAAGCTTGTCCCTGAACGTCCCCCGCCCCAAAACTCATCGCAATATCCTCAATATCCTGATTAGATAACCTGGGAGAGGGCTCATGGGTAGAGGGTATGGGGGTGGGGTGTGTGGTGCAGAGAGGGGGGGCAGACCACAAGAGAAAGAACATTGGGGGTGTCACAGTGTTCACCCCTCAGAACCACCCCACCGCCAAAAAAAAAAATTTAAAAATGTGAGTGAATTTGTTCAGGTTTGCAGCGTAATATGGAAGGGTTAATACAGGCGGATTTTAAAGTGAAAATAAGCAAACTATCGCCGACCAAAAAAAAAAGTGGCCATTCCTCGCCCCTCAATACCATTGGCAGCTCCCCTACAATTTATAATGACAATTTATCACAAGGGTAAAGAAAGCTTGCTGTCCACCAAACAGGAAAGATCCCAAATCTGTGGTCATATAACACAGAGTACATAACACATAGAGTAGCTCATGGAAACTATGGGTGAATTTGCAGACACTGTGACACACTGTAAAATGTCCAGTGTTAACCTAAATCAACTCTGACAGAGTACATCCCTCGCATAAATTCTATTAGGGTTAAATTAACACTGAACCAGGTATGAACCATGTGTAAGTGCGTACATGTGCGCATGCATGAGTGTGTGTGTGTGTGTGTGTGCGTGTGTGTGTGTGTGTGTGTGTGTGTGTGCGTGTGTGTTCTTGTGTGTGTGTGTGTGCGTGTGTGTTCTTGTGTGCGTGTGTGTGCGTGCGTGTGTGTTCTTGTGTGCTTGTGTGTGTATGTGTGTGCATGTGTGCATGTGTGCGTGTGTGCGTGTGTGTGCTTGTGTGTGCGTGTGTGTGCTTGTGTGTGCTTGTGTGTGCATGTGTGTGTGTGCGTGTGTGTGTGTGTGTGTGTGTGTGTGGGCTTGTGTGTGCGTGTGTGTGCTTGTGTGTGCATGTGTGTGTGTGTGTGTGTGTGTGTGCGTGTGTGTGCGTGTGTGGGCTTGTGTGTGCGTGTGTGGGCTTGTGTGTGCGTGTGTGGGCTTGTGTGTGCGTGTGTGTGCGTGCGTGTGTGTTCTTGTGTGCGTGTGTGTGCTTGTGTGCGTGTCATCATTTCCTCACCCTTGGTGACTCAGGTGACCACAGCACCAGCTCATGCTGTGACGATCAGCAGGAGCAGCGCGCCGTAATGAGCGTCCCCTAGGCAACACCAGCACTGGGCCTGCTCAGTTCCTACCCTTTGCTTGTCTGTGTCACCAAAAAGTATGCTCGCACAAAGTACGAAATTATGGGAGCAGTGTACAGTGCCTAATGTAATCCCTAGCAATGCATGCATTCACAAATCATACTGTCTACAACAGGGGTCTTTCACCCTGGTCCTAGAGGGCCACAGGGTCTGCTGGCTTTTGTTTTTATCTTAAAATCAACAAACAGTAAAGATCCAAGAAACCAGGTGAGGTGAGTTGGCTGTGTAATCGATCAATTCAGTGCTGAGTTGCAGAGTTGCAGAGTTGCAGGGGTGACCAACAAGGGCAGATCCGTTTCAGGATTTTGTGCCTGCTTCTGCTCTTAATGATTTAATTAGCTCAATCGTATCTTGATCTGACATTTCTATAAGCACCAGCTACAGCCGCAGACCGCAAGCATATCCTAAAGATTTTACCGCTCTCAAGTACAGGAGTGAGCCAGCGTAGTTTATCGAGCTGTCGGAAAACTAAAACTAAGCTAATTGGTTGGAACAAAAACCAGCACGCAGACCAGACCTCCAGGACCGGAGTTGTGCACCCCTGACCTATAGTCTATATGGTGTAGTCGTCAGCCAGCATATTCTATGATGTGAAAGTCGCGTGGCGTGAGATTTATTGATGTTTTCTCCCCGTCACGCGTGGGCTGCAGCCACGTTCAGCACGGATGTGGACCGGGTGAGGTAATGTGATTAAAGGGGGTGCAGCGAGGAGTCGAGAGAGCGGGGATCCCAGGGAAATGGATCTCATCAGCGGCAGCGACATGGCCGTAGTTTGGCAGCCACCTGCTCCAGCCGGGTCGTGCCTTTCTTTCAGCTTTTCTGTCTCCTCTAGTTCCTTCCTGGGTCTAATGGCTTACATGTGGCACCGCCATATACTCACCGGGCGGGTGTGTGTGAGCGTGTGTGTGCGTGCGTGTGTGTGCGTGCGTGTGTGTGTGCATGTATATCTTCCTGAGGCCTGGCAGAAAAAAAAGTTTAAGTGTTTAATAAAGCTTTTTTTTTTACATAATACAAGTGTCTCACATGACAAAAAAATGTTGCAATGAAAATATCTTTTTTTATATTATTTAATTTTTATTGAGTGTCCCTTTGTAGTGTAGGTTTCAGTAAAGTAGAATATATGTTTATTGAGATTAAGGACTCATGTCCCCGACAGATATGAATGAATTGCCATGTCTGTGTGTGCGTGTTTGTACGTGTGGGCATGTGTGCATGTGTGTGTGTGCATCCATGAGTGCTTGTGTGTGTGTGTGTGTGTGTGTGTATGTGCGTGCTTGTGTGTGTGTGTGTGTGTGTGTGTGTGTGTGTGTGTGTGTGTGCCTGTGTGCGTGTATGCGTGTGTGTGTTTGTGTACGTGCGTGCATCCATGTTTGGTACTTGTATGTGTGTGTGAGTGTGTGTGTCTCTGCACGCATTGCGGGTCTCATTGATAAGACCCAGCTTGTTTCTGTCGGCACACACCCGCCCTGTCTCCCCCTTATCACATCCTCATAATTGCACTGTAGCGGCGGTAGCCCCTGCAGCTGATAGGCTCTCTTTCAGGGGACTCGGACAGACAGAGCACACACAGGGAGCGCAGTAAGGGAATCTGTCTCGTCGCGGCTAAATAAGGTATATGTAATGGGGGCTTTATTTAAAAGGAAATAGAAACACATTGAAAGGAAATATTTTAACTGCTCTTTAAATCCAGCGGATTAAAGACCATATGTGAAGTCCACTAATCTTATTTAGCAGGGCCCGAAGCGCGGCTCCCCGGCATGTTCTGTATTAGCGGAATGAATCGCTTAGGCGAATGTACACACAACTATACGTTTTCTTAGGGGGAAAGACAGGATGTGGTTGTTCATGAACCATGGCTACAGTATGTAATTCATCACAGTGTTATACTTGTGTTTTTTCTTTTTTTCCGACGCTGAATCCTTTTTTGTTTTTTCTCTTTCTCTCTCTCTTGCTCTCTCTTTTTTTTCTCTCTCTGTTCCTCTTTCTTCTTCTGTCATTCTAACGTTCTCATTCATTCTTATTCCGTCTTCTTCTTTCTAAAAGTCTCTCATCATGTTCACTGCTGTCTCTATTTCTACATCTCCATCTCTCTCTGTCAGTCTCTCTTTCTCACTCATTCTCTCTCTTTCTTTCTATCTCTCCATCTCTCCCTGTCATCCTCTTTTTCTCACTCATTCTTTCTCTTTCTACCTTTCCATCTGTCCCTGTCATTTTCTCTCTCTTTCTACCTCTCTATCTCTCCCTGTCATTCCTCTCTTTCTTTCTACGTCTCTGGTGATTCTCTATTTTTCGCTCAGTTTCTTTTGCTCCCTCTTTTCCTCTCTTCTCTCCCACCCTCTATGCCTCACACACGCGCACACGCGCACACGCGCACGTCTTTCTGGAAAAATTCATGCTGCAGGATTTGTTTTTCTCTCCTGACATTATTTGAAGCTTCCCTTTAGTTTGGCTAAATTGATGTGGGGTAAGGAATGCCTTTCTTCCACACAGAGCCCAGTACTTTAAATGCAGCGAGGTGCCAGGGCTTGCATTGTGCACCGTCACATTTGGGCTTTTTTGACGAATGGCCAGCTTTGCGTCGTCCTTTTCAAAGAAAACTCTGGAGCATGACAAAATTGTTTGGGTGTCTATTTTTTCACTTTGAACAGTTGTGTGGCTTTCATGTCAAAAAAGCTGAAGCAATATATAAGATATATAAGTATATGTGTGTTTATTATATATACTGTTTTTATATATGTGTCTGGTGTGTGTGTGTGTGTGCATGAGTGCGTTAATGTGCACGTATGTGTGTGTGTACAAGTGTATGTTTGTGTGTGTGTGTGTGTGTGTGTGTGTGTGTGTGTGTGTGTGTGTGTGGGTAAAATCTAGTATCTTGTTTTCTAAGAACAAATAGAGAGGTGAAATGACACACAAAGCACTTCTGTAAGGCTACATACCTAAGCTGATCAGCGCAGGCCAGTTTAAGAAATAACACTCCCAGAGAAAATACAGTAAAGAAATGTGTGGAGCCCTGCACTGGCATGGTTCTTATTGAGGGGAAAAGGCGCTGAAACCAAATGATTTATGCCAGACTGCCAATGGCCACACACGTATGATAAAAAAACACTAAAGCGTGTCCAAACACATGTCTATATAAGTCCAGTACATGAGACGCAGTAATTGGCTAAACTGGCTAAAGCCTGGCTAAACTGTGGGAGATTTAACTCTTACAGTAACTCTGCTTATCCCGGGCTCTGAGCACTCTGGGGTCATTTCAATTTAATCTGAGAGAGAAAACTTCAGAACCGCAGAAGAAACCACCTGTCGCATGCTTAAGAGAAACCGGGCAGCCCCCCCAAAAACAAATTCAGTTACAAAAAGATAACTCAATAATTACTGGTATTCATCCCTCAAAAAGTCAACACTGTTTTATTATTTATGAGAAAGAAACTTATGAGAGTGCTTCTTTGCTTTCAAAGTGTAAAAAAAAACGAATCAAGCATGCACAACAAAACCTTTTTATGAAAATCTTAAAATCTTAAAATTTCTCAAAAGTGACTACCAACATCACAACTTGCCTTCATCCGTGTGTAAACATTTTCATAAACAGAGTTATTTTTAAATATTTTTTATTTATTTAAAAATAATATTTTTATTTCTGATGCTGTTTTCTTAGTCCGGGTACATTTCCTTGCTGTTTAGAGCTGGGAGGTACAGAGAGAGACAGAGAGTGTGGGAATGTGCCACAGCGCTGTCAGACGTCACATAAAGTGATACGGTTATAAGATTAAGCATGACATCTGCAACACAATGAATAGCTCAGAGCTTGGGATGAAGCCGGAACGTATTCACAGAAAATGTGCCACATCACAATCTACATTATGACATCACAAGAGGGAGGTGGGGCTTATTTGATCCCTTGGAACGAGTGTTGAATTGGAATTGAAATGACCTGATTGTGACGAGGGAATGAGAATCTCTGATGAAGATGGCAGTTATTGGCACTGCGCGGTGATGAATGTCTGTGGATTAAAACAAGGTGGAACAATGCTGGCATTCACACGTTCAGAGATGTGAACTGATCGTGAGAACAATTTGACAAAAAGACGTGTACATGCTAAAGGTGTTCAAAAACAGGCCTCCGTGATGTCGGCCGCTGCTTCTTTCCACGAATCGGGCTCACGCAGAGTCAGAGGAAGACACTTCCCGTGAAACTTAACAGGCGGACTTGCCAGCGCCCTGTTGACCAGCAGGGGTTGCTGGTACGCAATCACAAGCTGTCATTCTAACCGGCTGAATCCCTCCCATCTCCGAGCAACGCCAGAGCCAATTGTGCACTGCCCTGCGGGGCTGCCAGCTCCAGTCCGCACTGGCATGGTGTGGATTTGATGCCAAACCACTGATCCCATCCTGCACTAGAAAAGCGCCTGAACAGGATGACTCACCCAGAAGCCCTCTATAACACATTTTTTGGGACTGAAATCCAGGTTTACATTATCAGCCACAAAAACATGGTTGTTGACACCCCCTCCCTCACACCCAATAAAAAATGAGAAGATGGGCAAGCAAGGAATGGTGGTCATACCTAAAAAAAAAAATCTTAGCATGATAACATGAACATTATATTCGTGGAAGAATATAAATTCATTGAGCAGGTTGGAGTAATGGAATTGAAAGGTCGGGATAATTACACTGACGATTCTCTCTTCAGGAAGTTTTTGTTTTAAACTGCAATAGGTTCAGTGGTGATCACAAAGAAAAGAGTCCAGGTCTCCTCGAGAAAAAAACAAGGGCATTGGAGGATAAGGAAAGGACCTCCACACATCTCCCCCAATCCCTGCTACGCCTCAACAGCGCCCCTATTGGCTGGCAATGGCATGTCCACGCTGTGCCTGCACAAAAATAAAGGCAGTCTAATCACAGGCCCCTTGCACCCCAAAAGTCCTGGTTCTAGACTTGAGCAGGACCCCACTTTAACTTATTTTTTATTTTTATTTTTTTTGCTCTATTGGACAGCACAGTGTAGCGAAACAGGAGAAAAAAAGAGAGAGAGGGAGAGACATGCAACAAAGGTCATGCAGGCCGGATTCAAAGCGCGTGGAAGGTGCTCTACAGGCTACACTATGTACCCCATGTACCCCTCCTTAAAGGGTAAACTGGGTTTAGACTCATCAGTAGATGAGTGTTCCTTTGCCCCAGACCAGAATAAATCTTACCTGTTCTCCAGGATTAGGATTAAAACCTCTTTACAATGCAAGGACAGCAAGCTAAGGCTTTACTAGGAAAAGCAAACCACGGCTTACTAACACTTTAACTGCCAATATTTTTTAAAATAAGTATATTTAAGCAGATTTAAATGTACAATATGCAGACATGGGAAGAGATGGGTAAACTGTGGAAACCGGTGATGCCACGGAGCTAAAATGTGCGATGTTCACCCTCAGAGATGTGTTGGGTTGTGAAATTTCATGATAATTTATGATGTGAAATAAAGCACTGTTTGTCAAACCTTTGCTTTGTTTATTTTTGGGAGTGCTGCAACCAAGTTATTTAGCCAACAGAAAGTAGTGGAATCTTAACTTATTCTTTTTTGGGCTATGAATGTTGTATGTATGATACTGTATAATATAGAAAAGAATAGAATAACTTTTATTTTCCCATTAGGAAACTTCAGTTGTAGCCACCAGCAACAACAAAAAAGACATAGACAGCATCCGATCTGCATTGATTGAAACTGTATGGAGATCCTTGTCATAATGTATTCTCTCACGTGGCTCTCTGACTGGGGTATTTGAGGATCTGTGACAGGAAAAGGTGAAAAATCCGCAGCGGGAATGTCCATTACCGCGAGGAGAGTCGGGGGAAAGCAACGGTTCAGTGGGGCGGAGAGGGGACTGACGTAGGGTTGAAATATGCTGAAGGCCAGCGCTCTCGCTCTCGCTCTGGCTCTGACTGCGTATGAGATCTGGGGGTTTTTCTTTCTCCTCCTTTTTTTTTCCGGTGTGGAACCCACGCACATGGACGCCCCCGACACAAAAGCCGTACAGTGCTGCCGATCCGGACCGTGACCGCGGCGATCCGGGAGAAGGACCCAGTTGTTTTAGACATTACGGAGGGACGGGGGTTGGGGTTATCGGCCGGTATTAAAGCGTGACCCGTGTGTTGTTTTTTCATCAGAGCAGAGAGGTATAGGGAGATGTACGTACAGGATGCGCACGTCCACAGGAACAGGAATAAGTCAGGAAAGCATAACAGAGCTATGCTGGGGGGGGTGGGGGGTATTTGCATTTCAGGTATTTGCGTTTTGATGGAGCAGAAAGAGCGATGCTCCTCCAGGTACTCTCCCCCCACACCCCCCAATCCCTCCAGGTCTTTTCTGGCTCATCACGGAGAGGGAACAGGGGTTCGGCCCGCACCCCTTCTGAAGCAGAGAGCCCCACACAGAGCACAGCTCGGGCACGGCCGACAACTGTCTAATTAAGGACTCGCGTTACTCCGGTGACCGCACACGTAATCCTGTTTTACGTGTTTAATGTGTCTCACGTGAGAGCGGTACTTGATGAAGACCCGCGCAGGACACAGTGCTGTTTTGTACCATTATGTGTGTTTGGGAGCGTTTGACACAGTGTGTGTGTGTGTGTGTGTGTGTGTGTGTGTGTGTGTGTGTGTGTGTGTGTGTGTGTGTGTGTGTGTTTTTTATCCTAATCCGTCTACTTCATACCCCCCGACAGCCGTGGAGTTTTTTATATGTGCCTTTCTTTTGATCTGCAAAACAAACAAAAAAACACCCACAATGCTGTGTGGCGGTGCGTGCGTTTCTTCAAGTCAGCATCTGCGCTTCATCTGAAAGGGATGTTTTTAATCCCAGCCGGACCCGGATGTGTGCGCGGGACGCGACCGACGTCCCACGAGTCGCCGGTTAGAGCGTCACGGCAGCATTTCACGGAGGCTAGACACTCGTACATGTGCCTTTAATGGAGCCAATGATAGGCACTCATAACAAACTCAGCTCTGATCCTGTCCAAGCCTCCACGGTAGGAGAGAATTTTGCTAGAACGTTGCACGCCATCCCACGGTCATAGCAACTAACGGAGAGTTCAGCAAACATACTGGACCAGGGTTCTGCATCGACACAAACATACACTAGATTAAATTAGATGTATTTGATTATTTAAAACAGGCTGCGACTGAATGCATACATTACAAACCACTCCAGATAAAACGAAAGCTATAAAGCCCAGCTATAAAACCCAGCTATCAAAGGATTTTTCAGTTGCGCTGCTCAACATTTTTCAGGGCTTTTTTTGTTTGTCTGTTTGTATTTTGCCATTCACTACAATCTGCTACAAACTGAAAGAAAAAAAACACACCACAGATAATGTGGTGTGAGATACTCAGAAAATGTTCTTTTATTGTGAAATAACAATACTGAAATCGCAACGTTCATATTGCCTAGCTTTTGGTGATTCGCGAGTTAAAATCAACCAGCTGGCGATAGATGAAGTTGTATGGCTGAATCTGAAAGAGGCGGCCAACATTGCGTGCTCCGTGGTTGTTTGCTCACTTGAATAAACAACGGAGGTCACAATGACCACTGCACCATGAGGTGGGGGGGTACAACTTTTTTTTTAGATACTGTTCAGTACCTGGGTGATACGGTGGTGCAGTGAGTAGTGTTATTGTCTCACGGTGAGTTTGAATCCTGGCCGAGGACGGAGGGCTTGTCTGTGTTGAGTTTGCATGTTCGACCCGTGTCCATGTGGGTTTCCTCCCACAGTTCAAAGACATGTAGGTTAGGCTAATTGGAGACTCTAAATTGTCTTTGGGGTATGAATGTGTGAGTGAATGTGTGTGGGCCTTGTGATGAATTGGTGACCTTTCCAGTGTGTATTCATGCCTTTCACCCAATGCATGCTGGGATAAGCTCCAGCGCCCACACGACCCTGACCAGGAGTAAGCGGTTCACAAAACTGAGTTTTTTTTCTTCCAATTCCTGTATTTCAAACCTCCAAACTGTTCTTCCCAGTTGATCAGTTTCCTGAACAGCTTGTGTTTTCGAAGGCAATTCAGTGAAAGCAATTCAATGTCTTTTTGATGATGGCTACCGCTTTTAGCATGCGGCGAGTGGACTTCCCCACAGAGACCCCCATGGTCAGAAACAAACAGAGTTTCTGTCAGCACGATATGACATTGGGATTCACATGAACCAATACCTAGGCTACTCGCTGTGTGTCTTATTAAGACCCTGTACTGCGAGTGTTTCCGCAAACGTGAGGATCCTTAGATATTCTGCTCGACCGGCGTTTTCAGACAGCAACCAGTATGAAGAGCACAAGAACACATGATGACATTAACAGACCATTCAGCCCCTCTAGACTCATCCGTTACTGACAGACTAGAGAGCATCCAGCACTGGTTCAAGCCTTGACGTAAGTGTCTCTGTCTCTACGCCACATGACCTGGCATTGACAAATGTCCGTCTAAAATACTTCCTGATATCCAAAATACTTTCTGATATCGAAAATGCTTCCTGATATCCACGCAAAATCTATCCTCAGCTAGCTTCTACCTGTGCCCTTTTTTTACGACTGACAAAACTCAACCTAAAATATATTTTTTTGTAGTTCACTGTAGTTAATGCTTTTTATAAATATTAAAACCAGGGTGAACAGCTGTGACTCGCTAGTCTCCCCTTTCATCTCACACAATCAATGAAACGATATACAGTCTGCTTTCTGCTGTCAATCATTTAAGGCAGAGCACTGAATTGCCATTGTACTGGGTTTTTTTTTCTTCTTTTCAACTTGTTCCAAGTGTCACCTCAATAAATTATGTATTCTCTGCAAATTAATGACGTGCATTCGGTATTCACCTTATTCTAAAAGGCAGGGCACCACATCCAGAATATACACTATAAAATATTCAGTGTTAAATAAGCTCTGGTAGAGAACACGCCTGATAGTGTACATGCAATCCCCGAAAGACTCATATAAACTCTGTTAGAGATGAATTAACACTGAATAATTTACTGTGTAATGGTGAGTGTGCTGCAAGTAAAATAACTCTTTTACTACTTTTTATCTGTCTACCTCTCTTTCATTTCATTTTTCTCTTTTTTCCTATTCTCTTTTTTTTCTCTCTGTCTCCTTCTCTCCATCTGTAGTCCCGTACGTTACCTGTTCTTCCTCACGACCGGCTGGTTGGCACACTTCCTCAGCCACCAATCTTCTGGGCTTAGTTTAGGTGACTGTGAGTTTACTTTGCTAAATTGGCTTAGAGGTCCCCCCCCCCGGAGCCCTTAAACGCGCCTCTCCATCACCGTCCCGTCAGCGTCCCGCGCCCGCTCTACTCCCTGTTTGGGAAACCAGGATCGCGAACCTGGTCCCCCCCCGAATTTGTCTTCGTTCTGTTCGGCCGCCGCCGGCGATTTATTTCCGTTTGAGTTTGTTGAGCTTGGCCTCGTGTCAGGCTCTGGTATTCCTTCTTTCCGTCAAAGTGATGGAGGAGTAGCGTCTCGGGCAATATACTGTTACGCACATTCAATCTGGCGGTATATACAACGCCGAGTCTGGAAAACCCATGCCGTACGTACAATTAAGCATTCCCAGGCATTCGATGGATTTTTTTGCACGTTTTTTTTTTTTTGGTGGTGGTGGGGGGAGGGGTTGTTCTCCCAGTCCAAGAGGAAGCGAGGGGCGTGTCGCGCGACATCCCCCCCTGCCCTTTGTCCTCCCACAATGCCCCTCTCTCCTGACCACTGTCCTTTTGGAGAGGAGCTGACCCCCGCCGACCCCGGCCCCAGTGACAGCCTAGCGGACCGTGGCCATTAAGCCACTATTGTTCGGGCCTCTGGAGAGAGGGGCAGGCTTTGTTCGGAAAGGCCGTGATTGATGCCGTCCTGACCCTACGGTGGCCCAATCTAAAGGCACCTCTGCAATTAGCCTGAATTAGTCATCCAACATCCTCAGCCCGACTCCTCCCACGGCCCATTCAGCCCGACTCCAGGAAAGAGCCCCTGTATTGTGCGCTATAGTAGCTTCATGGCAGGTCGCTCCCTCCTCTCCCCCAATCCTGCCTAACTTTAGCCTCCCCGTTGGGCTCAAACCTGACCCCCTCCGCGTTTAGGAGTGGCTTCCATTCTCCTCCACACACCGAGGCCCAAATTCATGCACCCTTCTAATCCTGATCCCTATTGCTGGCCTGCTTTGGACTCTATCACAACAATAAAGGATTTCAGACTAAGTTGTAAAGTTGCACTGAGTAAACGTTAGTGCCCTAATTCAGACTAAGTTGTAAAGTTGCACTGAGTAAACGTTAGTGCCCTAATTCAGACTAAGTTGTAAAGTTACACTGAGTAAACGTTAGTGCCCTAATTCAGACTAAGTTGTAAAGTTACACTGAGTAAATGTTAGTGCCCTAATTCAGACTAAGTTGTAAAGTTGCACTGAGTAAACATTAGTGCCCTAATTCAGACTAAGTTGTAAAGTTACACTGAGTAAATGTTAGTGCCCTAATTCAGACTAAGTTGTAAAGTTGCACTGAGTAAACGTTAGTGCCCTAATTCAGACTAAGTTGTAAAGTTGCACTATCCAAACATCTGAACACACCTGATTTTTTTTCTTGTACGTCCTTACCCCCACAATTCCCCCAGTTCCTAACACTCAACACTGTGAATGGCCTAACCCTCATGACCGTCTTTACATTACCACGCACGGCTCGTCCTGGAGCTGAGGACTGTTTCTCCCGTTACACAAAGCAGAGATGTTGAGGTGCTGTGGAAAACCACACCTTTTAAATTTTTGTCTGCCAGAAAGTTCTCAAAACCCTGCATTTTTATTTTTGTTTTTCAGGACCCCCCTCCACAACCCCAGATCTTTAACCCATTGTACCCTGTTGTGGTAGAGCCAGCCATACTTTAATGAGGGGCGGCATTGCAGATGTGCTCCCCGGGCTTTCCTGTGTTCTTCAATCCAGGGGAATCCCAGACCTGCCAGAGCTTCCTCTCTCCCTCCCTCTTTCTCTCCCTCTCTCCCTCTCTCCCTCCCTCCCTTTCTCCCTTCCTCCCTCCCTCCCTCTCTCTTTCTCTCCCTCCTTCTTCCTCTCCCTCCCTACCTCCCTCCCTCTTTCTCTCCCTCCCTCTTTCTTTCCCTTCCTCCCTCCCTCCCTCTCTCTTTCTCTCCCTTCCTCCCTCCGTCCCTCCCTTCCTCCCTCCCTCCTGTGTCTAACTCCTTTCCAGCACAACAGCTGTCATCGAACTCGTCCCAGCCGGAGTCCACCCACCCCATTCCCCAATCCGCTGGGAGGCCGCCTTTCACCGCAAGGACCCGCAAAGTGACATGGGCGCGCGGGCACGACTCCGTCGGGCTGCTTCTCGCCAGCTTCCAAAAGCATCTCCTCCCGTTAACGTGTGAACAACCCCGCCCTGCCCCGCCCGACACCAATCCGCGGCGCCGTCAGGGGATGCTGGGAAAAAAACATTGCAGCAAAAAAAAAAAGGCAAGAGCAGCGCAGGAGCGGATGGCTTTGAAAGAACAAAGAACAGAAGAAAAGAGAAAAGAGCAGGGAGAGGGGAGGATGAGCTGCACGTGGATCTCCCTCTCTTTCTTTCTCTCTCTCTCCCTCTTTTTTTCACTCTTTCCGTCTTTCCCCCGGGGATATTTTGTCGCATCCTCATCCTCTGTGGCCGGAGCACTTGAAAGGATATGTTTGTCACATGATAGATGGGTGGAGTGGACAGGGCAGCGTGGGGCATCTGCAGCGGCTTGACCTCCAGCCAAAAGAGGTCCGAGCGCACCACCCGGCCTGTCCTCGGGGGGGCAAAATGCATGACCCAGTCACCCACTGCACCCCATCCTCATGGCACCAGCTGCACCACACAAATTACCCATGTGGGTCCAAATGCCCCACCTGGCTTCCCCTAAAAGGTTTAACTGTACAGCCTGGCTTCCCCTAAAAGGTTTAACTGTACAGCCTGGCTTCCCCTAAAAGGTTTAACTGTACAGCCTGGCTTCCCCTAAAAGGTTTAACTGTACAGCCTGTCTTCCCCTAAAAGGCTTAACTGTACAGCCTGTCTTCCCCTAAAAGGTTTAACTGTACAGCCTGGCTTCCCCTAAAAGGTTTAACTGTACAGCCTGTCTTCCCCTAAAAGGTTTAACGGTACAGCCTGGCTTCCCCTAAAAGGTTTAACGGTACAGCCTGGCTTCCCCTAAAAGGTTTAACTGTACAGCCTGGCTTCCTCTAAAAGGTTTAACTGTACACCACTGAGTATGATCACAGCAAAATGGATACAAATCATCACGTATTACAAGCTGTTTTTCATCTCTCTCTCTCTCTCTCTCTCTCTCTCTCTCTATCTCTCTATCTCTCTATCTTTCTATCTCTATCTCTCTCTCTCTCTATCTCTTTCTCTATCTCTCTATCTCTCTATTTCTCTATCTCTCTCTCTCTCTATCTCTTTCTCTATCTCTCTATCTCTCTATTTCTCTATTTCTCTATCTCTCTCTCTCTCTCTCTCTCTCTCTCTCTATCTCTCCCTCCCTCCCTCTTTCTCTCTCTGTCTCTCTGTCTCTTTCAATTTCGATTGTGCTTTATTGGCATGACAGGAAGGATTATCATGTTGCCAAAGCAATACAGTATTGATAATTATAATAAACATAAAAGGATGGTATTGTTAAGTATACATGCTACAATCAGTATAATCTCTCTCTCCATCTCTTCCATTCTCTCTCTCTCTGTCTCTCTCCATATCTCTATTTCTATTTTCTTCTCTTTTTCTCATTCACATAAACAAGTACAAATAAACATACACACACACGCACACACGCACACACACGCACACACACACACACATATGTGAAATCACATCTCTCTTTCTTTTCAGTGTTCTGCTATCAGGGTATTGATACGTTACCTCCAGAACAGGCAGCTGTAGTGATTAATTGACTGGCCCCCTGAGGCTCCAAGCTATCGAATCAACAGTTGGCCCTATAATCCCAGCAGCCATCAGGCAGGTTTCACCTTGAACCCCCCTAACCATATTCAACCCACCACCAACACCAATATCAATAGACCAGCACCATCTCCAATCAAACCAGCCTACAGTCACCACCAACACCAGTACCATCTCCAGCCAAACCAGCCTACAGTCACCACCAACACCAGCACCACTTCTTCATTTCCCATCTTTGTCTTGCCTATTTTGTAAGATGGCACTATTTGTTTTTAATCTGTCACCTGCAAATCAGCCTCTGCATCCACCATTTTTATTGTAGTTTATATATATATATATATACAGTATAAATTATGTATGTATATGTATATGGGAGCAATTTTATCCATTCCTGCTCATACCACCAACACCACTATCCCATCTCCATAACAACCACTGCCACGGCCACCTCCACCACCCCCTACAATGTTCTCAATGACAGGTTTATCTCCTAAAGACTTACATTTACACACTGGGTGGCTGTCTGCCCATACTTTCACACCTGGATGAATGTCTGGTCTTATAGCTCACAACATATTGGACAAACAGTGGTGGCTCACACTGAATTCTGGGAGTCTCTAGGTTAGTGCAAATGGCCAACAGCAGTTATCTGTAGGGTTTCTCTGAAGGGGGTTGTCTTTGTAGGCTTTATTGACTTGGTTTGGGTTATCTTGTCTTAATAACCAGATTGAAGCACTGGCTGATAGTTACTCCACTCAAACATTGGACGATTGTGTGTTTGTTTCTAATGAGCAGACACACACACACACACACACACACATAAAGCACCACATGGTCGTTGGTCCTTAATGACCACAGTCACCAGCCGGGTGATTCTGAGGAGTCCATTCCTCTCGACTTTACTCTGATTGAAATCAGCGGGGCTCCCAGTTCATATAAGAATGTCAAAACCAGGTACCTGTTGTGCCAGCTCTTTCCACGGGTCATTGTTTTTGGGGTGCTGTGACGAGGTCCGGGGTGAGAGCTACATCTCCCAGGATGGTCCGAGACGGGACGCCTTTCTCTCCCCGTCTTTGTCTGCGTGACACAGGGGAGCGGCAGGCGCTCATCAGCACCTATGCAAATCAGGGCCCGATTCTCCAGACTCACGCTCCATGTTCTTTTCCTAAATATGCAAATGCCATCATCTATTGATTAGTCGTTTGTCTTTCAAGCTGTCGAGGGCTTGGTGTGGGGGTACCAGCCGTGCAGGGTCGTGTGTGTGTGTGTGTGTGTGAGGGGTGGGGGGGGGGGGGGGGGGGTGGGGGGGTGGCTGATTGGATATCCTGCAGGAACACGCCGCACGATGGGGGCCGACCACGTGCCCCGCTAATGACCAGGAGGGACTGAGACTCTGGCGAAACTGCGACTGACGGAAAGCCAATAACCAACACAGCCGCACGGCATGGCCTCCAAACAACCAATCCCAGGCACTTTAGATGCGTCGTTGACATTTGAGAGAATCTCCATTACAAATGAAAGTGGGAGAAATCCATGTCACTGGCCACCTTATAACTTCAGCAAAAAGCACATTTACAGCATCGTGGGCCTGATTTACTAAGACCTTTAGCATGTGCGTAACCTTTTAGCCCACGCAAAACCAATAACATGACCAATGATTGGTCATGGTATTTGTTTTGCACCAATCATTGGTTGTGTTATTAGTTTCGCGTGTGCTAAATGCAAAATGTCTTAAACCAGGCCCCGTATGCAGGCTGCATACAGAATACTTTGTTATGTATTAGATAGCAGAGCTATATATTCATTTTTAAAAGTCATCTGTCAAGGAGCACAGCACACTATTGTCCTTTTATGACAGATCTTATAAGTAATGTTTAAAGTTGTGCTAAATGACTTTATGTGCAGTGCAAGATATCATGCCCATGCATGAATGTACAGTATGAATTCAAATAAGCTGGTACTTTTCTCATATATGAGTCAGTATATTATCAGCGATGTGTCTCCAACATCCGTATAAAGCCCCCCCCCCCCCCCCCCCCCCCACCCCGAGATCTATGTCCATGTAGGAACAAAATGGCTGAATAGGTCCACAGCCTTCCAGGTGATGTCATCAGCAGAGGTAAGCCTCTCCTCCAATCAATGCATGCTCACCATATAGTACTCTGAGGTTTCTAGGGCGTAGCATGGGTACTGGCGAACTGGAAGAGCTGGAACGTACCTTGCATCGTTGCATGTTTTGCACGGCGCCTTCTGAACACGCACAACTCATTACTCCCAATTGGATGAAAATGCATAAATAAACAGACTGAGACGAAAAGTGAGTTTTTCCTTTAGAAGACATGCATTTCCATTGCTTTCATGTCCCGACTGTTGCGTGACGGCGTGTATCATCGCGGTCATCAAAGAGAGAAACTCCCAATATGACACTGAACAGAGGAGCAGATAAAAAGAGAGAACACAGCGAGGAAACGCAAGTTACGCAAAGTCCACATTCATAAACGGCCAGACCTGCTGTTACAGAGCAGAGCATATCCTTTCTAAGCAGCCACATGTACTGTGGGATCAGATCAGCGGGATCAAAGCCACATCAAGGTTATATATATATATATATATATATATATACTCTCAGAAATAATGGTTCAGTGGAGGTACATTTTTCTTCTTTAAGGAACAAATTTCCCACATGTACTCTGAAAGTACAATAATGTTCCATTTGGGTACTAATAAGTACCTTTTTGAGCCAAAAAAGGTACAAAATAATTATGTATTGCTGGCTAGGGGTACAATTTTATGTACCTGTAGGGTACCACATCAGTGACAAGCATTTGTGCTTTCCATACCTTTCAAGAATGTACATATACAGTACACACACACACACACACACACAACACGCGCGCACGCGCGCGTATACACAATATGGGATTGGTACAATTCCCCTAGACTCTTGAAGAGATGCCAGGTTGTGCACAGCCCAATCTGATGGGCTAACAGCCTATGCCTGTAGATAAGGGGCAGAGCTGCAATAACAGAGACATAGAGATGCAAATGAGACACACACACACACACACACACACGGGCGCGCACAAATAAAACATCTGACCTCCTCCACAGGTCTCGGGACAGACATCAGAGAAGAGAGTCCCCAGCCTTGTTAAAAATAAAAACGCATGGGCCCGCTATGAAATCAGCGTTCCCGGGGAACGGCGGTAAAAAAGGGCAAACGACACACAAAGAGCGGGCGCGTATTTCTGAGGGGGTCCTGCGGCAACTGCTGCCGCCGCCGCCGAATTGCGCACAGCGTGAGGCGGCTGTAATGAACACAGGAGCAGATGGCGGCTGGCCGTCATGCATATGGGCACGTTCAAGGCCCCCTCACACTCCCGCTTTATTTGTTTGTCCGCTCGCTTGTTTGTTTATGTTGGTGTTTCCACAGACGCCAACTTGTAGCTCGGTGGCGGGGGTGAAGGGTCGAGGGGGGGGGTTGGGGTTGTGTATGGTATGGGGTTTCAAACCGAACATGACATTAGAAGAGGATTGACATTAGAAGTCTGTTCTTCAAGGATTAGTTCAAGAGAAAGTATACGTACCTATAAAATAACATATGACATCACAGACCCCGTAATCCCCAACTTTATAACATACTATATAACCATTCATAATCATTTCAAATGACCAACATCGACTGTCATAATCAGGGGTCAATTTCAGGGGAGATACAAGGAGATACCATCGCCTTTGGAAAACCTCCATTGCACCTTTCAATCCTCTTTGGGTTAATGGTGCTCTATGATACACGTTTTTTTGACAAATCGAGCATTGGTCATAATGTATACTGTTTCACACTCTATATCTAAAATAGTTTTATATTACAGCAGGATTTACATGTTATAGCAGTTTAACATTTCAGTGCTATGACAGCAGTGTTTTCCACAGGATTTTATGAAAATGTTGTCAATTTCAACAGCTAAATGTATCAATTTGGTGCTCTTTGAGATTCAAATCTAAATACTATATCGACAATTCTTTGTGATTGGAACATGGGAAATGGAACAAGTGAAATATATTGAATTTTGGCTAGTAAACTTTTTTTTTGGCTAGACAACTAGCTGACATCAGACCACCAGAAACATGGTCTGATGAAAGATATTCAAAAACTTTTTGTCAGTAGACAATACAGAAACCATCACAATGCATTTTAACCTGTTCCAAAGCTCAGCCCTGTCTGAAGTGGAATTGAAAACTAGGCTACAATAAAAACAAGCTGAATACGTGTTTATAGACAAGGAAGATTGTCAATCTGATTGGCTGGCTATTAAATCTTTGCTACCTCTGTTGATTCTTCCTCTTCGTCTTCTCTCTTTCTTTTCAAGTCATTTTAAAAAGTAGATCCTGTTGTTGACGTAGATGTCATGGTTTGTGGCGTTCTTCCCTCGTTTGCTAAGGTTCTCGTCCTCACTGCGGCGGTTAGCAATCTATCTGATTTTTACACATTCCGTCTCTTCGCTAATTATTCATTTCACCTGTTCCCTGACCAGTTAGGTATTTAAGCCTCTCTCTTCCACTTCTGGACGCTTCATTGTCATTTTGTGCCTTCACAAAGTCAGGGTTAGTTGGGTTAAGTCTCTCTGCTGTTTTAAAGAAGATTTTTTTTTTGGTTTTGCAGTTGAGACATTTTTCGGCCTAGAAGCCTAGGGAATTTGTTTTTCTGTTCCCTTATTTCTTTCTTCTCCTTCGCTCCCACTTTCTCATTTCTGAGTGTGTGAGTTTTATTTTTATTACATTTATTTCACCAATTATCGGGCGTTATAGTCACGTTCCGAAGGTGCATTGATTTTTGTCCTTCTCTCGCTATATTTTTAGCGTTCACTATTCTGATTCTTTTCTCTGCCCGTGTTTACATGGCTAGCCCATTTTATAGTGTTGTGTTATTGTTTTGGCTACTGCCAGGAACTTTCTATCCCTTTTTTCCTTTGTCGCGTTTGGCTCATCGTTTTTCTGCACAAACCCTCACAGTAGAAGTCGAACGAGCCGGGCGACGCCAGACAGAGATTGTGAAAAAAAACTGAGAGCCTGCACTGAAGGGAAACTATATTTCGGTGAGGAAAACGGGGGAACTCACTTGCGTTTTGTTACATCGTGCTGATATTTCCCTTGAATAATGTCAGTATTATCTTCCATGAGGTACGATATATATGAACTAGGGTAGGCTATATTATTTACTTTTTATTTTCAGGTTAGCTTGCGAGATAACATTAGTTGTAAAATAATGTAATCTTATAACCTTGTTACGTTAGCTGATGATAAATTAATATCATAACACAGTCGAGAGCTTGGCTAGCTTAATGCTGAAACAGTATGTATCCATTATAGTGTACCACAGAGGGTTTAACTTTTTCAAACAACTTTCACAAACAACTCATGAGGAGATGCAGCTCGGTGTGTGGCGGGGTTTGTGTGTAAGCAGGGGGGGGGGGGGGGTCAACCAGGGTGAAGAGAGGGTCTTTTTGAAGCGACAGGGCTACGCTGCGTGCATAAACCAACAATTTCAAATTAGACTTTTTTTTTGATCAATTTGAAACTGTGGCGGTTGAAATTAAACTGTAGCGGGCCACCACATTTTTATACATTAATGGAAAACACTGGACAGGCTATATCAGCTAGCATAGGCAGTTCAGGAATGTTCGTATAGGTGTTATGTAGCGCATGCAAAGGCCTTATATGCTTCCTTTAGAGACACTGGCACACTCATTCGATATTCTATGGTACCTTCACTCATCATACATAAGAAATATATTAATTCATGCAATGGCTTAGTCGGTGACAGACTCTGAAGGTTTACGGATGTGCACGAAAGTGATATGTCATGCCTATGAAGGTTTTTATGCTTGACCCTTTATAAGGAGCATAACCAATGTCAGGCATGTGTGTATTGGGTGGGTTAATGTGCGAGACAGGCAGACAGGAGGCGGCTTGGTTTGTTTTGGAAACCAGATCTGCCCTCCCGAGTATATCTCATGAGACTCCAGATCCCAACCTCCTTATGTGTGAGTGGGGTCAGGGAAATTAGAGAGGGGTGCTTTGAAAGAGAGGAGAGGGGGAGAGGAGAGAGGATAAGTGTTTATTCTCAAACCGGACTGCACCTGTCCTGGCACACTCCTGGGGTGCAGTGTTGGGAGTTTGGGGGGGTGGGTCAGGCATGGGCAGGGGTGAAGGGAAACAAAATTCCACCCCTACATCTCAGAGTGACAGCTCTGCCTGAGACAACATCACACCTCATACCCTATTAGTTATTTAGGGAGGTAGCATGTGTTCTCACCTGGTTTGGAAGTGGTGCTGGTGGTCTGGTGGGGGTGTGTTTACATAAAGGGATGGGATAGGGAATAGGGGTAAGGCAGGGCCAGGATTACAGTCAAGACATTCCATTATATTGCACTGCATGAAAAGAGGAATTTCTGGAAGATATCTGACCAGTCGTGCGGGGTAGTTTTCCCGTGTCGACACGTACTGTATATATTTCCAGAAACTTCTGCACATTCCCGGGGTCATGTCTGCAATCGGAGATTTCTGGACTCAAATATTCCCAATTAGAAAAAGTGTAAGGTCATGTCTGGTAATTTATGGTGAGTCTCTGGACAAGAAAACCTCAGCGCACAATACATCTGACCAGATCCGGTCCATTTTTGGGATTTGTGCACTGTAGTGTCCGCCCCTGTAAATGCAGCTTTTCACGCTTAGTCACTTGTTAAGCTCGTGCAGAAGCTTCCGGGTTTTTCGCATTTTTGACTAAATTAAACAGATTAAGTCATTATCTCACAGGGACATAGTGGATGCAGCTAATCTTAGCACTCATTCCTCTCCCAGGCTGCCCGCGGTATGAGTCGGTTTGAACCGAGTGTCCGCCTCGTCTCCAGCACGCTCCAGTCCCGCCCGCCCGGTCACCCGTGTCACGCCCACGCGGCGGGCTGACCGCCGGTCACCGCTTCCTGTCCGCAGAAGCGGCTTCCTGTCCTGCTCGGCCAGCGCTTTGTCACGGCCGTGAGCCTTGGGCTGCGGTTTCACACAGCTTCCGTTTATTTGCTTGTTTATTTATTTACCCCTCCAATCCCTCCCACTGTTCCTTCTTTTGCTCTCTCTCTTTCTCCGCCCCCCTCTCTCTCACCACCTTGCTTTTCCTCCTCTTGTGCTTGTTCAGAGATCTCTCTTTCTCTCTCAGTTCAATTATTCATGTCTGCTCATGCTCGGGTTGTAATCCTGACTGACGCTAAAAGTCTGTCTAGATTTGGCATCATAAAATTTTCATCCTGTAACAGCTTAAACGTAGAGTTGGCTCTCATTTTCTCTCTCTCTCTCTCTCTCTCTCTCTCTCTCTCTCTCTCTCACATTCTCCCTCTCACACACATACACATTCTGTTTCTCTCTCTCTATCACTCTCTCTTTCTCTTTTGGTCTCACTCTCTACCTCTTTTATCACCCCTCCAGGCCAGAATCATGCAGGAAGGGTCCACTGTCCCTCATCCCCCTCAACAAACTGCTGCAGGTAACAGAGAGGGTCAGGGCATCTGGGCTCCTTTACTTTTTCTGGACAGGCGGATGAGTCGACCAAGGGATGTGGCTTTGTCGTTATAAATGTATCAGTGCACAGCTTTGGGTTATCGAGCCCTTCCACTCCTGAACTGCTCTCTCTCTCTGTCAACCTCCGATTGGCTTTACAAAATGTATTTAAATGTTAACAAGTCTGGGGCTATTGGGTAGTATACCAAAGTAAAAGTATTGGGTGGTTCACTGCGCAGTAACTCACCCCATGGTCCAGAATTGAGTCATGCCAGATCTTCTAAAAGTACATAATTTGTAGGATTGTCCAGGGGGGGGAAGGGTACTCCGTGCTTCTTCACACGATAGGGAGTGGCAGTGCCAGTTTTAGCCAACAGGCCTGCAAGGCCCCACACGATTGGCTCCAGATACGCCCAGGGATTGGAGCGATCACACCGTTTCATTGCTCAGCAGCGACCCCCACTGTCCGACGGCTGAACTGCGCACAAAGTGTTTTCCTCCTACTCATGTCTGCGTGAGCCTGGCTTGCGGCCTGCCGTGGAGAGTGCCGCTAAAAATACGATTGGCCATTCCTGACAGGGGGGCACAGGTGAATAAAAGCATTGTACAGTGTCACAAAATTAAATGTTTGTCTGTTAGGAGGTCAGGGTTGGCTGTTTGGATGTTGATATTCTGTGAATAAGTGGTCAAATAGGCTACTGTATATGCTACAACCACGTCTGAGTTAGGATGCTAAAGTAAAGAGATGTTTTGCAACAAGCTGCGAATGATATGCAAATCCAAGGTGCATAAATAACATATTGCTTAGCTGAATGACTGCGCAGGGCTCTCTGTGGCTGTGAAGTGATATTTTGTTGTTATATTTATCGTGTAATTATTGTATTATGTGGTGAACTATGTGGGGGGGGAGTTATTACATACAGTAGGCTGATGGATAGACAAACAGGGAATGTTCCTAGATGTATTACATAAGCACTAAGATGCTAATGCCCATATTATCCCAATACAAAGGGCACCACGCCTTCGATTTAGGTTCTGTGTAGTGTGGCTTATGAGAGCAAAACTAGAAAACGTGGCTTAGTATCAGAAGTGCAGTCTTAATGAAACTCATTTTCTCACCATTCAATGCATTTTACGCCCACGTCTATGAAGGCCTGCACTCGATCAGCACTTCTCTTAATCTTAACACTTTTCTTTTATTTTTTTAAATTTGTTTCTGATTTTTCCCTTTTTCTCCCAATTTAGTAGCCAATTGAACCCCTATTCTAATTCAATTCCCCCCCGTGTAGCAACCGCTAGAGAACCGCCGCTGCACAACCCCGTCAATCGGCATTTTTTACCAGGGAGGACGCTACGTCCTCTACAGGGCGCAGCTCCTAACCGTGACACGCCCTGGGTCCCCCTGTGCGCAGCGGTTCTCTCCGAGCCCCTCCCCCCACCCGGAAGCGACCGCCAATTGTCGCTTCCACAGGGCACCGGCCACGCTCGGCTATGGCAGGACCGGGGCGCGAACCCCGATCCTCGGAGTACAACTGCGCTGACTGAAAGTCAGCGGTCTTTACCGCTGTACCACCGCGGCGGCTATAATCTTAACACTTTTAACTAATCTTTCGCTTTCTTTTCCTCTGCCGTGAACACAGGCTTTTTTCATTCTTCTTGCTGATGGCCAACTGTGCTTGTGAAGAACAGCACTGCTTGTTTTTAATTACGAGTTAAGTTAGGGACAAATGTTGATCGAATCAAGGCATAAAATATATATCAGTGCGTCATACTGCACGGGGTGCAAAAATAATAGCATGAAAAGCAGAAAAATTATTTTTGATTTTTGCTTCCTGTTCTATCAAATAGTTATTACATGAATAATAGTAAATCAAAGCAATGTTTTCAAAGCGAACACGAGCGCCTCTGCGCTTTTGAACGTCATCGTGTCATCGAATGCAAAACCAACAGCAATGACATCATTACCATCTCCATCCTCACCATCTCCATCCTCACCATCTGTGTCACCACCATTAACTCGTGACATCATCGTGTATCATCTCTTTGAGAAGGGTTTCAATATGAGAGTGAACTCTCTCCGGCACGGTCCAACGAGCAAATTCCGTCTTTGATCTCGGGCTTGACGAAAGCCCATCTCTCGTTTTTGGGCCAGTCTATTAATGGCTTGATTTGCATATAATGACATTAAAGTGTGACCACAACTTCCTGTCAGATCCGTAGCCAGCTGCCTGACCTGGAGGCAAGTCCAGAGAAGAGGAAAAAGGAAAAAACCTTTAATTGAAAACATGAACTTGCAAGTTCTTTGAAAAGAAACAAAAAAAAGTACCCTTCCATCGGTGAACTGAAAAAACACTTGATACGTTTATCATTCATAATGTCCCCTACTAGCCGTTGGTATGAGCGTGTGAGTACGACTGGGTGCTTTAGCAACGCGCTCATTATATTTTATCGCTGTAATGGAATTCGTACCCACCGCCATTCTCACTTGTTTCAGCACTGAATCTTTCCTGACCTAATTTATTTTTTCTTTTGCTTTATTGAGCAGCGCAATTTGTTCATTTCAAACAGTTGGCAGATAAGATCCAAATAAGGTCCTTGGCAATGTTAGTTCTGGCCCTTAATTCCTCTCCCCCCCCCCCATTGTGAAAGTCGATGAACTTTCTCAAAGCGCATCAGCTGACATTTATCACTGGCTGAGGGCCAGACACTGTAACAGCATTAGGCGTCCTCCTTATCGTCGTGCGCGGCGTGGGGGGGGGTTGTGGAGGGCGTACCAATGGACTTTTAATTGGTTGTCGAAGTAATTTCATTCTAAAACTGGCGGTATGGGGGCGCGTCGGGCCTCAGCTGAGATGGAGAGATACCCCCCATGGGATGAGACTGATTCTAATTACAAAAATGGGCCCACTTGTATCCCCCCCCCCCCCCCCTGCGTGACCCCCTACTCACTTTAAGTCTCTTCAGATGGGGGCAAGGCGATGGGCTGACGGACTGGGAGCAGGAGGTAAAGACCAATAGTACTTAAGCTAATGGCCAGAGTGCAGTGAGATGTGTTTCTGGGGGAACCTGCTCATGCTATGAGGCTGTTTGTTCCTGTCACTCCTTATACTTTGTCATGTTTATCATGTCACTTTTGGTCTCTCTCTCTCGCTCTTTCTTTCTCTTTCTCTCTCCCACTCTCTCTTTTTCTCTCTCTCTCTCTCTCTCTCTCTCTTTCTCTCTCCCTGACCTGTTTGGGGTAAAGCTCTACAGCACAGAGAGGCGTGTTCAGCCTGACTCCATCACTTTCAGCGCCCTTTTCTACTTCCTGCATAAGATTGTTCATCCAGGAACCTGTAAAATATGCATGAGAGAAACACCTCACTTACTTAGGGGCTTTTTGGTGGAGGAGAGTTTTATGTAGGTTACCATCCAACCCACTGACTCTGCAAAAAAAAATTACATCGGCTGAGCTCCTTAAGCCCCTGAAGCACTACGCTGGCACGATAAAACGCGCGACAACAGGCCCAGCGCACCGCCACATTGTGCTTTCATCCGCCGGAGGAGACCCGTCATTCAGGTCCGGAACAACACAGGTGCCGTATCCACAGGCTGGCGCTCTCTCATCCTGCACCGGAGACGCAGATCGCCCCCCGGAAAACAAAGGCCGGTCGCCGCTATGATGTCATATCCTATCACTCCCTTTTCTAAAGAGTCCTTGAGCGCTGACACAATCCCGCTGGCACAAAGTATACCGTCGCTTCAGCCAAATCACAGACACGTATTTACACTGGGAATAGAAAAAGCTGCCATAACACAACAATGGCTGAGGGTTTTTTTTTCTCCTATAGAGCCGACAGAGAGGTGAGCTAAAGGCCTGAAAACACCTGCGTAGGCTGGAGGAGATGCAATGTAGACAGGAGGGGGAAGCTAAGCTAGCACGTTGTTATTAAGCAATGACGATAATGATAGTGAGTGATGTGCATTCAATATCTGCCAAAAAAAAGTCCCTCTTTTCCGAAGCAGCGCTGAAATAAGAGAGCGGGGGACGATGCTGTGTCTTTCAGGCGTCAGTGGGTAAAAAGATGGAGCCGTCCATCGGCGGCATGTTCTGATTCACTCTGACAACATTCCCCGGCACGGATCGCTCCCTGGGGAAAGAGTGGCACAGACAAGACTCCGAACACCCCTGCACATACACCCCGAAATCCTGCACGCCCCGCAGCTGCCCCCGGGACCAGGGCTGCGGACACCCGAGTCTGATGCATAATTCCAGCAGTTGAACGTGGAGAAAATTGAGACCATGCCCATCTCCGCTCATCACAAAATCACGATATTCTACACCGTCTGCATTCAGCGGCTGAAGCCCGAACTGCGAGGGACAGAAGAAGAAATGAGCGGTATATGTGCAGTTTCTAAGAGTCTCTTGCTGTGGCTAGTGCTGGTAATGATGGCGGAGGGTCGCAGCTCAATAACTCCAGGTAATGTATTCATTTCATACCCTGTTTATGGCGTGTTTATGGCGTTTTGCCATACCGCATTATCAGAGACGCGCGGGTCTCTGCCCCCCATTTGCCACGGGATGATTCTCTGTCTGCAATCTTGGCGAACATATGACAGCGGCTTATTAAAAATTATACCGCCAGCACCACCCCCCGCCCCCCCCCCTTCCCCCCAACCCTGAGGCGGGTGAAGGCAATGAATAAATGTATTACACTAATGCAGTGACCCTAAAACTGTAAGCGATGTTCAAACAGTCTGGGGTGGCTTCCAGCTGATGAAATTCTCATTCAAAAAAACTGGGAAAAAAAACCTGAGAAGGAAATATTGGCTCAATAGAAGCTACTCGCCCATCCACCCTCACCACCCTTTACTCATCCCCCCCAAACCAACTTTATGTCCAACCCCCCCGAGATGAAAAAAAGAGCTCCCACCGCAACCGAAACCACGTCAAACAGCCGCTGAAATGGGGGCTCAGCGGAGGACGGACGGATGGATGGGCTACCCAGCCCCAATTACGAGGGGAGTCTTCTGCCGACAGGCTGGAGGAAGTGGAAAAGAAGTGTGATGGCTTCCAGATTGGGGCTGAGTTCTCCCTGTAATAAGGCAGGGGACCGGCTTTCCTTTATGATGTCACAGTAGCCCCTGGGCCGGTGAAGCTCCGCTCACTCACAGGAGGTTTGGATGCACAGTGCTGAGGAAGGAGTTTCACCCACAGAGCTTCGCTGAGGTAGCGCTGATGTGCACAGCTGTGCCGCAGGGAATGAGTCATAAACACAAACACCCGTGCGCGCACGCACACACAGACACACACACACACTCAGAAACACACACACATGCACACATACACGTACGTGCACGCACACACATAGGTTTGGAGTTCCCTCGCCGTCTCTTTCCCCTCCAGCTCATTGAGTGGCCGGTTGTCATTAGATACTAAATTGAAGTCGTCCGTGGATCTGACTTCCTGTCGTGTTGCAGCGTCCTCTCTGCAGGCAAATGGAGCTCCGTTTCACCAGCCACTGCCCCCTTATTAATGCCTATCAGTCAGTCTGAGACTGACCGCACTAAAGTTTTTCTGCACACACATACACACACATACACAAAGATACACACACTCGAAATGCACACACACATACACACACATTCACAAAAACACACACTCACACACATATGAATTCTTTACTTGAGATCACAGTTGAACAGCCACAACAAAAAACAATATATTATTTGACGTCTGGATTGCTGTACGCTTTGTTTCTTCCCAGCATCAATGTCAGCTAACTTAAGTTTTCTTACAGGTTTTTTAATGAGCTCGTTCACATAAGCACCTCATAACAGTTATTCAGGGATGCATAAAGCAGTAACGTATGCTATATGCACCATGGCTGAAACCATGGCATGGCATGAAAGATTTATTTAGATAGTTTTGCTTGCAGTTTGCCACCTTCTCAAAATTACTCATGACAACTTTCTGTACAGACAGCCTAAATTTAAAATGAATACCTAAAACCATTAGCAATTGTGGCCTATTTAATTAGCCAAAGCTTGATATGTCAGAAAATGTGAAAAATATGTTTCCTCCAAAGATATGATATACATACATTGTGTATAAATTTATAAATACCTGGCTTCATATCTTGTTTCTCAGCTTGAATTGCCTATGTAAATATCCTGTTGGCGAGTAGAGAATACATCGTATCTTATGTAAGTTCACCCTGGACAAGTGTGTCCACAAGGCAAAAGAAAACGTAACATAAAGTTGCTGATAAAGAATGTGGTTGTCTGTGGCTGTGATTTGCAAAGTGCTGCTAATGTACACTCATGGTTAGGTACAT
This sequence comes from Ilyophis sp. 1 JC-2022, assembly GCA_022702515.1. Lineage (NCBI taxonomy): Eukaryota > Metazoa > Chordata > Actinopteri > Anguilliformes > Synaphobranchidae > Ilyophis > Ilyophis sp. 1 JC-2022. The sequence goes on along the minus strand of CM040405.1, from coordinate 60,037,914 downwards.
TACCTGGAAAGAGTGCCTGGAGTGAAGGTGGCAGCTGTTCTCTCCATACAGGAACTGTGTGAACCCCTTTCCCCTCTGGCCCACAATGCACTGTTCTCAGGACAGTGGCATTGACAGTGAACTGCATTGATGCACAGGTCCTGTTTCAAATACACAAAGAAGCCCCATAATCCACCAAACAGCCCATGATTGTGACAGTACACATGTACACATGTACACACATATACACTCACACACAGACACACACACACACGCACGCACACACACAAGCATGCATGCATACACTTACCCACACATTCAATAAATACATCAACAGACAAATAACACCCACCACACACACCCACACACTGGAAGAGAGAGAGAGAGAGAGAGGGAGAGAGACAGAGGGAGAGAGAGAGAGGGGGGGGAGAGAGAGAGAGAAATAAAAAGAGATTGAGGAGGAACCATCAGACTGAAGACAGCACTGCCAGGTGTATCAACAGCAGACACAAAAGGTCAGGGCTTTTACCCTCCCTTGTAAAGGACACACTGTCTCTGTTGGTTTGTGTGTGCGCGCGTGCGTATGTGTGTGTGTGTGTGTGTGTGCGTTGGCGTGCGCATCTGTGTGTCTGTGCCCTAAAACCTTTTTCCAAAGGCTGGCTTGTTTGTTCACTTGCAGCACACCTGCCATTAATCTCCCCCCGCCCCTCCCACTCCACTGCTGAGCCAAGGACTTCAACATTATTCACAATGTCCCCTGTCATGTGACAGGGGACAAATACCTCCCACATCACTGCTACAGTGAAGCCTAATGGTGTATTCAAGTGGCCAACTCGGGAGGATCGTGCGTGGCATTTGCTGTGACGATGGTCCCCCCTCCAGCTCCAGATCTCTCCAAGGCTGTGTCCCAAACCGCATACTCCTATGCTCCGCACTACCGTACTGGACTCACATGGATGCGCGTGATCGCTATGCGTGCTCGGAGCATGGAAGTGTGCGGTTTGGGACACAGCCCATGTTTACTGCTCAGCTGTTTACCTTTGACCTCTGACACATTTTTCGTCACCTCGCTCATCTCGGGGACCTCAGGAGGTGCCCAAGTTAAATGTCGGATTTCCGAGATCGTTGTCATCAGCTCATCACCATCTCACGTTCTCACGGGTGTCACGTTCAAATAGTTTTATATTCTCGTAAATCGGAAATATTCAGACTTCCGAGATCAGTGAGATGTGAGATGAAACAATAACAATTCACTGAAACAATAACCCCCCCCCCAACTCCCCAATTTACATGAGCCTGGGGGGGGCTCTGAAATAGAGTGGTAAGGAGTTTGAGCTTGGTTGATGACACCATTACTCATTAAAACACAAGCCGCGCCAGGTCCCAGCTCGACTCAATAGATGGCATTGTTTTCGCATTCCCAGACAAGCTCCACAGTGGTGCATTGTGGTCTGAAGGCTTGGGAGGTGCTCATCTTGAGGAGGGAGCGGGGGGAAATTTAATGGTTTTCCGATAACAGAAACAGTAGTAATCTCCAGCTCTTTGGAACCTGAACGAGAGCGTGATTTGAGCGAACGGGGGCGGGCGGCGACAAGGCAGACCCTGTTCCGGGCGGAGCCATCTTACCTTCCGTCCTAATCTCTCGCTATCTCGTATAAACTAGCGGAGTCCCACCTGAGGTGTGGCTCCTTATCTGTATTTATACCAGCCTGCGATAAGAAACACTTCCGTCCTCCTCAGCTCTCTCTGTGTGCCACACCATTGCATCCATCAGCAGGGCAGAAAGGGCACTTTTATCAGCTTTTATGAGGCTCAAGTTCCCGTCAAGGGCAAGGCAACAAATAGAGGTGGGGCTGCTTACAATGGGTCCCATAATAAGAATGGGGCTAGGGAGGAGGGTACATAATAATAATAATAATAATAATAATAATAATAATAATAATAATAATGCACTACATTCACTCAGGATAATAATAATAATAATAATAATAATAATAATGCACTACATTCACTCAGGATGATAATAATAATAATAATAATAATAATGCACTACATTCACTCAGGATAATAATAATAATAATAATAATAATAATGCAATAATAATAATAATAATAATAATAATAATAATGCACTACATTCACTCAGGATAATAATAATAATAATAATAATAATAATAATAATAATAATAATAATGCACTACATTCACTCAGGATAATAATAATAATAATAATAATAATAATAATAATAATAATAATAATGCACTACATTCACTCAGGATGATGATAATAACAATAATGATAATAATAATAATAATAATAATAATAATAATAATAATAATAATAAAACTAATAATAATAATAATGCACACTCACTTAGCAGATGCTCTTATCCAGAATCGGTTACAAACGTTAGAACAGAAGAAGAAGAAGAAGAAGAAGAATAAGAAGAAGAAGAATAATGAGAATAAGAATAAGAATAAGAATAAGAATAAGAATAAGAATGACTCATTTCAGGTTCTAGGAAGCAATCGATCACACACAGGGCAGGGCGAGGCTGTGGATCCCGATCACCATAATCATAGCTACTACAGGTTCTCCTGTTGTCTGCATCAGTTTTTCTCTGGATTCTGAGAATGGGCCGGACGCAGGAACCATATCCTTATTTCCATCAACGTTTCTGTGCGCTGAGCTGAACTTAAAGCATATTCCCATGTAATCCTGACTTATATTTTCTGCTGTATCTGGGTCAGAAAGAGTGATAAAAAATGCAGAACTCCCCCTATCTCATAATGGGGGGGTGGACACCCTTAAGTGAGTGGAATAGTTTGAGAGTAAGTCTGGGGCCCACCCACGTTGAGAAGACGGGGGCCTGTGTTAGTGTGTTTGGAGAAGACGGGGGTCTGTGTTAGTGTGTTTGGAGAAGACGGGGGTCTGTGTTAGTGTGTTTGGAGAAGACGGGGGTCTGTGTTAGTGTGTTTGGAGAAGACGGGGGCCTGTGTTAGTGTGTTTGGAGAAGACGGGGGCCTGTGTTAGTGTGTTTGGAGAAGACGGGGGTCTGTGTTAATATGTTTGGAGAAGACGGGGGTCTGTGTTAGTGTGTTTGGAGAAGACGGGGGTCTGTGTTAATATGTTTGGAGAAGACGGGGGTCTGTGTTAATTTGTTTGGAGGAGAGCGGGGGCATAGTGTGTATTATTGATACCCTCTCCCACCTTTTCGGACATGTTTTCCATCCTGCGTGAGCCTGTGTGGACATCACTGCAATCAGTCTGCTATGAGGGAGCAGTAAGCAGGAACCAGGACAGTAATAACCAGCCCTCCTCTAACCAGTGTGGGGAGGGTGAGGAAGAGGAGGATGAGGAGGAGGGTGAGAATGAGGAGGCGGAGGAGGAAGGGGGGTTGCGTGTCTAGGATCAGCAGGTGTTTCTAACCAGCTAAACCCCCCGAACAACAGCAACCCCGCCCACAATAGCCCCGGGGCATCGCCGACGACAACAAGCCGCACGGTGGGAACGCCGCCATCATCGCCCCGTTCGTGTCATCATCCCGTCAAAAGGGGAGTGTTCCCCGAAAATATGGCTGAGGAATGCCACTCATCCACAGGTGCTTGGGGGAGGGGTGGGGGCAGGGTGTTGATTTGGCACATGCAAACAGGTAAATCAGGTTATTTGTCAAGAAGCTGTTGTTTTGATGACAGATGCAGGCTGGGGTATTGTCGGTTCACTAGAACAGCTTTAATTGGCTTGGCTAAACACATGCAGGTCTGTAGGCTTACCTCACCTTTCAGCACTGTATCTGAAGAGAGCGTTTACGCACATACAGACATGTTTATGCAGGTGGTGACACAACCTCCACTGCAAATTAAACAGCCAGTTGTAATGGAACAGCTGACACTATTCATATAATGACAGCATTATTATATATTATATTATTATTATGAGTATTATTTTTTTGTATTATTAATATTCATAATAATAATAATAATAATCAACCATCATATTATTATTATTATTAGTAATAAGTAAGTAACATAATTTCCAATAATCATGACTCTTATCACAGTTTGTTCTTGTCCAGTTGTGAAGATGCTTACGCACAGGTGAGAGAAACGTCTTCACAGGTAAGAGGCCGTACTGAAGCTCTATCAGACTGTGAAGAGGCAGGTGAGTTTGAGCTTCTGATGTAAGTCTGTGATTAAAGCCACTCTCTGGGAAGGTGTGTATAATGTGTAAGGGGGGGGGGGGGGGGGACACTTGTGAACACTAGTCCTGACATCTCTCCAGAGGTTTGGGATGTATCCCCGCACCTGTCCCACCTGTCGTATCCTCATCTCCCGAGGGTGGGTGAGGGGGCTCTGGGCGGAGGAGGTGTTTCGGGATCGGCGGGTCTCGGAGGGACCGTGCTGTTTTCAGCTCCCGTCTTCTCTGAGGAGGCACAGGGAACAGACGGAGCAGAAGATGGCATGACTCCACAGCCCCGAGCAATGGTGTCCATGGAAATATCCCCAAACTCCCCCACCCACCCATTCCCCTTCTGCTCCTGCTCCTGACTGCGTTCACACATATAGTCTAATGGGGCGACCGTACTCATTAGCACCTTAGCTAAATATATCCAACGCTACGAACAAGCTGCCTCTATTAAACCCTCCATAAGAAAAAAGGCGTGTTCGGCAGCGCTCAGAGCCCGTGATGCAATCTCGGCGTTATCTTTACCGAAGTCCCAAAGAGCCGGCGCCGACTGCTTGCGTACGACAGAGCTCTGGAACACAGGGGCTTCCTGCAAATGACAGGCAATCTACCTTAGCACTGACGGCGTCTTTGACAAGCGCAATGCCGCCGGTGTCACGCGGGTACCCAGCTGTTATTCACGGTTGTAAATGTGAGATCGCTCAAGCGAGAGTCCCCACAGCAAGCAAAAACAAATGAAGAAAAAGAACCTGCGGAGGCTTACACAAAGTCCCCTGAGAAACGCTGTGAATCAGAAGTAGGGCACGCACGCATTTACTATAGAGTATATAAATAAACTCCTTCAGTTCACAATATACCTTTACTGATATCAATTCATTTAGTCCTCTGACATGAGGTCCTTAGCTCCCGCCCCGCCCCCACCACACACCCTGCTGTATAGGCTGGTGCCATTTATCAGCAGAAAAGAGGAGCTCTACGGAAATTTGCACAGGAAGCCCTGATAAAAAATGCAGCCATGTCAAAAACGTTGGCTACTAACCTCCCCCCCTTTTCATTCAACTGTGTATGACCTACTCTGTTGCCCCTGTGTTTTACTTAAAGGTTAGTCTCTGTATTTTCCGCGGTCAGGTACATTTTTCATGCTAAAAATATCCACAATTTAACCTTTTTTTCACTGAGCGGTAGAGGGATTATGTAGAGAGGTGAAAGGTTGCAGGAGGGTGTGTTAAAATCCAGAGAGGAAGCAGTGTGTAAGAAGCTGTGTGCTGAGGGATCAGGTGATCGTGACGCTGAGGCAAGGCTGTGACAGAGGTATTCAGGGAGCCCTGAGGAAAAGCTCTGCCCCCCAGGAACGCCGCTATCCGCCAGGGCACCTGAAAACAACCTGGTAACATTACAATAGCGTTACGGTCATGGCATGGTCAAGGTATCTCCAATTATCAGGGTTGGGGTCGATTCTGTTTGCAGTTAACTCGGTTCATGAAAATGAACTGAAATTATCATACAAGATGATTTTTCAGTGCATGAATTGAACTTCAAATTTAATATTGGTGAATTGACCGACTTGAAACTGGAATGGGCGCCAGATTGGACTCCACCAAGGCCGTTTCCATTGCAACCCCATTTTTAGGTGGTGCTGCATAGACTTCGAAGGCCCACACCCACCCACGTCCACATCCAGGAACAGACTAGCTTTCGAGTAACACACCTCACGCATTAATGTGTGTCGCTCAATGCATTAGCATATTAGCTGGGAGATATTGGCCTATGGCCAAGTCTTTAATAACTAAGAGTGCCTTGCATCAACAACACAGAGCAGTGTTCTTGCCTTATGTTACTACAGCCGTTGATCATAGCTGGCCAACTCATCTCTATTTCATGAGGATATATACAGTAAGGGGCCGCAAATTGATAAAGTATTCATTAGCGTTGCTATGGTTGGGCATTTGAAAGGATGTAGAATTTGCCTGAATGGAGGATAGAAAGACGTTGTGCCATCTCTCTCGCTCCCAATGCTCAATTCCAGTGGTGGGTTTCTGCCTTTTAACATTTGTATAAAAAAGGAAAGCAGAGTTTTGGTAAAATATATATTTTATTTATTTCTTCATACAAAGAAATAGTATGAATGTTCAGTATTTAATTATCTAGAAACATCTGTTCCGTTTCACTTTTCAATGTGTAAAATTATTTTTTTTGATGTACATACCACAAAATACTTGATTTACATGTCTTTTTTCATTTTTGTATACATACAGATTGGCTATCCTAAATACCATATCATATGGGTAAGACAAACATCACTAACATTTGTATATCTCTGAAGGGTTGAATAAAACTCAACCATAAATTAATGCAACGACATGACCTGTGTAACCACAAGAAGAACCTCTCAGTGACTGTAAAGAAAGGCCTGGATTCCTTCTGTGTTTCACCAATAGTAGCTCTGTGAGGAAGCCATCTTCTCTTTCTTTTAGCGCACGATAAGCACTCCGTTTGCATATGGGGAGCCATCTCACTAAAGAGACAGTGCTTTATCCACCAAATCTGAACTGCTCACATAAGCAATCCTACTGGTGAACAGGATTCATTTCCTCTGATAAATGACAGGAATTTTGGGGTTTGCGTCGTACCGAACTGCAAAGAGGCACAAAAAAACAAAAAAACTAACAACAAAAAAAAACAGCACCATATTTAGACCCTTAGTTAAATGTCTCTCTCTCTCTTTCTCAGCCAGTGTGTCAGTGAGGGATTTGCCTTGGCGTTTTTAAAAAGTCTCAACATTGGGGGAGAGAACAGCGCTTACATTTAATAAGGGCTGGATGAACATACGTGGCTGTTTCCCTCTATCAATAACCGGGGCTGTGACATCACATCCTGGAGCTGCGGATATTGGGATGCTACCGCTTTGCATGTTTGGTGGCCTCTCTCTCTCTGTTAATTTCTCTCTCTTTCTCTTTCCATCTCTCTCTACAGTCTCCATCTCGGTCTCTCTCTCACTTTCTTTCTCGCTCTGTATCTTTTGCTCACACACAAACACACACACACACACACACACAGAAACACACACACAGTCTCTCTATTTCTCTGTCCCCACAACACTCTCTCTCCTTCTTTTTCTCTCTTTTTCTCTCGTACCCAAAGCAGGCTGCTACGGAGGACACGCCGTCTCTGAACGAGCACAAGCAGGCGATTCTCCCTCTTGCATATACAGGATTCAAGTAGAGCCACGAAACTAAAACAAAGAAATACAGCCAGATGAAGAAAGAAAAGCTAAATCAAATAAAATGAGGACAGTGACACAAGCTTGGTAAAGACACCCCCCCCCAAGAGCTTTCTTCAGACTGAAAGATTTCAAATTTGGCAGCAAGCACGGTTTGAGAAATCAAAAAAGGTCTGGCAAGAGGAGACGGGGGTTGGAGGAGACGGTGGAGGGGTTTGGGCGGGGGGTTTTGAACAGACTTTGTAACTCACGCGGCAGAAAAGCCAGTCAGCAGCGAGTCTGCTCACATTCCGCATCTTTAATCCATTACTGTCGCACACGCACTCCACAAACGGCCTTTAGTTCTTCTTCAAGTTCGCCATCAGCGATTTCATGAGGGGCACTTCAGCCAATCAGAGCCATCGCTCGCTCTACGAGAGGTGTGGCTCTCAGCCAGGGGGACATCCCATAAGACCGCAAAGACAAGGCTTAGAGGTGCTTTCAACCGAAATAAAAAACACTAATACGTTTTTATTTTATTTTATCTTAATTCGGGAGATGGGGTTGGGGGAGTTCATGGACATTTTACTGAAAGATTTCACTTGACCTTTCACCCCTGGGTGACTGGGTGGGGGAAGGGTCTGAGCTATGTTCTTTTCTAATGGTCCAGAGTACCGAGGGCATCGATCCGAGAGGTTACATTATACGATTAGCATTATGTCAACATGAAGCCCCAACTGCCACCATAGATGTGATTTGGCCACTGATATATCGCCCATTCATTAAAAAAAGACCATAGACGCAGTACAAGGGGGAAAGTGGAGTTATTATTTAAGCTGAAGTGACATGGTGAGTAGCGATTAGTCTATTGATCTAGCTGTTATTAAGAAGGGAAGCGGGGGGGTTGGGGCAGAGGGGCAGATCAGCTGGGAAATATAACGGCCTGGCTAAGTGGTCCCGGTGCCGCGTGGGGTCAAGCAAAAGTGAATTCAGAGTGATGGGGCACCTGCAGTCAAACGCAACTGTCGCCATGACGATGCGGCCCGCCAACCTCCGGAACAAAGCTCAGCGCACGTTTAAACGCTGAGGCGAACGAACTGAAAAGTAAAAAAAAAAACATGGCGAATGACCGTCAGGGGGTTTAAATGTAAATAAATGCATGTTGAGTTGTATCTTTTTTTTTAAGGTTCATTTTCACTAGTCTGTGAACGCTCCATACCCGTAACACAGTGCTTTTCTTTCCCCTCATCATTAAAAACATGTTCCTCCCACTGGGGATGTTTTCGCTGTGAGACGCTACAGAATCCCTGCATTTGGAAGCACCATTAACTCAGACGACTCGACAGGATCGCGAGGGAGGAAAATTAAACAAGAGAGTGGAATGTTAAAAAAAATATAAAGAAAACCAAACAAAGATGAGAAAACAAAACTACGTGGGCCAGCTGTTATGTACAAAATATGGTTAGGCAGCTTAGTGAATTAATTGCTTAGAAATTAAAAATAAATTATTATAAAATAGATTTCTGTACATTTTACATATATATAGCAAATATCTCCATGTATTTTTGCCAGAATTACAGAAGAACAAAAAAAAACTCAAACAAATGTGTCCTCTTTTTTTTGTGTTTGTTTCAATCCCAACCAAAGTTATGTGCCGTCATCTGGTAGAACTTCATGTTGAAGGGCCTGTAGAAGTCCCTGAGTCTCTGCACCACCTCTGGGTGGATGTTGGGGTGGGTGCGGCCTTTGGTTTTGCCCAGGCAGTGGGGCTTACTGCTACCTTCGGCCTTCTTGAGGCAGGGGAAGCCCTTGGTCTGGTTGAAGTAGAAGTGTTTGTCGGTGATGATTCTCTTGAGCCCCAGGAAGTCCTGCACGCGGCCCAGCTCCCCCGCCGGGTCGCTGATCAGCCTCTCGCCGCTCACAAACAGGATCTGCCTCATGGGGAAGAACTGCAGCCAGTTGTCCAGGTGCTTGGCGTAGATGCCGATCTGGACGGCGCTCCAGGACGTGTCGATCAGACCCGTAGTCCTGTTTTTGAAGGTCAGGCTCTCGAAGGTGGGAATGTCGGGCTTTTTGGACAGCGTCTGGGTGTAGTCGGAGATGGCCCGGGTGACGGGGTCCCGCACCACCACGATCAGCTTGGTGTCCCGGGACATGGCGTAGATCCGGGCCGGCGCCTCCTTCGTCACAAAGTAGCTGGGGGTCTTCTCCATGGTGATCTGACCCTCCAGGGTCTTGGGCATCAGGTCTCTGAGAGGGAGGGGAAGATAGAGGGGTGAAGTGACTGTTGAGTACCATAGCCCCTTAACTAGCACTGGACTGTATTCGGGCCCGGTTTAGTCTATTTAACTAGCACTGGCCTGTATTCGGGCCCGGTTTAGTCTATTTAACTAGCACTGGCCTGTATTCGGGCCCGGTTTAGTCTATTTAACTAGCACTGGCCTGTATTCGGGCCCGGTTTAGTCTATTTAACTAGCACTGGCCTGTATTCGGGCCTGGTTTAGTCTATTTAACTAGCACTGGCCTGTATTCGGCCTGGTTTAGTCTATTTAACTAGCACTGGCCTGTATTCGGGCACTTTTAGTCTATTTTAACTGTTTAGTTCTAACACTGGCCTTGGCCTGTATTCTAGGTTTAGTATATTTAACTAGCACTGGCCTGTTATCGGGCCTGGTTTTAGGTTATTTTTTTACTACTGGGCCTGTATTCTTTCGGCTTGTTTTTAGTTTAACTAGCACTGCTGGCCTGTATTCCTGGGTTTAGGTTCTATTTACTAGCACTGCTGGCTGTATTCGGGCCTGTTTTAGTCTATTTAACTAGCACTGGCCTGTATTCGGCCTGGTTTAGTCTATTTGCATTCATTCCTTTTTTTTTTAGTGACATTTTAAATAAAGCTGGTCACATAATATACCATTTAAACATGTTGAAACTCACAATTCGATCTCTATAAACAATTTTACAATCCCAACGTTATAGCGACAACAGTTCCTCATTTTGTAACCTGACACAAAACTGGCTCAATGAACAGGATGACTCTATTATGTTATGTTTGTTCTGGAAATCCACAGATGACACAAATCACTGTAAAGTCATATAATACAAATCTTTTACATGAGGAAAAAAAACACTTTGATTTTGTGTTTGAGCTTCTGTTACTTTGTTTCAATAATACTTAGAGTAACTCTGCTTGTGTTAAAAAAAAAAAAGGTGGTGCTTGAGAAGGGGTTTTAGGCATTATAATAGCAAGATTATAAATAGTTTTCACACAGACTACAGAAATGATTAATCTGCCTTTTTAAAACAAATATTTCAAAATGGTTATTCAGAGAACAGAAAGCATGCGCACAATCGCACACACTAACACATGCACGTACACACACACGCGCAAAGATAATATTTACATACTCAATTCTCACCATAGCCATCACTATCTCATTTATTGCAAATGAAAGGACTAAAACGAGCAAGGCAGTGATATAACAGTCCTCAGCCATGGCAACGACAATGCACAGCCCCTCCCCCCCACACACACCACTCCATCCCTAATGCTGAAGAGTGCCTAGCTTAGCCTAAATCCATCTTGGCCTACTTTATCCATTAACCACTTAAAGCCACTGCTAAAGGCTACTTTTCCTTTTAAGGGAATGGCGCTGAGTCAGCAGGCTGGGCCATCGGCTAAGCGGGCCGGGCCTTTAAAAGAGTCCCTCTGCGGACCCAGACAGGCCCAACGCACCCATTCAGGCCCGCAATGCATTCTGGGAGGGCGGACAGTATGCGCAACACACAACGTAATTGCAACATGCAATGTACTGCAATGCACCTGCAATATACACGCAATATACACGCAATATACGTGCAATTAAAAAGCATTTGAGGAAAGATTGCGGTCTCATAAAATGTGTGCCACATTCCAACGGTGAGACAAAAAAGTTGTCCGGTGTTTGAGAAACGGGAGGATTACGCCGAAGCGAGGCGATAGGAAGTCTCCGGTGAACAAAAGTGGGGCAGATCCCCTTTCTCTGTCTGGCTGTAGGTCACTGGCACTGACTGGGGAGGTGGAGCTGAGATGTGCACCACTGCATTGTGGGTATTGTGCTGGGTGGAGACCAGCAGGGAGGGGTTTCACACTACAAAGCAGGATTGCTGAGTTCGCTGGATAACTGCGCTGAGTAATACGCGGAACCCTCCCAAATCTGGAACATTGAGCTGGTCCGGGTTTTACTCTGTGCAGTTATCCAGCTAACACAGCAACCCTGCTTAGTATACCCTCCTGGGTAAGGTGGTGAACTAGGGATTAAACAAATCCCCAAGTTTGCACACATATACTCACATATATTGTTGCTTAAGTGCATGATAAATGTAGACACACACACACACATGCACGCACACACACACGCACACACGCACACACACTCACGCGCACGCACACGCTCACCCACGCACGCATGCATGCACGCACTGTAGAAGGGTGCCTGTCTGCACTGGACAGGTGGCAAAAGCTCTTATCCAAACTGGCCAGGCTGGGCCCACACAGTCAGCACCAGGCCTGGGATCTGAGGCCCGTCTCGCTAATCTGTTGACACGTCCTCATGTGAGCGTGCGCTGCCCGCTTTGTGGGGACACGCAGAGTAAGAGAGATCAGGGTGTGTACACAGACGCCGGCCCCCTTTGTCATCAGAACATGGGGCCCTGTTGTAGGATTACAACCCTGTTTGTAAGGGAGCCCCTGTCCTGTCCCTGTGAGAGCTTAGATACAGTGTTTACACACACACACACTCACACACTCACGCGTATACACGCACGCACACGCGCACGCACACACACACACACACACACACACACACACACAGCAGCCCAAAGCGGCCCTGTGTCCTCCTGAGAAATTATAGTGTCAATATTTATTTTGACAATAACAGTTAAAAAAAAATATAATAATATATATATATATAATATATATAAAAGAAATAAAAGATTTACCCAGATAAGGTATCTAATGATATGTTTAATGGACATTAATTGGCAAAAATGTGTAGTTTAGCTGCTTCTTTCAAGACAGAGCCAGTGATCTAATTATGACAATATCTTTCTGCGATTACTGTCGCTTCACTAGAAGTGGTCTACGGGCCTGACTGCAGGGAGGTGCTGGTCTACGGGCCTGACTGCAGGGAGGTGCTGGTCTACGGGCCTGACTGCAGGGAGGTGCTGGTCTACGGGCCTGACTGCAGGGAGGTGCTGGTCTACGGGTCTGACTGCAGGGAGGTGCTGGTCTACGGGCCTGACTGCAGGGAGGTGCAGGTCTACGGGCCTGACTGCAGGAGGTGCTGGTCTATGGGTCTGACTGCAGGGAGGTGCTGGTCTACGGGCCTGACTGCAGGGAGGTGCTGGTCTACGGGCCTGACTGCAGGGAGGTGCTGGTCTATGGGCCTGACTGCAGGGAGGTGCTGGTCTACGGGCCTGAATGCAGGGAGGTGCTGGTCTACGGGCCTGACTGCAGAGAGGTGCTGGGAGTTAATTAACCTCATTAATTGACTGGTGCAATAAAAACAGCACTGGCTGCACTCTCTTATGCAAGCACATGACAGATCCCTCCCAAGCCGTAACCGTTATTACAGTATGGAAAACAATACACGCACGCAATCATGTACACAAGCACGCTAATGCGCATGAGCAAACACACACACATGGATGCGTAGCCGCACACAAATAGGACATGTACTACACACGCCCATGTACACATATAGACATGATAGAGATGTGCAAACATGAATGTACATACACACACACACACACACACGTACACGTACTGCACAAACGCATGTACACAAAAACAAATCTATGACAGTTTATTGTGCCTGGAGAAATAAATTGTGCATGTTGAGTCAAATTTTGCGTGTACGCCCCTGGAACAAAACAAACCTGAAGGAAGACAGTGGCATTAATTATTCATCTGCAGCCACGTATGAAGACAACAACATCACAACAGAGTGGGTGTAGCAGCCATGACTCTCGGGGGAATGAACTGAAGCCTGCTATTCAGCGTTTGCTTTACATACAACGGCGCTTGGAAGCCGCTCAGAAAAGCCTGGTCGCTTCGCAAAACGACTGTGCCTCTCTTAGCAACCAGGGCTGTTCAGGCTGTCCTTCATCAGAGCGCATGATGATTGCAGTGAAAGAATTAAACTGGGAAAATATCTCTCGTTTTCTTGTTAGGAAGCGAGGGGGGGGGGGGGGGGGCATGACGGAACGGAGGACGGGATTCGGACCCTCAGCGGCAACAAGCGCTCAGGAGAGCGACCTGCCAAGTGACTTCACCTTTGTGTTTCATTGTTGAGGAGCACTAGAATTAAAGGAGAGAGGTAGTGTGAGAGAGAGAAAGAGAGAGAGAGAGAGAGAGAGAGAGAGAGAGAAAGAAAAAGAGAGAGGGAGAGAGAGACAGAGCAAGTGCTATCGTAAGAGCTTTGTAAAGAGAGGAGAAAGAGCAAGAGCGAGAGCACTCCAAGGAACAATGGCCATTATGACCGTATGATTTATGAGGTGTCTCACAAAAACATTCCGTCAGCAAACAGCCCTTCCTCTGACACTGAGACCCCATTTTGTTTTTTTTTCATTTTAGAAAAAGGGAGAGGAGAAGATAGAGAAAGAGGAGAAGAAGAAGGAGAAGGAGAGGGAAGAGGAGAAGGAGAAGGAGGAGAAGGAAGAGGAGAGGGAAGAGGAGAAGGAGAAGAAGGAGTATGGGTCTGCAGTGGACCAGACCCGTGGATGGAGTGCCTGCTGAGTGTGAATGGGAGAATGTCACCATCACCCCCAGGACCGAAAGCTGGGATGCAGTGTGTGTGTGTGTGTGTGTGTGTGTGTGTGTGTGTGTGTGTGTGTGATGTGTCATGAAAGGCAACCCTAATGCACCAGTAGAAAGTAATGAATGTAACATATTTCCTGCCCACAGATATACTGTAGGTAAATATATTCCCAGGCATAAAATACACTGTACACAACCCACCGCATAAAAATCTGCATTTACAGGGCAGACATTACAGGGCACAAAATCCGGAAACGGACTGTATCTGGCCAGACAGGGCCGCAAGTCTCTCTGAATTGGGAATATCCGGGAATATCCGACAGGGGAAACTACCGCTCACAACCAACACACCCAAAATTTCGCTGAAATTTAACAGGTCAAATATCTTCCGGATTCTCCACTTCCTATGCAGTGATCAGTAAACTTACTGTGAAACGAGTCAATATAATTACTCATACTTTTATGTTTTAGATTGTATTTCTTGCCAACCAGCGAGGGAAAACTCGAAAAGAAGATTGTCTCATTACATCCGTTTTAACATTAACATGTAAGAGGCATCAGTACAGAGTAAACACGCATTCATCAAGATTTCAGAATACCGGCATGTTCATTTTTTCCTAGTCCATGCTTTTCTTGGTAGTCTTTAAACGGATATAGCCTATATCGGAAACCCTCAAAGCGGGACTACCCTTGATCCTACCCCTGAGTGTTCAATAATGTTATTGTCACATGTCCCTTGGATTTCAGCAAACGTATCTTCAAAGGGCCTGTTTTAAACACGTGTCCTGCTGACGACCTCAGCGACTCTGGTTGTTTATAAACCAGGCCTGCGCTACCAGCGACGGCTAAAGCGAACATCTGAGGAGAATTTCCCGCCGGTCGCGTTTTCACGCGTTGTTTTGTCTCCCGGGACGCTACTCGCTCCCCGCGTCTTGCGTCAGGTCGGCTCGCGTGTACTGATCACCTAACACGCCTCCAGCATGTTTACCTTTCAGAAGCTCACTGGCAGACAGGCCGTTCAAAGACAGGTCTTTGCGTCACTAAAATATGATTACTGTGCTCATTTTCTTTGCAAGTCGTTGGGGGTGGAGGCGGCATAGCCTCTCCCTCTTTCTCTATCTCTCCTTCTCCTTTATTCGTCTTTCATTGTCGCTCTCTCGCTCTCAGACGGCCTAATATGAAGGGTTTTCCAAGTTGAAAGAGATGCCAAAACACGGAGATAAGACACAAAGCAGGCTACCTCTTACAGGACAACTTCAAAGAGGGACTAAAGTGACTCGCGGGTCTGGATTTTGAGGAGCTCTGATTCTCTCCACTGTTTATATCTATCCATTGTTCTTCTCTTTCTTGTTTTCTCTCTCTCTCTCTCTCTGGCTCCGCAGATAAATAGTTGATGGGAAAAAGTTTCACTAGAACCCCAAAAAAACTGTTAATTTGGTTTAGAAAGAGGAACCAACCAGACCCATGTTCAAGGCCCAAGGTAAACCGCAGTCGTGTCTCATAGCTTTTTTTAAAAATAATGTCATAAAACATCAAAGGCACTAGATATTAATTTAACAGATACATCATATACATCACTGTATTGATGAAAATCAGAAGCGAGTCCTCCTATATGTACCTGCACAGGTAACTGTGGACTACGAGTCAGTATCCATGTGTGGTTGGGGTGAGCCAGGTAAGACGGACAGCTGGACACCTCTTTTAAATGTGGAGCCCTTGTAAAGGTCACAGGGCAGCTTGTCGCGGTGGAATCGAGAGAGAAACTTCAAAGCAAAGCTTTGTTTCAGTTACCTGAAAATGCAGAGCACAACGGCAGTGGCACAGGCAAAACCTACGGCAACAGCCAACAACCAGAAAGTCCAGAGACCATCCAACCATTGCACTGTCCCTGAAGCCCTCGCACAATATCCGCCTATAATCTAACTATTGATCAACCCCCTCCCCCCATCCCCTAAGGGATGAGTCACAATCCTAAGAAGATCTAAGTAAGCCCTCACAAGCGTTCGGGAGAAGAGAGCGAATGCTAATAGAGCGTCTTTCTTGACGAAGCCCCTGAGCGTCTCTCCGTCTCCCTCAGCGTCCTCTGGACAGGAGGGCCGGACGGCCGCAGAGCGCACTGCTGCTTGCTAAAACAGGCACGTCATTCTTCTCCAAACAGACGATACGCATCCCACTGCCTACTTGTTCCCCACATGGAAAAACACGGCCCCCTTGTTAAGTGGAGACATGCATCGCCCGCACCCCCGGATGAGCTGACAAGTAATTAACTTGGTGATTGAAAAACTAAAGGGAATGTTCTGAGTGCTCTTTATTGCCTCATTGTGCAGCGTTCATTTTGAACTCTTTCAAATGAGTAAGCGCATTCTGCTGCATTGTGTGCTCAATTATGTATTGACGGCACATTAAATCGTTACTTTCCCTTCTGGTTACTTAGCAACGATGTTTATTGTGTTAGCTTTATCACAGTTGTGACTTTGCCTCGTTTTCATCTTTTGTTTTTACATTTTCCATTCATTACTTTCAATAGCCGAGGATATCTGGGGTTTTTAAAAAAAATGAATTATATGTAAACCTCTATCAGAGATAATTGTTCCTGTTATAATGCAGAGCAGCATGATTCAAGTACCTAAATGGATGGCTGCCTTTTAATGAACTCAGAAATTAACAGTGGAGCCTGGTTCTGGAATTAACAGTTGAGGGAGGATAGCCTGGTTCTGGAGTTTATTAGAAGGTCAACAGGTTTTGGTTCTAGAAATAAAAATAAGACAAGCAGATTCTGGTTCTAGAAATAACAATAAGACAAGCAGATTCTGGTTCTAGAAATAACAATAAGACAAAGAGATTCTGGTTCTATAAATAACAATAAGACAAGCAGATTCTGGTTCTAGAAATAACAATAAGACAAAGAGATTCTGGTTCTATAAATAACAATAAGACAAGCAGATTCTGGTTCTATAAATAACAATAAGACAAGCAGATTCTGGTTCTAGAAATAACAATAAGACAAGCAGATTCTGGTTCTAGAAATAACAGTAAGACAAAGAGATTCTGGTTCTATAAATAACAATAAGACAAGCAGATTCTGGTTCTAGAAATAACAGTAAGACAAAGAGATTCTGGTTCTATAAATAACAGTAAGACAAGCAGATTCTGGTTCTATAAATAACAGTAAGACAAGCAGATTCTGGTTCTGGAATCTATCAGAATGGCAGTAGATAACTGCTTATGACAGCAGGCCTATCATCCTGGCCCATTGAACTCTTACTTGAAAACCCTTGTTGAGACACCAAAGCCAGACGTTTGACACCCAATCCCCATAGAGCTGAGACAGTTACATTGTGTTTAACCGGAGAGCTGCTGTAGGTGGCGAGGGTCACTCTATGGGTCACAGGGCAGAGGAACAGGTGGATGCTTTTTGGGAGGGGGCTGTCTCCTTTGAAGAGCCTGAGAGGAGCAGGTGGGAGGTGGTGGTATGCAGCCACTAAGAGTGCCCTGAAGCTTAATCTGCTGTGTGATGAGAACCAGAGATCTCCTCTTAACCTTCCAGAGAGCAGGAGCACGGCAGCAACAGGCTCCCCAAGAGTGTGTGTGTGTGTGTGTGTGTGTGTGTGTGTGTGTGTGTGTGTGTGTCTGTGTGTGTGTGTGTGTGTGTGTCTGTGTGTGTGTGTGTGTGTGTATGTGTTTGTGTGTGGGTGGGTGTGTGTGCATGTGTGTGTCTGTGTGGGTGTGTGTGTGTCTGTGTGTCTGTGTATGTGTTTGTGTGTGGGTGTCTGTGTACACATGTCTGTGTGTGTGTCTGTGTGTGCGTGTATGTGTCTATGTGTGTGTGTGTGTGTGTGACAGATAAAGTGTGTGTATGAAAATGTATGTGTGTGTGAGAGAAGGAAATGTGTGTTTTAATGTGTATGTAAAATATGTGTGTGTGTGAGAGACACAAGCACACTCTGCTTCCTTTCACCAAGCCCCTCCCTTTATTTACACTCTCATCTCTACTGTCTCCTGTCACACTCTGCCATCCCTCGCTGTCACAAACACAATCCCACAATCCTCTGCATCATTCTACCAGCAAACTGATCAGGTGATTTGAGAGCCAGTCTGTTAGGGGGGGGGGGGAGATACAGTACTAAGATTTTGGTGCAATTCACATAACTGACATGCAAGGAACCACACCTGAAATGTTTTCCAAAACAGGTGTGTACATGGGTGACATGTATAAAATGTACACAAATTTTAAGAAACATAAAGAAGTCCAGTTTGAGTGTGAATGCCCCTTCCAATGCGACAGGTCATCAGGGAGTGCGTGACCACTTTAGGGTCACATGTAAAGTCGGGGAAATCAACTGCTTTTCCCGAATGTCTATACCTCATTCATCCTCTCCATGGCTGCACCTCACCACTGACCCGTATACTTCCCTCCTGGCTAAGAGCCAGTGCATTATGGGAAAAAAATTACCCACAAAAAGTAAACAAACAGTTAACCTAAATGACCCATGAGAGAGCGAGAGCGAGAGAGAGAGAGAGAGAGAGAGAGGCAAAATGTCAACTTTATACATGGATTAAGTGCATTTTTTACCATCGCTTTATCCACTGCTGCTTTACAGGACATGGGGGCTCAGTCCAACAGCCTGGTTTTAAGTTGGAGACGAGCCCATCCCAGCACAGTTGGGAGACGGGCCCATCCCAGCACAGTTGGGAGACGAGCCCATCCCAGCACAGTTGGGAGACGGGCCCATCCCAGCACAGTTGGGAGACGAGCCCATCCCAGCACAGTTGGGAGACGAGCCCATCCCAGCACAGTTGGGAGACGAGCCCATCCCAGCACAGTTGGGAGACGGGCCCATCCCAGCACAGTTGGGAGACGGGCCCATCCCTGCACAGTTGGGAGACGGGCCCATCCCAGCACAGTTGGGAGACGGGCCCATCCCAGCACAGTTGGGAGACGGGCCCATCCCAGCACAGTTGGGAGACGGGCCCATCCCAGCACAGTTGGGAGACGGGCCCATCCCAGCACAGTTTGGAGAGAACATTGGGCACCGAGGGCCAGAAAAATCTGGCGCGGGCACGTCCCGCACAATATGAGCGACCGTTTCAGAGAAGATTCAGACTCACACTAACGTAGCAGGGCTACTCTTACTTCCTGCTTCATATTTTTCACCCCCTGAAACACTTAACAGAGGCTACAGCTTTAGGAAACAAAGAGAAAAAAAACACTTTTTGAAAACCACAGTGGTTCCTTTGTGTACGCAAGACCGCTGAAGCGTAATATAAATGCATCCATTTTGGTCAATTCAACTGAAGTTGTCATTTAAAACATTTTTTTTTAAAGATTGTTTGAGGTTTATTTGTTTCTGTTCAACACCTAAGGGGAAACACACAGACACACACACAGTCACACGTACACACAGTCACACGTACACACACACACGCAGGGTGTGCAAGAAAGCACATGAAGTTACCGGCTGGTGGCTATGCCAGGTGAAAGGAATTAGAGAGTTTTAATATGGCCGCCGTTTCTCAGAGGCCATATGGTGGAAATAGCTGCTACGTTATGGGAAGGATGTGCTTTGTCTTATCTGTTCTGTACTCTGATGACCTTTCTGTATGCACTTATTGTATGTCACTTTGGATAAAAGCGTCTGCTAAATGACTGTAATGTAAATAAATGCAGAAGTGCAGAGGAAAAGTGCCGTGGCTCTGCAGGAATATGGGCCTCCCATCCTGGGCAGCTGCAGGGACTCTCTGCCCTTCTCCTGGTAGTGCTGGCTGGAGCATGGAGGGGGGGGGGGGGGCATTGCCTACATAGCCTGTAAACACTACCTTCCCAGGCCATATAAATCAGAGAGTGACGACTGACTGACAGCAGCGGCCCATTTGCATCTCTTTAAAATTCCAATAAGCATTCCTTTCCTGCACTCTTTCTCTCTGTCCCTGTTCCAACCTTCATTTTCCAATTTTCCTCTTTCCCATCCATATTTTCCTAAACTTTTTTCTCTCTTTATTCCCCATGATCACGGGGACAGCAGCATATAACCTTTCACGTTTGTGTTATATAAGCATTTAACTCTACCTAGGATTACAAGTGGGGTTTTTTTTTCAGCAGGAGAACATAATTGCAGAGCTGTTCATCTTTCTGTCTCTCTCTTTCTCTCCCTCTCTCTCTTTCTCTCTCTCTCTCTGCAGAGATGCTTGGGTACTGTAGGCACATGGAGCAGCAGTCTCTCTCTCTCTAAGTCCTGTTATCAGGGGCCAGCACTGAGGTGTTTGCAGTGGTAATCCCCACTGATTACATGGTGGGACCTGCTTTCTGGTGTGAGCTGTGACCAGGCCGCTGGTGACCTGCCTTATCAGAGACAGGCATACCTGAGGACTAAGCCTCTTGGACACATTCCACCATGGCCATAGTGCCGCTTCTGCCGTGTGCTGATAGGCCAGTGCAAACCACTGTCGCCATGGCATTTTAGCGAAGGCCAGAGGAGTCTCTGGACATCGGGCATTCCGCGAGGAGGATTGGAGGATGTAGAATATCGACTTCTGCGACAGGAGCAGCAAGCTTCTTACACAGACTAGGAACGAGGGGTATGGGATGTCACTCACACACAGTCACCTACACACATAGCACACATCACAGACACTTACACACACCCATATGCGCATACACGTGGGCACACGAGCTCGCACACATATACACGCATGGATACTGCACACATGCAAACGCACACAAACAGGAAAACAGGTGTGACGCACCAAGGTCCTCAGAAAACTTCTGCAGCTTTTGGCTCAGCACGCAGCCGCGGTTCGGAATCCGCAATTTACAAATTCCTAACGACAAGCTGTCTCCCTTTCGCAAAATACAATTAGAATAAATAAATAAACGTGTAGTGAGAGTAACAGTCCTGGCAATTAAACTGTTCGTTTAAGAGAAAAAGAATGACACCGGGTTTCCTGCCAGTTCCTGAGGCAATCTAAAAGCTTTTTGGATGATAGCCTAGTTATCGTCTGGTATGATACTGCAACGCATCCGAAGACAAGATAATTACCGTTAAACACAACAAGGATTGGCGTTAACCCTTTCCGCCGTGAATGATCACAGGATGCACATGTCAGAGGTGGGGTATGATTTCAGGGTTTCGTTATTTTGTCTGCGTCTAAGCGCCCGGAGCGCGATGACAACCCTTCTCTCTCTTTCTCCGCCGTCTTTCGGGGCCTCCCGCTTTTTAAGCGAAATAAGATCCACTCGGCCGCTGCCAGAAAGACAAACCATTCAGGAGGGAAACCGGATTTGAAAAAGACATTTCGCGAAACGCCCCGTCAGCTGAAACACTCCTGCGTGCATTTCTTATGCGAGACTTTTCATCGCAGAAATAAATAGCACTCAGCGGAGAGGTTTTTTTTCTCCACTTTCTCCGGCGCTCATTTGTCTGTGACAGATTCTTTCAGGAAAATTCTGGCGGAAGTAGTGGCCAAAATTCCTTGAAGGTTTTTCCCAATGAAGACAGTCTATTTTTTAAAGAAATTGGCTAGTCTCAATCACAAAATACATTATTGACTTTTTATGTTAGTGAAAAATCTAAAACAAAATGTCCCCGGCAACAAAAAATCTCCTCATACAATGTGATAGGGAACTGCCACGAACTGTCAAAATTCCTTGAAATTATTTTCCTACTGTTGTATTTAATTGGCTATAGTCTCAATCTCACAATGCATTACTGTATGTTTATGTTAGCTCCTCACACAGTGTGATAGGGAAATTGCACCTCTAACAGTCACTGCTTTTTTTTTTTTATCATTAGGGTTTCTAGGTTTGAATGGGCCCCGGTCCAGTTGCCACAGAGCTCAGTAGAGAAGCTCACGCTGTGCTCATTCAGCGCGCTTTCACCCCGCTCGGCGTATTTGCATACAAAGTGCGCAGAGACAACGCTCTTCCCTCTTAATTGTCTGCTTTTTATTGTCAGGGTTACTGCGCATATCCCGGGGGGAGGGGCGGGGGAAATCTTCAAAACCATTTTTCTACTCTCCAAGCACCAAATGTATTCACTCTTTAAACGATGCGTAAGTTACTTTTTTATTTTTTATTTGTATATTATTTGTATTTTATTTGCATATTGCAGCGGGATGACATTACACACACACACACACACACACACACACACACACACACACACAGCCCCTGGGCCTATTTAATGTGCCAAAGAGTGTTTATTTAGCAGCAATGAATGACCATTAACTGGGGAGAAAAGAGGGCCAGCTCTGTTCTGACATGTGTTCCAACATCCAAATTATCACCTTGTTAAAAAAAAGGTCCAATTGACTGCAAACCGTAGGGGAGGGTGTGTGTGTGTGTATACAAAGCATTGAGGGAGAAAGAGGCATAATCACGCTCTCAAAACTATACACTCCTATTCTTATTCTCTTCTCTGTGCCCTTCCCTTGTCTAGACTTGACTTCAGCCGTATGGGAGAATAAATACATGAGTTGTCAGTTGGAAAAGAGAGGGGGGAAAAAGAAAATGTTTCTCCACAGCTCAGCGGGCACAGGGGTCTCTATTGGTGGGCTTTACGAATGAGGGTGGACAATTGTCAGCGACTGTGTCCCCGAGACTGTGTGTGTGTGTGTGTGTGTGTGTGTGTGTCGAAATCCTTTTCTGTGGAAGCACCAGTGTTTGTCAGGGAGTTCCTGTCGGGCTCAATCGCCTTTGTCTGCGGGTGCAGCAGGAGGTTCCTGACGGCGTCGGCCATGTTTTCCCAACTGTTGTGGGCAGAGCTCAATGGCCGCCCGCGAGGTCCCGGCCCACCACAGCGGCGCGGCCACGCCCCTCTCCCCAGGCCGCCCCCTTTACAATTAGCCGGCGGTAATTTGGGATGAAAGTACCCTGCCCCCACTCTCCCTTTCCGTTGGGCCATGCCAGTTAAACGGGGGGAGGGGGGGTAACACAGACCCCTCTCTCCATAGCCGGGGGCCAAAGAGGGCCCTGTGGCGAGGAGCGCTGCCACATGATTGGACGGAGGGGGGAGATGTGACATGTGACACTATTCTGTTTGCCAGCGGGGACGACAGACATCCAGGGATTAAATAAAGGTTGGGAGATAAAAGGAGCTTTGGTATCAGACGGAGGGGGGTCTGCAGTGGAGATGGGGGAGTGGGGGGGGGTGGGGGGGGCAGAAAACACTGACCACAAAAGAAAGCGATCTGTGAATTTAGGGACACGCACAGTACAGTAAACTTGGCCCTGAAAACAGAGAGATTTTCTATGTTCGCTGCTGTTGTTGTCACCCTTGCCATTGCCAGGGTCAGTCAGGCAAAGACAGCCAGCAGTGAGTCTGACCGTTGGGCAGCCGGACGGCTAACAGGACGGCTAACTCCTGCGGAGTGTCAGGAGGGTGGGGGGCGGGATTAACTAGGAGAAAGCAGGAAGCGGTCACAGCTCCACGGTCTCTGTCCAAGCCAGGCTGGCTCCCCCGTGCTGAACATTCTGTGTGGCATAATGTATAAAGGTAGTATAATGGATACTGCCTGAGCAAGGTGCCCAACCACAATTGCTTCTTTATATATCCCGCTGTAATGGATGTAAATGCTGAAGTTGTGTAAATGGCTTCTGGTAACTGTTAATGCAGAAAGCTGCAGACCCCCAAACGCAAAGCTACAATATGAATCCCACATCTGTCCTATTAGCATTAAACCCCCTCCCCCCTCCAAGGTCAGATGACCCTCAGCCACTATCCCACATCAACACTAGGACATACCTGTATATGTCAGTGGGATGGGATTTAAGGAACTCACCTGGTCCACTAATGGACAGGTGCCAGGCTCCGCCTCATAGCTCACACAGAATTGACCCAAAAACCCTGCAGTGGCCCTCAATTCCCTCTTCAACGCGACACCCTGTTCCCCTTCCTCTCCGGCCAATCGGAAAGCCCCAGTCCCGACGAAGCTAGGGACCCGTGTCACCAAGCTTCGCGACGTCTCACCGGGCCTTTTCGGTCCGAGGTTCGAGCGGGAGCGCGAAGACGAGCGATCCCCCCGAGCAGTGTGATGGTCCTTTAGCAGAGGCTCCATTATGAGGAGGAAGTAGACCCGCCCTACAGCGGCTTCACACTCAATCCACCGCAGCTCAAACACAATTGCTTCTGTTGTTCGTGGTCAGTCGCGAGTTCTGCCCATTTTGATCTTTTGTCAATAGGCCCTGAAAGGAGTTGGCGTCCCGCTTCGAGTGTCGGGGTGGAGTGGGGTTGTTTGGGGTTGGGTGTGGGCAAGGGGGGGGGGGGGGGGGGGGGTCACTCGGGGGAAAGAAGTACGGGTCACCTACACAGCCACGGGCCCACCCCCTGTAGAGCAGAGTGAAAGCGGAGCCTCCATCCAGAAGGAGAAGTCCGGGGCGAAAGGCGCTTTTTTGGTTGGACGGGGTGCTTGACGAGAAGGAGGGAGACGGAGGGGGCGCAGATAAGAACTTTGAAGTGACAGACTTCCGCGGCATCTCGAGTGCGACGGCAGAACGGGATTTTCTCGGAAGTCTCTCGGAACAAAGCTCCACTTGTCCCTTTGTTTCGCGCAAAAGGGGCAGCTAGCCGGCGCAGCCATTAAGCGCCCTTTGATTTGTCACTTAATCATTGGATGGATACGAAAGCTTGCGACACACAAACACACACACACACACACACACACACCCAACTCAGGAATGGTGCCGTCCGAGCCAACGAGTTCCCGTTCCGCAACCGTTCGACTGGGAGAGAGCGCGTCTTTGATTGTGCGCGGTAGGTAAACACGGCAGGCTCTACCTGACATTATCTGCGAGCTTTTCTCCATTTAAATGTGTGCTTTTGGATTTGGGCTTCGGCGCTCTTTTAAAGAAGGGCCGAGGCCGCCCGTAATTACACTGAGCTCTGACAGGGACGCAAGACAGGCGCACACACAGGACACACACCCAAACACAATTATTAACTCGAGAAGTGTTAAGTAATAAAAGGCCGTGTTGACTCGCTTATCAGTCGGCGTGCCCCTGAGAGAGGTTTTGGAGTTTTTCCCTCCTCTTTGTTCATCAGAAGAGTCTCCAGTTTCTGCAGCACACATTGTGGTTAATTAGGCAAGCCCACAATCTGGACCAGTCCGATGTGGAAACCTAACGTGTATGTAAATATGTTTTTAATTATTATTTAATCATTTGTGTTGCACAATAACTTTGCATCTCCTAAAATTGGAATGAGTCCAAGGGGCTTAGTCCTCCAGGACAGCGAAAAAGCTGCTTCTATTTTCAGTTCACCAACAACAGCCTTATGGTCTTGTCACATGGGGTTTTTAACCAGCTGTAATAGTTGATGAGTTATGAACTGTGGGGAGATGATACATACAGCTGGATGGGGACCTTCCATATGTGCGTTTTTCAACAACAAAAACATTTTTTTAAAGCAAAATTGGGAGACAAATATCTCAAATAATCTGACAGATAGTGGGAAACGCACAGCTTTGTCCCAACTCTCACACCAGTTGAGGAAAAAACTATTTCAGGAGGTTGTGAATAATTTGGATTTGGGTATTCGGCAGGCTTCTGCATTCCCCGGCCCAATTTCAGAAAACCCTCCTTCACATGGCACCAGAGTTTAAACTGGGTGCCAGTACTTAAAACTACTTAAAACTATCTTTTTTTCCCTCTTTTTTAAATCATAAATACAAGGCTGGGGGAACTGCAACAGCAGCAAACATGCTGTACGATTCAAACACGAAAGCTGCAAGCAGACAGCATAAAAGTCGAACCACAGCACAGTAATTACATATCAAAGGCATTTCATAACCAATACATTTTGAGGCTTATACACACGTCCGGGAGGCAGGAAGGGTTGGAATAATCACTACGTGTCTCGGTCAGCAACAGTAAATTGCAAATTAAGTTTTCCTCATTGAGAAACAAATGTACCACTTATGTTTTTTTTGTTTTTTTTTCTACATTAGTGGCTTTTCCTATGGTGACACATGTACCAGAGAGACCGTAAATGACAAAGGCAAACCCCAACAACATTATGTGGGGTGATGTGAGATTATAATTTTTGTTTTGATAGACAGCAGAAAGAAGCCAGCTAACATGACCAAACTCTGGTCCCGTCACAGCTGATGGTGCGGCAACAACGCTGCGACAACATTCCTGAAACGTCACAAGAACGTCCTAGGCCTCAGCCGGTTCAGCCACAGCATCCGTCTGTCAAACTGCTCTAAGGGGCGGACGAACTCGAACCAGCGGAGACATACAGCTACCTCCGCGTAACGCTAGAGCCCAGCTCGAAACTCAAAAGGGTTGCGTCATGCGCAGATCGTCTGGACTCAAATAAATCTGTCATATTACGGCAGAATCCCATGATGGATGTGTTACGATTGGCCCGTGCTGCATCTCCATGCCTCTCCCATCTTCTACATACATTCAGTCAGTGGAATTCCAAGGGCAGATGCAAGCAAGAGTTTCACAAAGACGGACTGGGGATCTCAGACACACTGCTGGCCTTCCTGACGCACAGACAAGCTGTCATATTAGAATTCCATGATGCGTCTGTTACCATTGGCTTGAGTTCTCTCTCTTTCTTTCATTCTCTCTCTCTCTCTCTATCTCTGCATAGCTCGTGGAATGCAAGCAATATAGGAGTTATATGAAGGAAAGGATGGAAATCAGAGGTGTTGTGCGAAACACACTCAACGGAAAGGCGGGTTTTACAATTCACATTTTGATTTTTCAGAGAGAGAGGGGGGGGGGTTCTAAAACAGTGCTTGTATTTAGCCCTTCATGGTGAACTTCTCGATAGGAGCACATTTGAAAGTACTTCCACTTCTTTGCCGATTGCCATAGCCTAGTACCTCTACCGCAGGAAAGCCCTGACTTCCACCGGTCCCCCTGGGCCTGACGCTACCACCAGAGCCGGTGGTATTAACAATGAAGTACGATTTCCTCTCCCCTGAAGAGGTCCTGCTGCTCTCTGTTTATACTCCCTTCTTTTAAAAAAAAATGGGGGCTTATAAAAACTTTCCACAACGGGAGAGCCCCTAGAGCCAGCTGCCTCTACGGCGATGCGCCCCTTCATAATTTCCACTCGGGACGGTTCCGAGCGATCTCTCCGCGCGAGCGTTTCTCTCGCTGCGAAAGCGCAGAGGGTAAGAATATCGGAGTTTCACTACGCGCTGTTTTATTTGGTTTTATATTTCGGGGGGAATGAGGCTACCTACATTCGTTGAGTAAAAAAAACAAAGTCAATATTTGACAATCCGATGAGCAAAAGATAGCAAACAAATAGTTGCAACAGTCAAATGTGTATATTGTCTTTGGTTGTGCAACTCCTCTCTTAACCTTGTACACTCACACCAAAACACGACACTTAAAATCTAAATGTTCAATGTTAAATCAACTCTGATATAATGCATTTTATCCCACTGACTATATAAACTCTGCAAATGTTGAATTAGCACTAAAGTGGAGGTACGCTCTAACATGGTGCCACAGGTCAGTCTCATTATGATAATATTCTAGTGGTAACATAATGTGAGGCCATTGGGTTCATTTAGTTAAACTTAAACTCAGTACACACAACTGTTGGTCAAAAAACAAACAGAAGTAGCCTATTACTCTTCTTTTCAGGCCAGTGTGAGGGCAGTAAAATTATGGGACATAGGTTGGCCTACACCGGCCTTGTTCATTGGCTACTCCAAACAGGAATAACACGATTGAATCATTTTCAATGAGGAGAACAACTGTAATAGTAATCTGATCAATACCATATAATTGCGCAGTCACACACTGGATGTTGTGAATCTCACGGACTTTAGGCCTGTGTAACCAAGAATGTGACGTTACACGTATCGGTTGCCACGGCGCTGCGCAGTGTTAACGTTATGCCGACCTCTACTCATATCATCCCTGAGCAAAATCACCTATGACGTCGTCTTCTTACACTTTCGGCCATCTGTCTGCAAGGATCTGCCAGCCACCGGCACAGAGCAGCCTAGCATTAGCCACAGGCGAACGCAACTCCGAATACTCAGAGGCCCGTTTCATAAAGGCAGTGCCAAAGAAGCGGCTTTAGTTGGTGATGTGGTTTAATATAATGCCCCTACTTCTCTATGAAGGTTAAAATACAGCCAAGTTAAATTCTATTAATAGGGCAGAGTTGATTTTATGAGTTAATAGGCCCATGTGTCGTTTAGCCTGGCTCATATTAGGACAAAATTAAGGCCACATTTCCAGCTCAACAAATGCACATATGTTATTAGTCTTACTGACTGCCATGTAAAAGATACTCTTATCTATGAATACTGCTAAATCCCCATCTGCTATTAGTATTGTAAGCGCTTTGAGATGGTTCTGGAGGAAGTGCGTATTTGCCTATGGGAAGGTCGTTTTCCGGTTAAATTTCCATTGATTCGGAGTCAAGGTCACTTAACTTTTCAGATATGCATTGCAAAGCCGCACTTTGTTGCAATTAGTATTGTTTCCGTTATCGTTTTGAAGATAAGGGGTGAGAGGCGATTTATTTCGGATTTGGGGGGATAAAGGGAGACCTAAGTAGGCCCAGAAGCACGCTAAATAAAGCCCATATCCCCTGGTACAAGCAGCGGGACCCCCGACTCTGTGGCAGATGCGTGCGTGTTTATTTTATTTGTCACTTAAACCGTGGAGCCAGCAGCAAGCAGACACTGCCGCCTCTTGTTTTCACAGTAAACACGAGTTAAAAGGGGGTTTGCTTCGTCTTTACTCAAACAGAATCCGCAAACAGTGTTCACAAGCGCGCACTCCCAGTAACAGTTATGTCGTCAGCAACTATTGCAGAACTTATCCGGTTGTCTGCTCGGAATGACTAACGCATTGAGTCCAATGCCATTATCGGGTTTAGAATAACGAACGGATGTCGTTGACGATATCTAAGTAAGTCTTGTGGGGGGAAAGCAAAGTGGGATGGAATTTCTGTAGACGACGTGCGTTTACTTTGGGCTCGTTGAATTTCCATAGACGACGTGCATTTACTTAGAGCTTATTCAATTTCCACAGTACCGGCCATAGACGAAGTAGGCAAAAAGGCCGCAACAAAAAATGAAACAATTAAGTACCCCCCTCCCCCACGTCGACATTTTTTTTTTTAAATACATGCGCAAAACGCGCCTTTCTGTTCATTTATTTGGATGCACAGTTGGTTTCCCTTTTATTTTTCCTCTTTGTTGGGCCATAAACTTCGTGCATATCTAATTGACTGCACTTTTTCTTCTAGCAGACGAAATCCGTTTATTCAGGGAGGCATGCGATCCCGCGCTGTTTTTTATCAACTTGTCAGAGGGGCTATTAGTTCTGCTCTGGTTCGGGGTGGACGAGGAAGCGAAAACTTTTCTTTTTCAGGAGATGTCTTCGGGGTTAAGTGGAAAAGAACATCACAGCGAAGCCCTCAGCTTCTGAGTTGTAATTCATATAGGCCTACTTCTTCCCATGTGTGTGTGTGCGCGGCAGTGGATATAGCTTACATATATGAATAGTTTATTTAACTTATTCCCATGTATTCCCCTCCTAAGAAAAGTCCAATCGCTGGTGTAAAATTCGGCCCTTTATGGAGTCTCA
Organism: Ilyophis sp. 1 JC-2022; assembly: GCA_022702515.1. Classification (NCBI taxonomy): domain Eukaryota; kingdom Metazoa; phylum Chordata; class Actinopteri; order Anguilliformes; family Synaphobranchidae; genus Ilyophis; species Ilyophis sp. 1 JC-2022. The sequence goes on along the minus strand of CM040405.1, from coordinate 60,008,185 downwards.
TACTGGCTTAAATAAAGAGTATTGGCCACACGAGGTTAGACTTAAACGTCAATGTTTGATTTCATGTAAATTTAACCATTACTAATTATAATAATTTATAATTGTAATTTTAATGTGAAGGCAAAAATAGGCCCAAAAACAGTGGTAAATACCCCATAACTGAAATTATTAATTATTAATTATTTATTTATATTGTTTGGGGGCAAATACTAGAAAAGCTCACATGGGACGGCTATTTTCCTGAAATGAGTCCCTGGGGGCTGTTTACTTTTATTATAATTTTTATTTAAATTGGACAAGTCCATATGCTACGAATGAATTGCACTATAACCTTATTTATTTTATTTATGTACTCAGTCAATTACGTAGTAAATACTCTAGAATATAGAGTATTTGAGTGAATAGGCTACTCTAGAGGGGTTTTTAAACATCGTTGTTATTTCTTCCTCATAGGACAGTAGACTACATCGTAAATATAAGGGTTGCTTAGTTAAATTATTCTGCTTGCACTTCTAAATGTATTTGTACGTATTGAAATGCAAATTACAAGTACAAAAGAGAGTTAGCCTTACTTTATTAAACAATGCTTTGAAAGGTTTTCTTAAGTGTATTCCAAAGCACTCTAATGCCATTGTCTTGTAGATTGCGGTGACGTCTGAGTTTATTTATCTTCCTATTTATTTTAGCCAGCGAAAGCAAGAATCCTTTTGAGAAATTCAAGTGATTAGTTGTAGACACTTTCATTTATTTAAAGAATAACACACGCAATACGGAAAAGTGTGAACTGTAACGAGGCTACAAGCAAATATGCATAAACTGTACGCTCCGTCATCAGCATAAATAGTAACAGTAATGGTGATTTGAAAAGTTATTTATTTACTATAAAGTCAGCTTTTAGCGCACTTTTCAATTGGTTTTGTTTAAAACACTTTATGAAGTTTAGAGTTTTTCAATATGTGTAGCCTATAACCTTTTTTTAACGACCCATTCCCATATTTTTGCTATTTTCTTCCATTTTATTTTAAACAACGAAACTTCATTTTTCAACAAAAAATAATAATAATCACACGATATACTCTATGACAATTAAAACAATGGCATAATATGATGTTGTCATGTTATAATTTTATGTTATCATTTGACAAATAGGAATGGGTGCATGGCGCAAAACGTTGATTGTGCAGACAATATTAAAATTGTATTTCTAAAATTAAACATTGAGCATAAAAAAAAACTAAAGCACGCGGAAAAAAATTTAACTGTCTGAAAAATGTTTGCCTGCAGTTTTCTCGTCTGTCCAATAGAGACCACTGCTCAACACGAAAATGTGGGGCGTCTGTGTCTCTCAGACATGGGGCATTTCAAACAATATAAGTGAAAAGGCCATTAAATATCGAGTTCCCACTTCTCCACAGAATACCCTGAATTAACAATAGGCAGATAATTATTTATCGTGTGTGCAACTACGCTGAAAATGCCTGAGGCGCCGTTGCTGGTAAACTGCAAGCTCGGTATTACTGCTCGAGCGACCCTGTTCTCTCGGGGACACGCGGTGTCAGTCGTGAAAAGAGAGCTAATATAAATGTATTTATTTGGTTATTTTAAGTCGGAAACATGCGAGGAGTCTTATTCAAGTTGAGTCTCCACACGAACAAGATATTTATTTGCTTCCGAAAGCAAACAAGGGTGAATGACTTCTCTATACACACTGGGTAATAGGGGCCTATAACCTGTCATTTCTCAAAAGTATTTGAAATGGAAACACACTCCAAGATACGGGCTTGTAATTTATACAAGGGCATACATATAAAAATATATGAATATGTATGTTTTTAAATGAATACGGAAAACTGAATATATTTGAAGCTGCAGGGATACTTGTCCTTTTATTTCCCATGCAAGGAATTACTCTGGGGACCCTTGATCGGACAGGGTATTATGAGGGCTCTCACAATATACAAGAAATGTGGGCTCAAATTTGATATTCTGAAGGCATGACGTTGATTCGTCGTCCTCACGAAAATGGATTAAAACGCATTGTAATTAAATTCAGCAGAGACTTCAAAATAAGAAGCTATAGCCCATTCCTGGGAATTCCTTACTAAATGACAGTCCAATTTTCAGTGCTTGCATATACAAGTAGCCTAGTACAGCTAAAGAAAATACGTTTAGCTACGACTGTAGCCTAACAGGCAGTTACGTTTTTCCACAATAATTCAGACAGAAACCGTTCAAAAATGTTGTATTTACAAATTAAGTTAGACATGCTTTACATAGGCTACGTAATATACGATAATCGAATAGCGTGCGATTTGGACACTGCACAGCCAAATAAGTATTTTGTACCCGAAACTCGATACCATGCATTCGCCGAAAGGTAGGCTACTGCCTCAGTTTTGTGTATATAGAGCAGCTGAAAATTAATAATTCGTTTTTCCATCTGAGAGCAGTTTGGTAGTTCAGTATAGGCAATTAAGGCTATTGCTGCGATTCAGCAACATCGCAGCATTTGTATTAGTTGTAATATCTATAGGCTACCCTAGTATCATGGTTATATTTATTTTCAATTAAATACGTCTCTTCTTTTGCATTGCAATCAATTGTATTTACCTGTACCAATCCAGTCCGTTGTCGTAGTTCCTGTCAAAGAAGTGCGGTTCGGCTCCCACGGCCCTGATGTCGGGATGCACGCGGAGAAACTCGAGCAGCGCGCGCGTACCTCCCTTCTTCACCCCGATGATGATCGCCTGGGGCAGCTTCTTACTGCCCGATCCATTGGAGAAACTTGACATGGCACTTGGCTCTGGGGATCTCTGCTCGCCCCTAATTTCGTCCCAGTCCTCGGCTCTGTCCGCTTCAATTTCGTTATTTAGCAAGTCTCTAGAAGCCGTCCTGACAGAAGGTTCATCGTAGTCGGATTCTAAATCCACCCAGTTTTGGGGTCGGGGCAGAAGCTTGGACATGAGCTCTGCCCTGCCGCTCGCTGTCCTTTTACCAGCGGACTCCGTCTCTTTTCCCCGATAAGTGTCCACTACCAAACTTGGCATAGTGGTACAGTAGCCCACGCAGGAATATAGCATATATACCCACAACAGAAACATTATGCACAAAAGTAAGAGTTTCTTTTTCACGGGGCTGTATGAGAACGCATATAGATTGTGACAAATCAGACTATATTCCATAAGCTTTGCGGGTGCAAACCATAATCCAACGAGACATACTGGCAAAGTTGTTAATTCCAGATAGCACCGAGAAAAAAATCCTCGCGGAATGGATATTATGTCCTTTGGGGAGGGAAAAAAAAGAAAGGTAAAGAAAATATATGAAAACTAAGCTAAAGCGGACAACATTCTTTCGGGTGCAAATTCAAGACGTGCTGCAGCATATTCCTAACATAACTAAGGTGAAGAAACTGAAAATATGTATGTACAAGTGTGCGCTTCGGTGCTGTTCCAAAGCCCTGCCCTCTCGCTCTTTCTTTCAGCGCATCACGTCGCCCATCCTGCGAGCTACTGCAAGCACTGAGCGTCTTGCAGAATACTAGGTCCTTGCACGGGAGCCAGTGGCGTTTGACAGACATTAACGCTGGCCTATCGTAGCAGCCCCGTATAATAATTAGCCATTTGTTGATACAAATAGACCTATCATAAGAGACAATAGGCGGGGTCTGGCGTGGGACTCTTCTTTCGCTGAGGTTATTAAACGCTCCTATTGGATAAGCAACCATTAAACTACATTTCCTTTATTTGCAAGATTGGGAGATTCCGCAGTGTTACAAATCTTGCTTTTGGTGGGAAACCTGTCAAGAATGTCCACCCAGTGTGAATTTCTTCAACTCTGTTTTCAAGCATGATTTAGCGCGCACAAACACACAGTGAGGGCATACCGAGGGAAGGACACCGCTTCAGTGTCTTATACCCATGTATTATTTATGCCTGCCGCTGGCAGCGCAACATGACACATTTATCATATTATACCACAAACTTTATTAGCGCAAAGCAACTATCACTACTACAGAAACAACATCCGCTACTATTACAACTACTACTAGTACTGTTCTCGCAAGTATAATTTTTTTTATAATACTGCTACTACTACTATAATAATAATAATAATAATAATAATAATAATAATACTGTTACCTTAAACACACTGTTGTTTAATAGTAATTAACGTTACGCACGGAGAAAAATAAAAATGTCCATAATCATACCACCTATTTATATACTTGTATTCAATTTCTGCCATTGTCGAAATAAGCTAGTTTTATTTATATTTTGAGAGTTTGACAGATAGTTCGGAAAATTTTTAGAGACGGCTATTTTGAAGAAAAGTTCTGTAACATAATTCTGCAACCCAGTTTCAGTTTGGTGTTCAGTATTTTTTTTTTACATCTTTGTACGCATTTTATAGTTATTAAATAATAAAAACATATATAGATATTTTGATTGTCATAACATTGACATGCAGGAACGACCCGTAATATATTGAATCGATATATCAACGACTGAAATGACATTTGCTCAGGATCTGATGAAGAAAATGTATCAATAACACATTGCATTATTCGTTATTAAAAGCATCTCACCCAAGAATAAGTCACATGTAGTTCTAACTGTATTATTATTTCATTATAATTGCAATGATAAGTAGTAATATAATGTCATCACTAACAGTTCTCCTCAGTATTTTATTAACTATCCTTAATTGCGTTGTAGCGATGTTAATAAACATACATATTCAACAAGTTGTACAACTTGAAGTTTCAACTTTATACAATAATTATAGCCTATTATATATCGGCTCTTAAGAAAAGCATTACGAGATAGATATGCCTTGGATGACTGACGTAGGATACTTCAATAATAATAATAATAATAATACTTTATTGTTGCAACGAATTGCCATTAGTCATATCAATAACTAATAATAATTTGTTGTTGTAATTAAAACTATTTAATAGACAAATCTAAAATTGAGAATTTGCCCCATCAAGAAAGCCATAAACATAACTAATCAAAAAGGTCTCAAAATAGGTAACAGAATCACACTTTTTTAAAGTTTTTTTTTTTTTTGGAAATGATGTGAAACCGGTATAAAGATCAAGTTGCAAGTCACTTGAAAACGCAGCATATGATTCCTTATAGCCTACTTTTCGTAATTAATTTAGACCTGTCAATGTTTAGGTTGTCTATATAAGAAAGTTTTTCTGTGCATTGTAAAAAGTAGGCCCAAAAGGTTTTATGACCTCAATATGCCGTTCAAGACCAGGCTTATTAGAGCGCACGCAGTATTGTGTTCGTGCTTGTTTTAGTCTTTTGAATCAAATCAGAGGGCATGACCTTGTATTTCTAGTGAATTATTCACCTGCAAGACCGTCGTCACCTGACGCTGTTCTTCCGCGCATCTAATTTAGGCTAGACGTTAAAGTTTACTTACCACGCTTGCTCTATAATTTATGTGCATATATACGTTCAACATAAAGAATACGAAACGGTGTCTACAAAAAAAAGTACATTTGGAGATTTCGCAACGAGAAAAGTTTCTCTCACAGACGATATTGCCTAACACCATTCAGTTGCAACCGATTACTGTATAGGCCTATTGTTTTTTATGTATTTATACAAACAGATAAAGCTTACGTAATTAGGTAATACTACCAGTTTTCTCGCCAGTCCAGAAATTAGAAAATATATAGAGAAACATATTTACCCATAAAAATCTACCTATGGTAACAATTATCAATTTAAGCATTTTCAACATGCATGCGCTTAAACGTTTTCCAGGTCATAGTCAAATTGCATTTGAAGTATATTACAAATGTATCGTAGTTTCATTGGTTAAAACCTGATACAGTTTAAGTATCGTTTCCATTAAATGGAAGAAAAAAATCTACCTATACCTCTGTAATGGTGACTGTTAAATGGTGACTTGTTTTCCATTAAATGGAAAACAAGGTCGGGGGTCTAATAAGTGACACAACGGCGCACTTTAAAAGAGAGGAAACAAAGTTAGACTGACACGGATGAAGAGGTAAAATTGTGTCAAGGTTACTTATTATTTATTTTTAGTCCTGAACGTCTGAAAACCGTTATTCAATGCACGCGCGCGGCCCAGGTATGAACAAACCAAGTCTACATAGGCTAATACAGTAAAAACAAAACAAACAACAAAAAAACAACTGTTGCATTCATACTCCTCGCTCCATGGCATTTCCCTTTAAACAGATGCTAGCCAGGGTTATTTCGCCGAAATAAAGCACGCAGAAGCTCGCATTACCCTTTGACATTTCCAGATTCCAGACGGATCCCTTCCGAATAGGACTATTTCAGCTAAATTACAAAACCATTACAGAGCACAAAGCTATTTGGTGAGCACGGACCTCAGACGCGCAGGCAACGTTTGAAATACTCGTTTAAGCAAATTGGATTTATATGACAACACAGAGACGCCAGGGAGGAAGAAGGGCAACGACTAAATTGACCTCTGAACTGCGGGGCAACTGTAACAGAGGCAAACGTTCCACTGTATAGCCTACAATATCTGTTTTTTCCACCGCAGGGCGGATGTTTTATATCTGTCTGTTCATTAGGCGCATATAAGTGTATGTTTATATATGTGTGGGTGTGTGGGCAATGGAAATTAAAATAAAATAGGCCATATACTCTACCATGTGTAAGAATAATATAATTTTAACAAAGAAAATTCCATGCAGTTCCTGACAGAAATCCTTCATCTCTTATCAGCGCAAGGATAATTTCTCATTATGACAATATCCAAATCCTTTTTTGTACCTGAAAATACCAGTAAGCACCAGTGTGTAGCTAAACTCATTCCATCGAATAGAATAATGCTAAAACCACAGCTGTGAATAATAATAATAATTTGTCCATCATATTATTAATTTAAATTAATATTCAATTACCTACTAATTTGATCATTTTCATCAGCTATCATATTCCCACAACAGTGTAGCTTCATATTCAATTAATAACATGCACTGCATCTAAAATGTTGTGCAAATTTTATTAAGTTTTCCTAAATCAAAAGAAACGACTAAGAGATGTATAAACCCAATTCTGGAACCAGCCTATATGTTTTAATTCAGTTTTGACGAGCGGTTTGTTTCAACCGTTGAATTTCTTTCGTGATATGAAATTAATACAACGCATCACCATGTTATCTGTCTTTCTGATTCTCTCCCTCTCACACACACAATAACAAAAGTATTATTATATGCACCTATCTATGGCCATAGGGAAACTACACTTTTAACACCAGCTTGATTACTAACTAGCCTAATGCGCTGCAAAAAGTCCAAGCTATTGACAGGGCTTTAGTCAGTTTCTCACACCTTGTTGAACAGTTCTTTTTAGCCCTGGTTATTTGAGCCTCCCGTCAAAGCTCGCCTAAATGCCTCATGAAAGAGGTTAGCTAATATTTAAAATCCTCCAAATATCTTGCCATACACCGTTAAACAAATGGACTACAACATGAACCGAATGCTACACATCTGTTTGCAAGTCCTTGAGTCTCTTGAAAAATTAGCATGAGAATGCATGTGACGGACAATAGCGAAAAGGTTTCGTTTCTGCACGAGGACACAAGCACAATCGCCGCCTGAGCGCGTGGAAGTCGCTGAAAGAGTCGGGCAGATGTTCGAACATCTCCCGCAGTTCGGTCACAAATGACCCCGTGGTCCGTAGCTACCGGTCCAGCCCGCCTCAACTCCTTGCGCGGAATTCCGCGCGATGGGATCACCAAGAGTATGAAATAACCTAAAAAAAAAAACCGGACTATGAGTTCACCAGTTTCCCATTTCGGTATGATGGGACTAACTTTCACAAACGTTGCGGGGTGTTGGTGAAAATTATGAACAGCCGGCATCAATTCTCATTAACTCGACCAGTGTCAAAGTCACCTTCATGGACAAGGTCAATAATAATAATATTTTGTAAAAATTGTTTGCAAAAAACTAGAAGCATATTAACACCACTATGCAGACACCAAGAATGTTTGTTTACCCTGGTAAAGTCTTACCGTGTGGTAGAGGTGGCCTATTTAAAAAAAAAAAAATGGTGACCGTGTTCCTCACATATATGCTAGCTATGTAAAGGTGGAAAAACACAACCAGTGCCATAGAAGTTGGGTGAAAGCGTCCGGTGACCCCAGAGTCAGCAACGGACATAAAAGTTAGAAATGTTTAGGACCTGATTTCTGTTTGGGGGATTAAAAGAGTTCACGTACGCATTTTATTAAAATGTTGTTGACTCTGGCAGCAGTTAAATCCTCTGAAGTCTTTCTGAAGACTTAAAGTTGAACTTTACAGACATGTTGCAATACCAAAATGATTTTCTTTCCTGGAATAAAAAAAAACTAAAAAACATTTTAATTCTCATGTCACGCATGGAAAATGTATATTTCCACATTCTAGCAAAGTGTGTGTGTGTATGTGTGTGTTACTGGAAGTTAACTGCTCTAAAACCGAAACCCATAAATCAAGGACTCACCTTGTACACTCCAGAAAAGCAGATCCATTTTGAATCTGTGAGACCCAGACACGGGGCGAAGAACCTGCCCAGAACTCTACAACTGCTCCTCAAACAAGGAAGCAAGGGAAAACCCCAGAGAAGCCTGCCTTAAATGATTAATATTACATTATTAAGTAATCATAAACCAAAAGGGTAAACAAAAATAACACAAATACAAATACAAAATATATACAACTACTGACTTTTCAGTCAGACTTTTCTGATGTATACTAAAAATCCCTGTATATTTGAAAATAATAATTAAAAAATAAAAAATAAAAATCCATGTCAAAGAATGAACAGGTAAGAGGATTATGACATCACAGTGGGCCATTCCGGAACAGGAAACGGGATGAGCAGCTGATGTCATGATGAGACACGTTAGCGCGGGCAACGAAAATGAATAAAAATAAAGAAAACAGACAGGGATTTTGGAGAGATGGGCGAGGAGTCTGACTGCACAGCCGTCCCGGGACGGAGCGGGGGTCATTGTGAGTGGGGCGCACACAGAGACCCCCGTGGTGGGTACCCAGATTCTGATATTCAATCTGCAGACGGGTTGAGCCCTTTTCCCTGGAAACAGCCGGGGGAGCCCCCCACCCCTCCTCTGGGTGTGTGAAATACAGCAGAGCAGACCAGACCAGGGCAGGGCAGGGCCACTCCAGACAGGCCAGGGGGGGCTCTTCACGAGTATTCCTGATTCCGGGTGCCTACGCTTCCGGTGGGGGGGGGGGGGGGGGGGGGTGGTTTGGAAAAAGGAATCTCCTTTAATGGGAACAGAGAATGAGGTGTGAGCACAAACTAAACAGGTTTAAAAGTAGAATGAGGTTGTGACTGTTATTCAAAGGTATATCTACAGAAAATACATAAACAGAAAGACCTGAAACTGAAGCAAATGAAAGGGACTCCTTACAAATATGATACTTGCAAAAAGTACACCAGCGTTCAAAAGATTGGAATCAGAAACATTTTTGTTTTTTGAAAAAAATGGATACTTATATTCACCAAGGTAGCATTAAATTGATCAAAAATACAGTCAAGATTATGTTATGTACATTGTATAATGTACATTGATAAAGTTATTAAGAAAGGGAGGCTATGTGTTAAAATAGCTACAATTGCTCAAGTAGAAATGGTATGAAACAGAAATAGTAGTTTGTAACATTATCAATGTCTTGACTGCATTTTTTTGATCAATTTAACGCTAACTTGGTGAAAAAAAGTATCAATTTATTTCAAAAACATAAAAATGTGATTTCAAACTTTTGAACGCTGGTGTATATCATAGGATCTCGTCTTTTTGCAAGTATATCAGTGTGCAGGAGTGCGTTTCATTTAATGTTATTCAAAGGTAAAACAAATATATATCTAAATAGACAAGGATTTACAGAAGAAATTGGACAAGACAAGAAGACTCACACACAGCCAGGTAGTGGGAACTATAGGTGGAACACCATCTTTAATTTATGTTTTAATGAAACAAACAAGGACAAAACAGAAAAAGGTTTTTGCCTGACATTCTGAGTGGAACAAGTCTCGGGCGCGTTTTAAAATTGAGATTTAAATTTTGTTTGGTTTCTGAAGTGAAACGCAGTGTTCCAGAGGAAAGCGAAGGCGGGCCCAGCACGGGGCCGAGTCCACGGAGCTGCCCGTCGTCAGGGCGACATCCAATCAGCAAGCAAGAACGCAGGGCACGGATGACCTCGGCGTGCCTGCGTTTAAAAGTAACCGTGCCCCTTCGAGTTCATTTCAGAAAGTTTAAAGAACCGCCGAAATCGCTGTTCCTCGACACGCGCCAGACAACAGCGACCGTGCATTTGTGGTAAACTGAACTTACAGACTTCCTATTTAGTTTTTTTGGTACAATGGGGCATTTCTACAACCAAGATTCAGGACTCCTATGCTAATGGGACAATGCTGATGACAACTCATTCTGTACAACGATGTGAAATAACAGTAATTTACAGTAAGCGTCAGAGGGGTAGGCGTGTGCGCACAATAATTTACCTATTTACATTTGAATGATTATTACATTACAAGCTCCCTGAATACAGTAAAGATTGATTTTTGAGATTGCAAACACATTCAGGACGGGCGTTTCTCCCATCGCGTGTGCAGAAGAGGGCTCTCACGTGTGCGCGTACGGCGGGGCAGTTCGTAACGGCCCCTCTGGATGGCAGGAGAGGCACAGAGTGGAGGAAGTGTCATACGGTCTGGGGGGGGGGGTAGATAAAGCCTTAGACTGGGCGAGCTGTGGGCGGAGCGTTAGCTCTGCAGGGCGGGGCTGTGGAGTGTGGGGTCAGGGGTGGGGCCGTCCGGCTCTTTCCTGGGCCTCTTGCAGGTGAGGAGCAGCAGCAGGAGCATAGGCAGGTGCCAGAGACTGCAGAAGAAAAGGTTTCTGGCGCTGGCGCGGTCGGCCTCCCTGTAGAAGCGGAAGGCCAGGTAGCTGATGTACAGGTTGATGGGCAGCGACACCAGCGGGAAGGTCCAGGTGGTGAGATCCAGGGCAGGGCCCAGAGCCGACAGGCCAATCAGAGCCAGGCTGTGGCGCAGCGCCACCCTCCTGCACAGCGCCGGGTGGGTGACGGACATCATGCGGTAGCCGCCCCGCGAGTAGTCCTCACGCAGGTTCCAGCTCAGTGCGTTGAAGTGGGGGAACTGCCAGCTGTACAGGAACGCCCCCAAAAGCAGCGCCCCTGAAGAGACAGAAAGAGGGGGGGGGGGGGAGAGAAGAGACAGACATAGGGAGAGAGAGTGGGAGAGAGAGAGTGGGAGAGAGAGAGTGATAGAGAGAAGGTGAGACAGAGAGAGGGGGGCAAGAAGAGAGAGAAAAAAATGTATGCAGTAGGTAGATAGGAAGGCACAGAGAGAGAGAGAGACAGAGAGAGGAAGACAGGAGGGAGAGAGAAAAAGGGAAACATTGAGAGACACACATGGCATCACTCACATGTTACTGGGTCACGCTCTCGAGTTTAAGTTACTGTAAAGTTTCACCATATACAAGGGGGAGCATTTCAGTCACAGCTAGCATACTAACAGTGAATGACCTGAAACCAAAATAACATTCACTAGATTTAAAGCCATGTCTTACAATTAAAAAGTAGTTTCTTCCAACCAAGAAAAAAAAAAAATCTACTTTCCACAATGGAAAAACACCCAAAGTTTCGCAGGATGGGTCTACAGTCAGATTACTGACACACATATCACTTTTCACTCCCTCAAAACAGGAAACCGTTCACACATTTACTATGGCTTTATAGTGTGTGTGTGTGTGTGTGTGTGAGTGTGAGTGTGAGAGTGTGAGAGAGAGAGAGAGTGTGTGTGTGAGTGTGCGTGTGTGTTCCAGTGACAGAGAGCTTTCTCTCCTGCCCCCCTCCTTAAATCTCATGTGATGTGCTCCATTCTTAATGGCAGTAACCTAACAGATGTGTGGATGCTTTAGCTTGGAGAGGGGCCCCTGGGTGATAACTTTAGCAGAGAGGGGTCCTGCTGGAGTGCTCCGATAGTTTAAATCCAGCTGGCCGCCGTTCCGAAGGTCTCCTCGCGGTACGAGCCGAGGCCCGACGGCGGATGTGACAGAGAGAGGGCGGTAGGCCTCTCGCCCCGCGTGCATGTCCCGTGCATTTCCCTGCGTTCTTGCGGCGGAAAGCGTTGGCGTGGGGCAGGTGTGCATGGAATCCGGGAACGAAAAAAGGGATGGACAAAAGAGGCCCTGATCAGACAGGAAGTAGTTGTTGGTTTTTTTTTTTGGGGGGGGGGGGGGTCCTGATATTCACACCCGGCGCGTGACCGCAAACACCCCCAGGGCACAACAACATTCTCAAGCCACACCAGACCAAAATACACAGAACCACAGAGAACCTCCTGCTACACAAACACAGAGCAGGGAAAACAAAAGCACAGATTACAACTGCACCTGTGCTCACCCGCTGCTTCTTAAACAAGCAGAAACGTTCTGGAGCACGGAAAATACACACGCGTGTGCGCCGCGGTCTGAAAGCGTGTAGAGGCGCGCCCCCCCCCCGTGACCTGGTATGGCCGTCAAGCTCATGTTTACAAACACGGAGAACGACTTTAGAGCTGTTAATTAAAAGCACGGTCGCCTCACAGCAAGGAGGTCCCGGGTTCGATTCCCAGCCGGGGACTTTGTGTGTGGATTTTGGATGTTCTCCCCGTGTCCGTGTGGGTTCCCTCCAGGTACTTTGGGTCCCTCAGAAATACATTAGGCTAATTGGGGGGGGCGTTATCAGGGCATTGCTGCAATAGAGCATGCATGCTCAGTCAACCTACTCAGTATAAATAAAGGTGAAATAATATAATTTTTTTTAAATGAGTTCCTTCAGACCAGTTTAATTTTTTCCACTTGTTCAAAATTTTAAAAAAGGTAAAGGTAAGTTAAAACTGGCCACATCCCTGTACTCCCAGGCCTGCATTACCTGGAAAGTAGTGACACCTTTATTGTAACACGGACAAAAGAAAAGCAGGCTCATCTCTCAGCCCGGCTAGATTCCTTTATAAACAGAATCATTAAATACTGGCAAGCACAGCATAAACATGTACAAGCACACACTTGAGATTTCCAGTAACAAGCAAAAACACAGATCAGTTGCCATAACAGCACACTTAACATCGCTGCCAAAGCACTCTGGGATACCATCCCCCCCTCCCTGTTTCCTAAACCACTTGTTTCACCAATAAAAGCCCCCAAACTAACAGCGTGGGGCTGTATGTATAGGGTTGAGGTGTAATGTAAAACCCCCAAACTAACAGCGTGGGGCTGTATGTATAGGGTTGAGGTGTAATGTAAAGCCCCCCAAACTAACAGTGTGGGGCTGTATGTATAGGGTTGAGGTGTAATGTAAAGCCCCCCAAACTAACAGCGTGGGGCTGTATGTATAGGGTTGAGGTGTAATGTAAAGCCCCCCAAACTAACAGCGTGGGGCTGTATGTATAGGGTTGAGGTGTAATGTAAAGCCCCCCAAACTAACAGCGTGGGGCTGTATGTATAGGGTTGAGGTGTAATTTAAAGCCCCCCAAACTAACAGCGTGGGGCTGTATGTATAGGGTTGAGGTGTAATGTAAAACCCCCAAACTAACAGCGTGGGGCTGTATGTATAGAGTTGAGGTGTAATGTAAAGCCCCCAAACTAACAGCATGGGGCTGTATGTATAGGGTTGAGGTGTAATTTAAAGCCCCCCAAACTAACAGCGTGGGGCTGTATGTATAGGGTTGAGGTGTAATGTAAAACCCCCAAACTAACAGCGTGGGGCTGTATGTATAGGGTTGAGGTGTAATGTAAAACCCCCAAACTAACAGCGTGGGGCTGTATGTATAGGGTTGAGGTGTAATGTAAAACCCCCAAACTAACAGCGTGGGGCTGTATGTATAGGGTTGAGGTGTAATGTAAAACCCCCAAACTAACAGCGTGGGGCTGTATGTATAGGCTGGAGGTGTAATGTAAAACCCCCAAACTAACAGCGTGGGGCTGTATGTATAGGATGGAGGTGGAATGTAAAACCCCCAAACTAACAGCGTGGGGCTGTATGTATAGGGTTGAGGTGTAATGTAAAACCCCCAAACTAACAGCGTGGGGCTGTATGTATAGGATGGAGGTGTAATGTAAAACCCCCAAACTAACAGCATGGGGCTGTATGTATAGGGTTGAGGTGTAATTTAAAGCCCCCCAAGCTAACAGCGTGGGGCTGTATGTATAGGGTTGAGGTGTAATGTAAAACCCCCAAACTAACAGCGTGGGGCTGTATGTATAGGGTTGAGGTGTAATGTAAAACCCCCAAACTAACAGCGTGGGGCTGTATGTATAGGGCTGAGGTGTAATGTAAAACCCCCAAACTAACAGCGTGGGGCTGTATGTATAGGATTGAGGTGTAATGTAAAACCCCCAAACTAACAGCGTGGGGCTGTATGTATAGGGTTGAGGTGTAATGTAAAGCCCCCCAAACTAACAGCGTGGGGCTGTATGTATAGGGTTGAGGTGTAATGTAAAGCCCCCCAAACTAACAGCGTGGGGCTGTATGTATAGGGTTGAGGTGTAATGTAAAGCCCCCCAAACTAACAGCGTGGGGCTGTATGTACAGGGTTGAGGTGTTATGTAAAGCCCCCCAAACTAACAGCGTGGGGCTGTATGTATAGGGTTGAGGTGTAATTTAAAGCCCCCCAAACTAACAGCGTGGGGCTGTATGTATAGGGTTGAGGTGTAATGTAAAACCCCCAAACTAACAGCGTGGGGCTGTATGTATAGGGTTGAGGTGTAATGTAAAGCCCCCAAACTAACAGCGTGGGGCTGTATGTATAGGGTTGAGGTGTAATGTAAAACCCCCAAACTAACAGCGTGGGGCTGTATGTATAGGGTTGAGGTGTAATGTAAAACCCCCAAACTAACAGCGTGGGGCTGTATGTATAGGGTTGAGGTGTAATGTAAAACCCCCAAACTAACAGCGTGGGGCTGTATGTATAGGGTTGAGGTGTAATGTAAAGCCCCCAAACTAACAGTGTGGGGCTGTATGTATAGGGTTGAGGTGTAATGTAAAGCCCCCAAACTAACAGCGTGGGGCTGTATGTATAGGGTTGAGGTGTAATGTAAAGCCCCCCAAACTAACAGCGTGGGGCTGTATGTATAGGGTTGAGGTGTAATGTAAAGCCCCCAAACTAACAGCGTGGGGCTGTATGTATAGGGTTGAGGTGTAATGTAAAGCCCCCCAAACTAACAGTGTGGGGCTGTATGTATAGGGTTGAGGTGTAATGTAAAGCCCCCCAAACTAACAGCGTGGGGCTGTATGTATAGGGTTGAGGTGTAATGTAAAGCCCCCCAAACTAACAGCGTGGGGCTGTATGTATAGGGTTGAGGTGTAATGTAAAACCCCCAAACTAACAGCGTGGGGCTGTATGTATAGGGTTGAGGTGTAATGTAAAACCCCCAAACTAACAGCGTGGGGCTGTATGTATAGGGTTGAGGTGTAAATTCAGGTCTGGGGACGGCTATTTGTGAGCAGCTTTTGTCTCACGGCATTTCCCAATATTAGGAAAGACTATGTAAACAAAAAATAATAAAAATTTAAAAAATAAAATAAGACTGCTTAAAATGGAGTAACTGTGGCAAGCACTCACTCACACACACAATCGTGCAAGCACACACACACACCCTACACTCACTCGCACACTCACGGGAATCAGAACTAACAGTATTAAGAAACCTGAGCTTGCAGAGTTGTGTGGAATTTGGACTGAGGGACAGTTAATAAAGAGGGGAAGGGTGCTCTCCTTTCGCCCCGAAAAACGGACCTGAAGCCACCGGGCCGAGAACAAGAAAG
>CM040405.1:59917326-59987326 GCA_022702515.1 Ilyophis sp. 1 JC-2022 | reverse complement strand
CATACTCCACATAACCTTGACCCCCCCCCCCAAATTTTTCTTAAAAAAAAAATAATAATAAAACATCTTGAGATAGAGTGGTCTGGGGCCCAGTCAAACATCTGGCACAGTAACTTCAATGTGTGACATGGTGGAGATAAAGCCAGCAAGAGAGCATACAGGGGGGGGTGATGGGGAGGGGGCTGTCAGGCTTCCAGTCCTTATTAAATAAATGAAGTGCGCAACACAATGGAATGTCTCTGGTGAAATGAGATATGCAGTTAGAGAATGGCGGGGGGGGACTTTCTGGAAGTGTGTTAAACAGACACTCTTGTCCGGCCCCAAAAATGAGTTCCACGCTCACCTTAGGCAGTAACACCTCAGCCCGGGACGTGCTGACGTGGTTACGGCCACGCTGACCCAGGCAAGGTTCGGTGGAGTGCCTGGTTCCCCCCCTCATGAGGCACCCAGACGGCCAACGGGGGACGGGCAGCTACCGCACGATGGACAAAGGCGATATCGCAAACTTTTAAAAAATGTAAAAAAAAAATTGAGGGGTTTTTCGAAATTTGTCCTGACAATGAACCGCCATTTTTTCCCTCCAGAAGACAACCGTCTGAGAGGGAATGTCGTGAACGTTGGGAGCTGAAGGCGGTTGTTTGAAAGAGCCTTCAGGTCGCCAGCTGGTCCCCGTAGTGACGCAGACAGACGCTGTCACACAACGTATCCTCCGCCACGTCCGCTAGCCCATTAGCGCGCGGGCGGCCCGCTTCGCAGGCCAGACGGGTGTTTGGAGAACGTCCCGAATCGTAAACGGTGCCAAGTGGCGACCGTAAGACAACACTTGGGGACCACCCTACAGCCATACAACAGCGCACTCCCGTCATTTCACAAATCACGAGTTTGTGTCAGATCAAGGCACGGGATAAAAAGTGACTTTGAGATGTTGAGATACTGTTAGTGTGAGAAGTTCATTTCACATTTGAATCGAGAAAGATTATGGGACAAAACTGGAACTTGTCGTGTGCACGAAAAGTTTGAGCCATTGGAGCAAAGCGGCCTTTTGGGGGAGAATAACGTTTACCATCTTCACCTGCAAAATGCGAAATACCGACTACCCACAACCCCCTGGTGTAGCAACGCACGCACGCACGCACGCACGCACGCACGCACGCACGCACACACCATAATTCATTGGACAGTGACACATGTTATGCTATTTTGGTTCTGTACTCTAGCGCTTTGAGTTTGAAAAGATACAATGAGGTTGAAGTGCAGACTGTCAGCTTTAATTTGAGTGTATTTTCATCCATATCAGATGAACTGTTTAGAAATTATAGAACCTTTTGTACATAGCCCCCCCATTTTCGGGCATCAAAAAATATTGGACAGTTTAACATAGAATAAAGTAATCATATTTAATATTTCATCGCATGACTTCCTGATGTCTGTGACCCCACAATATCAAAAGACTTGATATCTTATTTTATGGTACTCTTACAAGCGATATTATAACTTCTCTGCATTTGAATGGATCCCTATGGGAATTGGGGGGTGGGACCAGATTTAGCTCCAAATTATGCTGGAACAGTATGGAATACATGGTTGGTGAAATGGTTGTAAGTCATCAAGGGTCTGAGGTATCAAACGAGCCTCAAACCATCACTCTGCAGCCAGATATGCAGTAGATATGGATGGATCACTTTAAGGGTTGTTTCTCCTGACAAATTTTCAGATTGAACTCTATGAAGTCGGGAGAAGAAACCCTTCACCTGAAGGCAGCCATTTTGGAGCCCAATCAGTCTTGTCCCCCAAGAGGACTGACTCAGACAGGCTATGGTTCCCCAAGAGGACTGACTCAGGCAGGCTACGGGTCCCCAACGGGCTGGGGCAGGCAGGCTATGGGTCCCCAAGAGCAGCGGTCCCCAACCTTTTTTGGGCCACGGACCGGTTTCATGTAAGACAATATTTTCACGGACCGGCCTTCAAGGTGTGGGGGGATAAATATGACGAAATAAAATGATACGACTGGCATAAAAACAAATATAAAGTGCATAAAAAATACAACTCACCATCTCAAGAGACAGACGCACAGATGGATGGTTCCGGTCATTTTTCAAAATAAAACAACTTTCAGATTCTGAATTAAAAAATATTTTATTGATTATCAGTCTTTCTGTGCGGCCCGGGACCAAATGACCCACGGACCGGTACCAAGAGGACTGACTCAGGCAGGCTATGGGTCCCCAACAGGCTGGGGCAGGCAGTTGAGGGCTAGCCCGAGAGTTGGGCTACAAGCGAGCGGATAGCGGGGTGTCCCGTTACTGTGTCAGATTTGAGATGAGTGTCGAGTGAGGCCCCCCCAGAGCTCCGGTTACACCTGGCAGGTGTGTATGAGTGACAGGGAAGAGGGGAGACAGCAGCACTGGAACATTAAGCCCAACCGTGCACCCGATTATGGCACCTGACCAAAAACATCTGTAAGCTGATCTGAGATGTTCCATTTCTCTCCCTACCTCCCTCCCTCCCTCCCTCTTTCTCTCTACACAGCGTGACCTTCGTAGGTATGGGCCGCCGTTGCTAGATTCCTCCCTCTCGCACATAAACCATTTTTAAGACGCTTTCTCCGCTGCAGAGGGGAGGCCCTATAAGAGCTTTAGTCTGGAAACACGCATGTATCATAAACTAGTAGAGGAGACATCTTTGTTTTTAGTAGTGCTTTTAAAGCTCATTTTAAGTGAGAGGTGAGCTGGCAGAGGGGGGGGTACCTACCTGATCTGGCCCCTCACCAGGGGTCTGTTCTTGGTGCGGTTCATGTTGGAGTCAAACGGCACCTCAAAGTACTGTGGAGACAAGAGAGAGAAGGAGAGAAAAGGCAGTTAGTACATAAGACTGAAGAGAGAGAGAGAAAAAGAGGGGGGGGGGGGGAGCTGCAAAACCAAACACATACACAACACACACGCTTGCATGTGATCAAACTGAGCATATGTAAGCAAGGCCTGTGTATTTTCAGAGGGACATATGGGGGGGGTCTCAAAGGGACCGCATCTGCACACAGCTGAGTGCACATCAAAGACAGTTCCGGAGAGTTCCAACATCTGCCTCCGCAGAATTAACTGTCGGTGTTAAAGATCCTAACGGCACCAAAATGGCAGCGGGGTCAGCGGAAGAGGGGGGGTGGGGTGGGGTGCTAAACACAGCCACAGCAGCGGAGCGGCGGAGCGAGCCTCTCTCAGAAGCACCTGCCGGAATACAGCGGTGAGGCGCGAGAGCACGTCCAATCTCTCAGCCCCACATCGGAGGTTAGGAGCGAGAGCACGTCCAATCTCTCAGCCCCACATCGGAGGTTAGGAGCGAGAGCACGTCCAATCTCTCAGCCCCACATCGGAGGTTAGGAGCGAGAGCACGTCCAATCTCTCAGCCCCACATCGGAGGTTAGGAGCGAGAGCACGTCCAATCTCTCAGCCCCACATCGGAGGTTAGGAGCGAGAGCACGTCCAATCTCTCAGCCCCACATCGGAGGTTAGGAGCGAGAGCACGTCCAATCTCTCAGCCCCACATCGGAGGTTAGGAGCGAGAGCACGTCCAATCTCTCAGCCCCACATCGGAGGTTAGGAGCGAGAGCACGTCCAATCTCTCAGCCCCACATCGGAGGTTAGGAGCGAGAGCACGTCCAATCTCTCAGCCCCACATCGGAGGTTAGGAGCGAGAGCACGTCCAATCTCTCAGCCCCACATCGGAGGTTAGGAGCGAGAGCACGTCCAATCTCTCAGCCCCACATCGGAGGTTAGGAGCGAGAGCACGTCCAATCTCTCAGCCCCACATCGGAGGTTAGGAGCGAGAGCACGTCCAATCTCTCAGCCCCACATCGGAGGTTAGGAGCGAGAGCACGTCCAATCTCTCAGCCCCACATCGGAGGTTAGGAGCGAGAGCACGTCCAATCTCTCAGCCCCACATCGGAGGTTAGGAGCGAGAGCACGTCCAATCTCTCAGCCCCACATCGGAGGTTAGGAGCGAGAGCACGTCCAATCTCTCAGCCCCACATCGGAGGTTAGGAGCGAGAGCACGTCCAATCTCTCAGCCCCACATCGGAGGTTAGGCGCGAGAGCACGTCCAATCTCTCAGCCCCACATCGGAGGTTAGGAGCGAGAGCACGTCCAATCTCTCAGCCCCACATCGGAGGTTAGGAGCGAGAGCACGTCCAATCTCTCAGCCCCACATCGGAGGTTAGGAGCGAGAGCACGTCCAATCTCTCAGCCCCACATCGGAGGTTAGGAGCGAGAGCACGTCCAATCTCTCAGCCCCACATCGGAGGTTAGGAGCGAGAGCACGTCCAATCTCTCAGCCCCACATCGGAGGTTAGGCGCGAGAGCACGTCCAATCTCTCAGCCCCACATCGGAGGTTAGGAGCGAGAGCACGTCCAATCTCTCAGCCCCACATCGGAGGTTAGGCGCGAGAGCACGTCCAATCTCTCAGCCCCACATCGGAGGTTAGGAGCGAGAGCACGTCCAATCTCTCAGCCCCACATCGGAGGTTAGGAGCGAGAGCACGTCCAATCTCTCAGCCCCACATCGGAGGTTAGGAGCGAGAGCACGTCCAATCTCTCAGCCCCACATCGGAGGTTAGGAGCGAGAGCACGTCCAATCTCTCAGCCCCACATCGGAGGTTAGGAGCGAGAGCACGTCCAATCTCTCAGCCCCACATCGGAGGTTAGGAGCGAGAGCACGTCCAATCGCTCAGCCCCACATCGGAGGTTAGGAGCGAGAGCACGTCCAATCTCTCAGCCCCACATCGGAGGTTAGGAGCGAGAGCACGTCCAATCTCTCAGCCCCACATCGGAGGTTAGGAGCGAGAGCACGTCCAATCTCTCAGCCCCACATCGGAGGTTAGGAGCGAGAGCACGTCCAATCTCTCAGCCCCACATCGGAGGTTAGGAGCGAGAGCACGTCCAATCTCTCAGCCCCACATCGGAGGTTAGGAGCGAGAGCACGTCCAATCTCTCAGCCCCACATCGGAGGTTAGGAGCGAGAGCACGTCCAATCGCTCAGCCCCACATCGGAGGTTAGGAGCGAGAGCACGTCCAATCTCTCAGCCCCACATCGGAGGTTAGGAGCGAGAGCACGTCCAATCTCTCAGCCCCACATCGGAGGTTAGGAGGCCGGCTCACACAATTATGTGGAAAAACTGCTCATTTTTTTCCCTCCTGTGTTTATGATCTGCTCTGGGGGCCCCAGCCGTCAGGGCCCCCACCGGGATTCCAAATGTGTGACTAAAACGCAAACACATGGGACGGCTGAGCTGAGGAACACACCCGCCCGCTGGCCCCCGGACCCCGCCCACCCGCCCGCGTTTGGGCCTCCGCTCCTTAATGAAGAAACCAGACAGACTGCCCAACCCGGGGAGCATCGGGATCCAATACTCATGAAATATGGCGCCCATAAAAGGAACTAATAAACAGATTATCTGCTTTTCACTCCCCCCGCCCATTAATTCACTACATTTTCTGGCATCCTATCGGCCTCCGCGATTTAAAAACGCTCTTGTGGTCTGTAACGCAATTCGTGCGGAGTGCATTCATATGTTCTCGGGTACCTTGGAGAGCAGTGTGAACAGACAGCAGTGAGCTCACACACAGTGAGTTCATCCTCCTGCTAATCTGAGGTAGGTCAGAGGTCAGGCAGAAGAGCGACGACTTCTGCGGACTCCAGAGATTCTCCTCACATTGCTAACTGAATTAGATGCAGCCAGTTTCCATCCGCTATGCGTCCGTCTGTCGGGAAAGTCAGAAGCAGCGAAACAACACGACTTGCACGCTGGACTTGGGGTATTGGGTGGGGCCCAGTGGGGGCGAGTCTGGAAGGTTTTCAAACGTTCGCACCACCTCCGTCACAAAAGTGTCAAACCTCTGAGCTGATAATTTATGGGGTTTTTTTTGGGAGCGGGGGTGAGGGCAGGCCTGGTGCGTGTCTGAGAGGTAACCCCTGCCCCGATTGGGTAGAGGGGGGAGCAGCTGCGCTGGAGCGACTCTGGAGACAGGGAGAAGGTTTAAATGCTATTTCCTGTGTCAGGAGGTGTGCGGCTCAGGCACGTTTGGACCCACGGTAAGGGTGATAAATTAATGAATAATAAAAAATGGAATAAAAATGCAACAAAGCACCTCGAATACAACGTCAATGTGGTATGTTACCGCTATACGACAAATACAGGACAACAGCAAATACAAGGGCCGCTAGTCGGATGCCAACGGCTGTTCTGAGAGGAGCTTCTTCCGGTTTAGGCTTGATCTCGTTTGCATCGAATGTGCATTGTGATGTCACTTCCTGTTCTTACGTGTTGCATATATACTTGTTCCTCTCCCGGACGCACTACGTAGCATAGTTAAGCATGCAGAACCATCTGTTTCACATGGCTTTCCTCCAGACAGACCATAATTTCTCCCCCGGCTGAACCATGCGCCACTACAATGGAAATGTTATACATTCTTTGAGCAATTACCCTGTTTTACAAGCAAAGTGAGGACCGACTGCCGCTCAGACAGCACCTCATGACTCATTTTCCCACTTCTTGTTAACAACCAGGCTCACTTCCTGTTGCCAATACTACACCATCCTTAAAATTTTGTGAAGTTCTGTACTCTATTCCAACAAACACCAATATTTGCTAGTAGCTCAATTTATACCGTCTTCTATTGAAAGCATTGTCAGCCATCTTTTGCCATAGCTAACATAAGTTATAGAGAAGCTTATGCTGGCCAGTTCAAAGACATTGGGAGTGAAAACAAGTACATTTTCTGTCGTCAAGCTGCATCTTCCGCCCACACTGTGGCTGAAATTACACATGAAGAAAGCCAATGAACATGTAGCTAAAACCTGCCATTCAAGCACTGCCTTATTCAGCTGTGTCATGGGCCACAATATTCCGTGGGGTTCCCTTGTAGTGTAACATTCTTACCCACTGAACGAGCATCAAGCCCTCATACTGTCCGTTTGCACGTGGACTCGGTGTGTCTCTCAGCCCACTTCGAAGTCTGAGAAACAAATCCTTTTGTGTAATTACTTTCATGTATGAATCCAATATTCTGGCACATTCTGATGATCCTACTACAATCATGATTGTAATAGCTGAGAAAATAACCTGATGACATTTTTAAATAAAAATTAAAAATTAAAAAGATCCGATGGAAAACAGGCAAGTTTGCGAGACCATGGAGCGTCGATGCAAGACGAAGCTCATCATTCGAACAGGTCTAATCTTCCAAAGAAAGGAGGGTTGGCTCAGGACAGAGCCGAGGGAAGCTGCCGTTTGCGATTACACCCCAAGGCTACAGGGACAATTAGTTCCCACATGAGAAGCAGAAACCCAGGCAGGGCTGCTCAATCCACAACATATCAAAGTCCAGCACGGCTCTCTCCTAACCATCACATCTCAACTGATAACAGGCCAGGGAGCAGACTGTAGCAGGGCAGAATGTCTATATGCTCTACGTGTGTGTGTGTGTGTGTGTGTGTGTGTGTGAGTGAGTGAGTGTGTGTGTGATAGTGTGTATCTCTGTGCTGTGTGTGTGTATCTCTGTGCTGTGTGTGTGTGTGTGTGTGTGTGAGAGAGATAGTGTGTATCTCTGTGCTGTGTCTGTGTGTGTATCTCTGTGCTGTGTCTGTGTGTGTATCTCTGTGCTGTGTCTGTGTGTGTATCTCTGTGCTGTGTATGTGTGTGTGTGTGTGTGTGTGTGTGTGTGTGTGTGTGTGTGTGTGTGTGTGTGTGTGTGTGTGTGAGAGATAGTGTGTATCTCTGTGCTGTGTATGTGTGTGTGTGTGTGTGTTGGTACATGCAAGTGCAGTGATGTGTGTTGGTATGTGTCCGTCTCGGTGTGTTTGTGTTGTAGAAAACTCTGCAGCAGCACGTCGATGGCCAGTGCAGAGAAGTAGCACACAGAGGGTGTCCCTCGAGGGCTGTCCCAGTGCAAGGACAGGTGCGTCGCTCGTGCGCAGGTTAGAGCGCTCCCTTACTAAATTCCAACACCGAACCGCTACCCGTCCCTTAAAATGGATGAAAGTGTACCCAAGGCCCATCCAGATACCCTTCATGATATAGGCCTATTACACAATATACCCACCTCTACAGGACACAAGATATTTTTTGTCATCAAACAATAAAAATAAAAAAAAGTTCTGATTGGCAAACACGAGGAGACAAAATTTTCACACTTATCCACCTTGCGGATTTTGTCCCCCAGTGGGATATTTTTGTGAGACTGTATGCAGTGAATTGGAAAACATGCATTTTAATAAAAATTGAGGCAGATGTTTGAGCAACATGGAAGGCAATTCCTCACAACAGACAACATAGACAGGCCTGCAAATGTTTTACATGTAAGCTTCCGCGTGTAGATTAGAAATGAACCAAACTCTTTTAATGACTGAAATATCCCTGTGGAACCCGACCCCAGCGTAGGTGTGCATGTGTGTGTGTGTGTACGTGAGCGGGGACAAGTGTGCGCACGTATGTGTGTGTGTGTGTGTCAGCACGATGTCGTTGAGCGGTCGAGCCTGGCGAGGCGTGGCACCCCGGTGTAATCAAACTCCGGGGCGCTGCACGGCTCTGTTTAAACGGTAACCCCATATCTGCGCATCCGCATTGTCCCCCGCTCCGTATCCACGTCACACGGCAAGCGACGCGCGAGGTGACCGGCCGCGAACAAAAGGCCCGAACACGGCGTGGCTCTGAAACAGGATCGGGCCGGTCAGGAACGATACCACACTGTAACCCGACTCCGCCCGTACCTGCTCACACAGGGCACACTTGCACGTTTACTCTGAGTTAAGCATGCGGTACACACACACACACCATCTCTCTCTCTCATAGCGCGCTCACATGCATGCGCATTACTGCAGCTCTCAGTACTCTGGAGTAGAGCGCCCTCACATGCATGCATGCATGCATGCATACGCAGGACACAGGCTTGGGCGAAACCCAAGTTCTGTTCTACTGATAAAACTGACCAAGCAGGAGGAGTACACACACACACACACACACACAAAAAACTTTTTTTTTATAATAAAATCAAATAAACAAAGACATAGAAAAAGAAAAAATAAACTAATACTAAACATGCTTTTAGCCATCAAGTTTCCCCTAGAATTAAAACTCCACACATTTAAGATAGGAGCGGTGACTTTTTTTGCCCCCTGACCGCAGTAATTTAAATGATGGTTGGCGTGTCGTGGAGGCTAACGTTTGGGGCCCTCCTCGGGGAGATTCCTGCGAGTGCCAGGTCTCGCCTCATCTCCCACACTTCTCACCAGCTGTGAGGAAGGACAATATTTATTTCACTGTATTAATAGGTGGTGGGTGGGGGCTGCATCTGCAGGGCTCAGGGCAGACGGACTCTCCCCGGCACGGTGAGAGACAGTGGATCGCGCTCGCTCTTTACGATGGATCTACAGCACAGCTCAGGGCAGATCTGATCCGCGGGGGCTGGGCGAGAGAGGAGGTGCAGGGTCGGGTTAAGGAGAGGCTTCATCACTCCAAACGGGGGCTGCTGCTGAGGAGCGCTCCTTCCCGTCTCTGCGCTGCGACGTGTGCGGGAACGCTCCTGACAGAGTGTGGGGTGAGTCGGTCCTCCTCACAACCTGCTGGACTCTCCCTGACCCTGAGAGCACCCAGCTACACACACACCAGGGCTGTCTGCTCATCACTGTGCTGGGGGAGCTGTGCATCCTGGGACATGTGAGCAACGCATGCTGGGATGTGTGAGTGGTGCATGCTGGGATATGCGAGCGGTGCATACTGGGATGTGTGAGCAGTGCATTGCTGGGATGTGTGAGCAGTGCATTGCTGGGATATGTGAGCTGAGCATTGCTGGGATATGTGAGCTGTGCATGCTGGGATATGTGAGCGGTGCTTGCTGGGATATGTGAGCGGTGCATGCTGGGATATGTGAGTGGTGCATGCTGGGATATGTGAGCGGTGCATGCTGGGATGTGTAAGCAGTGCATTGCTGGGATATGTGAGCTGAGCATTGCTGGGATATGTGAGCTGTGCACTCAGATGTGCACAGGGACAGCAGTGCATGCTGGGATATGTGTGAGTGCTCAGCTCTGGACTGTTGGCAGCGTGTCAGCTGGCCCTGTCCTCTGTTGATTAATGAGCTCTGCGCTGGAGAGCGAAGCACTAAACCGTCCTCATGTTAATCAGCCAATTAAGACTGCGCAGGCCTGCTTTACTTCTGCCCTGCTGCTAATCAGACAATTAATACAGCGCCGCTCTGCTGTGTTTCACCAGGATGAGCGTAAGTATTAGACCCCCCCCCCACCACTGCCTGGTCTGGCTGGTGCCCCTTCACCAGGGTTAGCGTTAGCATTAGCCCCCACCACTGCTGGACGCGGCATTAAAAAAACAAAAACAAAAAAACAAAACACTTGAAGCCTTCAACAGCGACGCAAGATGAATGATCACAGTCGCTGTCGTCCCATGGCTTGAGCTGGCGGCTCAGGATCTGGCGACCGCCTCTACGAGGTCGCGCTCAGGAGAAGCTAGTTCATCATTGCTCCTTGGGAACGTCGTTTCGGAATACGCCTTTCATCGTTTCGGAATACGCCTTTCATCGTTTCCGCAGGGGATGCTTCTCCCGGATTTACTAGGTCTGTGCCGCAGCGCCTCCTGCTGGCTTGGAGGGCTCGGGGGGTCACAACCCCCTGCCCCCACCTCAGCCAAACTGGCAGGCAGGACACAAAGCAGAGCAGTAGCAGAGCTGTCAGTCGGCCATGATGGATCTCTGGTGGAGTACACGATTCTCACATTCCTACACACACGTGCATGAACACAGGCAAACTGATAACACGCAGGCTCGCTCGCATGCACGCACGCACGCAGGCCCTATTGCGATTGTCACACCAAGAGGACAAGCAACGTAATCTGACAAGCACCATACGAGCTCAGTTGCGCCCGATGGGCCGTTCCGCGCGACTGTGCTAACAATATTTATTAATATCGTTCGAAGCGTTCAACCGGTTCCGCCCCGAAATCCAGCACCACCTTGCTGGTTCAATTCAATAAAATGTTATTTAAATAGCGCTTTTTACAGAGAACTTTCTCAAAGAGGCCGTACAGAAAAACGGCGCAAAATCCAGCCCTGAACCCCCAAAAAGCAAACGAGGTAAAAACACTAAAAACACTGGTGTGAGAAGATGTCTCTGCAGAGCGTCCTGGCTGAATCACTCCTACATGCCACAGCTAGGCTATCTGAACAAAAACCTAAACAGCCAGGCTTAAGCGATAACACCATTATACTCCACCATAAACAAATCGAGCGAGCTAATTGGACAAATTCCTTTCCCACAGTCACTGTGCCCTCTCTCCTGAGCAGTTAACTTGTTAATTAATGGTGACATTGCAGACAGGGTTAATACACTCATTAGAGTGCTAAACTGGAGGGATATGTACTGCAAGTCTCCCTGCTTTGCCCGTCATATTAGACTGATGACTCATGAGCGTTTGTTTCTGTGTTTCTGTGTGAGAGAGACGGAGGAAATGTGTGTGTGTGTGTGTGTGTGTGTGTGCGCACGCATGTGTGTTTTGTGTCCTCAGTTTGAGAGCACTCGTGAGTGTTTATAAATGCGTGTGGTGTGTACGGGATAAAGACAGCAGAATGGGAGTGTGTGTGTGTGTGTGTGTGTGTGTGTGTGTGTATGTGCATGTGCGTTTTGTGTCCTCAGTTTGAGAGCACTCGTGAGTGTTTATAAATGCGTGTGGTGTGTACGGGATAAAGACAGCAGAAAGGGAGTGTGTGTGTGTGAGTGTGTGTGTGTGTGTGTGTGTGTGTTTTGTGTCCTCAGTTTGAGAGCACTCGTGAGTGTTTATAAATGCGTGTGGTGTGTATGGGATAAAGACAGCAGAATGGGAGTGTGTTTATATTTCTAGCCCATTCCTCCAGCCGGCCCTGCTGAGGTCTCTACTGGGACGGTTCAGCCAGGCCCTCCAGAGATGACGTCCCCGATAAGGAGGTCCCCTCGGGACCCAGAGACCTCCCCTGACGAGGGTTAAACTCTGAGTGGCGTTGAGTGACGCCATCTGAACGGGCCCCTGCGTTCCATTACCCCAAACGCGACCAGATCCATCAGCGTACCCTTCGCGAGTTTGTGTTACCCTGTCGACTCGTCCAGTCAAACGGCCCCACTCGGTCACCTGACAGACGCGCTCACAAAGCCTTTTAGAGGGGGATGATGGGATTGAGAGTTACAGTTCTAAAAGATCACGCCACCCAGAACCACGACCGACTCAGGGCTAAACTTTGTACGGCTCTCTGCCTTTCATCTACAACTCAATGCGCTCATGTCTCGTTCATTTGTGTTTCATTTTAAATACTCTTTGCTTTTCAAATGTCAGCCAATACTTATCGTATTCTCAGAAATACTCACGCTCATTTCCAGTGGTTGAGGTTGAGGTCACACATCTTTCTTAAGTCAAACTTAAGCCTCTGATGAAACATGGAGATGGACCACAAAGGCTTCCCGTGGGAAGAACGTCCGTCTGGCTTCATCTGTGCGCTTTGAAAGAACCCTGGCTTTCTGATCGCGGCTTTGTGTCGACGTGCTCGCGTTGAGCAGGCGTACGAGGCCGAGCCATCGGCGGGTCTGGGCGGGTGTCGGCGCTCTGGCGTGGGGGCGGCACTGTTTGCGGTTGGCGGTTCCGGGCCCTTTGATTGACAGGCGCTCTGAAAGACGGCTGATGAGGGAGCCTCTTTATTAGCGGCCGACGCTCGTGAGTGATCCGGCTCCCGGGCGCAGGTGCACACTTCCTCTCCTTCGCCGCGGGGGTTAGCGTACGCACACGTGTGTGTGTGTGTGCATTCCCAGACGCACGTGGCCCGTGAACATCCTGCTGATTGTATGGGTGTTTTTTCTATGAAAAGACTGCGGCGAGCGCCGGAGAAACATGCCAAGACAGGGGTCACCTGTGCGGTGGGCCTGCTCTCCGGGAAACTCGGGCAGCTGAAAGAGGGAACGCATTCCACAATCAGAGCCTCCATTCACACCCTCAGGCCCTGGGCACCAGCCCGCCGACAACGGAAAATGGCCCCGGTGTTACCGGGACGCAGCACAGCGCCGGATGTGCCCACATCAGCTCTGTCACAGGTGAAATGACTAAAACAGGGCTCCACAGGGGCTTAGACGCAGGCTCAAACTGGGCCCTATGGCTTCAGGCTATATCAGCGGCCAGCTATAAGCAGCATTAAACTTCAGATGAAGCATCGGCAGGCAGAACCACCGTGTTAAATGTGTGAATATTTAAGATGAGAATACCGGGCTATTAAGTTGACTGTCTGGAGGTCTTGACAACAACTCACAACCACTTGCACACACTCGCTCGCACACACTCGCTCACACACACGCGCTGCAGCTCGTTGCACACGCACACAAACACACACACAGACGCACACACAGACGCACACACAAACACAAACACACACAGACAGAGGGGAGGACCCAGACTTCTCTCAACCATCACTTTGACTGGACTTGAATAAAAAACCACCACAAATACGTTAATTACAAACTTGGCGCGAATAGCAGGTATTCCGATACAGTTCACTGGGCTACAGATGACTGATGAAAATAAAAACACACATAACCCACAATCAGCGATGGAGTTATTTCTGTTATTTTCCGTACCCTCTGATTGGTGAGGGCACGGATGTGTTTTGGACTGAAGCTAAACCGCTGGAAATATGACCAGATTAATGCTCCGTTCCTAATAGGGCTTTGTACAATAGCCTGATCAACTGACAAGATTTCACCAATAAAACAAACTTTTCAACTTGTGAAGAGTCTTTAAAAAAAGTCAAGTCAGTCACTGGGGGAGGGGGGGCACGGCTTGCTATGACCACAGGGACTTCTCCTACCTCTCTCCTGAGTGCTTGAAAACAGAAAACAGTAGGGGACCCACCTGGCCTGACCTTCCCAGCTGTGCCTCAATACCTCTCCCTAAACTCATCGAATTTAAATGGGGACAGAGAACCGCAGTACCCCACCTCCTGTACCACCCCCCCCCAAATCCAAGGAACCCACAGGCAGAACACCGCACTTCCCCACACCTGTCGATGTTATCATACAGACCAATGAAGTCCAAGAGCCAGGCGTGCGTGCGTGCGTGCGTGCGTGCGTGCGTGCGTAGGGGGGAAGTGGATGCTGTAGACTCTCGGAGGGCACATGGGGGCATTTTTTTGTACTACAACCCCCACAACCCCCCCCCAATGCTGCCAAACGCCTCGCAAAAAAAAACAGAAAGAACAGAGATGATGTTCCCTTTTGTGGGCTGTAGCATGCAGGTAGGCCGAGAAAGGGACACGAAGGACACTCGTCTGGGCCTTTTGTCATTATATAACACCCCGCTTCAATCACCTGCCAAAATAAACCTAGAAAGAATACTTGTTTAAAAAGATTATGAAATGAATGGCAAGGTTTTGTTTATCGGTTGGTTTCCGAATTCCGAAGCGGCCTCCTCTCGACGCAGATCTGATCCCCTACCCCCCTCCCGTTCCATTCCTGTGAGATTTCGATAAATAAGTAAACTGCCGAGTCGCGACTTGCGACGCTGACAGAAAACAATGACTGGCGATCTACAATTTTGAAAGCCGCATTTCCTTCTTAAAAGTAACACGAGTACCTAGGAAACTAGACAGAGACTGGAGACAATGGAGGAAGGGAGGGAGGGAGGGACAAGGAGAAGAAAAACTAAAAAACCAAGCACCAAAAAAGGTTTCAGAAATGCGTTTCTTTTTGACAAAAATTTCTCCCTTGTTCCCAGATGTGCCCATAAAAGGAGCTGAAGGTCATCATCGCCACGGCAACAGGGCATGATTGAACTGTGACAGCCCGTCAATCAGCTTGACCGCTCCCAGGTGGCGCTGAAGCTGGAGGGGCCTGTCACCACCCATTCAGGGGCCTCTACATTCCACTTAGAGGGGCCCCGAAACCCGCGCTATCTGCCCTGTTTATACCTACACGCCCCTGGAAGCCGTCGCCACGTCACACAGAGCACGTGCACGCCTACCAGGGGCCCCGCCCACAAAAACTTAGCAGATGGGGCCATCCAAAAAACTTTCCTAACTGCCATTAAGTTTAATGCGTTGCCATATATAAAAAATGGCTTCCTCATGTTTGTTGCTTTTTTACCCAGAATGCCGTTCTATTACAGTGTGTTACAGTCTTTCTCCATTCACAAAACAAAAGGGCCAACAAAAACCCCCTCCCTTTTCCGCCAAGTACCCCTCTCCGACCACGGCCGCGTATCGGACTCGAAGTCAAAAGCCCAGGAATTTACAGCGACGAGAAAACTAAACGTTCCGTCTGTCCCGCTTCCTGGCAAATCCAGCAATCCCGAAAGATACCAAATTATGGCTTGTAATAGAGCGCGCCGGAACGATTCACTCGTATATCACTTCCTAATCCTGCTGATGGGGTAAACAGCTCTGTGAAGAGCGGTTCCCCTGAGGCAAAGCTTGGGGAAGTTACTTCCCTTTTCACATGAGGGAGAGCGTCGAGCGTCCATGCTGCGTAAACAATGGCGGTTTTTTATATCGCGCAGATAAGAACCCAGAGGACTCTGGAGGCCATATCTGAGGAGCACAGTTCAAATTCACAGGGTCTGGTATTCGTCTCGAACCCGTTACCTCTGCAGAGTGCCGGAGACCCCAGGGTGGCATAAATTTGTCTGAACGATGACACGGTCTCCACGCACCGCTGGTGGGTGGGGTGTTTCCAGTCTCCCTACAGACAGACACACTGAGGTCAGGAACTGCATCCTGGGACTATCCAAGAGGGTTAAAAGGGATGAGGGACCTGCCTAATATCAGAAACTCCCCCCCCACTGCCCGTCACACGCCCCCCCAGTCTGGAGATGGGAAAGAACAAACAGCTTCCAGTCATCATAGAGCAGCCTGTTACACCTGGCCCATACTGCTGTTTACACAGGAGCAGCATACATCAACCCGCTCTTAAGACCCCCCTTCAGAAGAGCATCCCAAAGAGTGTGTTCTGTGTGTGTGTGTGTGTGCCTGTGTGTGTGTGTGTGTGTGTGTGTGCCTGCGTGTGTGCGTGTGTGTGTGCCTGTGTGTGTGTGGAGGGGGGGGTCAGTGTGAAGCGGCTTCAGTGGGAGGGAGGGGGGGAGGGAGGGAGGGAGGGAGGGAGGGGGGTCAGTAGGGGGCGAGTGATGTTCAGCTCTGAGACCTTGTGTACTTAGTCTGGCAGGAATTGCTGGTCTGGTGTCTTTTTTCAGGAAATTAAATGTGTTTAATAGCTAATTATTATCCAGTGATCAGGCTCAGGTACACGGACCTTAAAGATGGGTTAGGGCCATTTTTTTAGTCTTGGCACCTCACGTAGAGACACACGCATAATACGCAGACGCAAACACACGGATGCACACACGCACCTCTTTCAGTGCGTGCTCAGTGCGTGCTCAGTGCGTGCTCAGTGCGTGCTCAGTGCGTGCTCAGTGCGTGCTCAGTGCGTGCTCAGTGCGTGCTCAGTGCGTGCTCAGTGCAGACAGGTCGTCAGCGGGGACCGGGAGAGGCCATGTCCGGACACGAAGGGCGATAAGGGAGCGATGGAGAGGCGCACGCGAGGTTGGCTCCCTGGCTATGATTGACAAGCCCCCCCTCCCCGGCCACGCTCCGCTCCGGTCCCACACCCTCCAGCCTGTCGCCACGGCAGAATTATAATCAGTAATTACGCGCGTGACGGGGTCTCACTGTCAAAGCACCGCCAGCCGCGGATTCCTCTAGACCACCTGCGTGCAGACCTGGAGAACGTGCAGGTGGGCAAACAGCACGCACATCACCTGGATCAACGGCAAAGGAAACACACACACACATGCTCTGTGGGTCACCGCTCACACACACCACCTGGATCAACGGCACAGTAAATACACACGCTCTGCTCTGCTCACCGCTACGTGTTAAACTTCCACAGCTCCTCTTACGCACGGTCCCCAGGTACACACACATTCAACAAATGACAGTTATTAGGCTCTTTGTGATCTGATGTCCGTGCATATGCGGTAAACCATCGTAGACAATCAGCATTTGAGGGTAGCGTATCCTGTTCCAGAATGATGCTTGTGATGCAACCTCAAACCATAACAAAACGGAGCAGAGGCAGAGAGAGAGAAGAGTCTCTCGGGTCGGGGGCGCGTGCCAAAAACCATTCACAAACACGCTCTGATGGTTTCACAGTCGCTGAGCTTCATTTTCTCCAACTTGTAGACGAACACGTGGAGAAGACATAACTGAAGAATGTAAACGTTTTAGACTCTACACAATCTCACAATCTATACCCCTTTCCCACTGTAGAGCTGGAACCAGACTGGCTCATTATACCCGTTTCCCACTGTAGAGCTGGAACCAGACTGGCTCATTATACCCCTTTCCCACTGTAGAGCTGGAACCAGACTGGCTCATTATACCCCTTCCCCACTGTAGAGCTGGAACCAGACTGGCTCATTATACCCCTTCCCCACTGTAGAGCTGGAACCAGACTGGCTCATTATACCCCTTTCCCACTGTAGAGCTGGAACCAGACTGGCTCATTATACCCCTTTCCCACTGTAGAGCTGGAACCAGACTGGCTCATTATACCCCTTTCCCTCTGTAGAGCTGGAACCAGACTGGCTCATTATACCCCTTTCCCACTGTAGAGCTGGAACCAGACTGGCTCATTATACCCCTTTCCCTCTGTAGAGCTGGAACCAGACTGGCTCATTATACCCCTTTCCCACTGTAGAGCTGGAACCAGACTGGCTCATTATACCCCTTTCCCACTGTAGAGCTGGAACCAGACTGGCTCATTATACCCCTTTCCCCCTGTAGAGCTGGAACCAGACTGGCTCATTATACCCCTTTCCCACTGTAGAGCTGGAACCAGGCTGGGTCATTATACCCCTTTCCCACTGTAGAGCTGGAACCAGACTGGCTCATTATACCCCTTTCCCACTGTAGAGCTGGAACCAGACTGGCTCATTATACCCCTTTCCCACTGTAGAGCTGGAACCAGACTGGCTCATTATACCCCTTTCCCACTGTAGAGCTGGAACCAGACTGGCTCATTATACCCCTTTCCCACTGTAGAGCTGGAACCAGACTGGCTCATTATACCCCTTTCCCACTGTAGAGCTGGAACCAGACTGGCTCATTATACCCCTTCCCCACTGTAGAGCTGGAACCAGACTGGCTCATTATACCCCTTCCCCACTGTAGAGCTGGAACCAGGCTGGCTCATTATACCCCTTTCCCACTGTAGAGCTGGAACCAGACTGGCTCATTATACCCCTTCCCCACTGTAGAGCTGGAACCAGACTGGCTCATTATACCCCTTTCCCACTGTAGAGCTGGAACCAGACTGGCTCATTATACCCCTTTCCCACTGTAGAGCTGGAACCAGACTGGCTCATTATACCACTTTCCCACTGTAGAGCTGGAACCAGACTGGCTCATTATACCCCTTTCCCACTGTAGAGCTGGAACCAGACTGGCTCATTATACCACTTTCCACTGTAGAGCTGGAACCAGACTGGCTCATTATACCCCTTTCCCACTGTAGAGCTGGAACCAGACTGGCTCATTATACCCCTTTCCCACTGTAGAGCTGGAACCAGACTGGCTCATTATACCCCTTTCCCACTGTAGAGCTGGAACCAGGCTGGCTCATTATACCTCTTTCCCACTGTAGAGCTGGAACCAGGCTGGCTCATTATACCTCTTTCCCACTGTAGAGCTGGAACCAGACTGGCTCATTATACCCCTTTCCCACTGTAGAGCTGGAACCAGGCTGGCTCATTATACCTCTTTCCCACTGTAGAGCTGGAACCAGGCTGGCTCATTATACCTCTTTCCCACTGTAGAGCTGGAACCAGACTGGCTCATTATACCCCTTCCCCACTGTAGAGCTGGAACCAGGCTAGAATGACAGACATAGGATCTGAAGCAGTGGTCTGAATGTTAAAAAAAAAAAAAAACGCTCATTTTGGATAAAGTAAAGATTTTGTGGTTCCCAAAAGCAAACATAATTGCAAGCATTTGGTTAAGATTTCTTAGATTATTAATCATTCTGTTTGGAGAACAGAACTTTGTTCCCCCAAAATAAATTCCTTGGTCTAGCTAATCATTTTTTTCCCCTCAGCATAAATATGCAGGTGTATGAGGCCTGAATTGTCTGAAATTAACTGCCAAGATTTGTCCGTGCTGTTGATTTGACGGCAATTAGGCGGTAATTTAGATCCAGGTATGACTGGACGGGATACGGCACCTGAGAGCGGATATGAATCTGGACGTACGCTTGCTGCCCGTCACACACGTAATTAACCGCCAGGTTTCGCTCACTCCCCCTGTTAACATACAGCGATAGAGCTGCAACACCTGCCACTAGAGAATTAATCATTTCTTTCATTCTTAGGGGAGAGTAGCAGTCAGATGCTACAGTGAAGTCCCTGCAGAGGGTTTTCCAAGTGGTTTAGAATTGGGAAATGGATGTAAATTAGATTAATATGAACCAGTTGGACACGTATGCTGGTGCTATGGCTCAAGGGTTTCAGTAACACCATCCAATCCCTGGGAGTGAACCCGACACTCTACGGTCCAGAGCTCCACAAAGGAAAAGTTCTGGTCCGCATTACCGCCGAGCAGCCGAGCTGGGGAGACAGACCCACTGTAGGGGGTCTAGACCTTTCCGCGGGAGAACGTTATTGGCGCAAACACCAGCTTGGACCCCAGAGTACCAAGCCTGGCCACCGAATATCTCTCACCATCTGGTGTAGCGTAAAATGGCTCCCCTAATCCCCTTTGTTCCACGCGAGGAGGCCCGGAGGAGATGAAGCCGTCCCGGTGCGGAGAGGGGCTCGGGGGACTACCCACCAGAATACCGCCGGTTCTCCGGCGCGATGGCGATTCGGACAAGTCCGGATCCAGATGGGAGCGAGGCCCCGCTGGCCGTCCCGGGCTAGCGCTAAGCGAGAGGGCACGTTTACAGCATGCCCCTCCCTTCCTCCAACCCCAGAACGGCGAGGTTTAAATTAGCATTCAGCGCTGGCTGCGATGCCCTGCCAAACAGAGCTGCTTTGTTCATTAGCCACGCATCCCGGTGTTAGAAAGGGAGCGTTTCTGTTGCTGTTGGCTGTTACCAACTCCTTGGAAGAGGGAGGTGAGAGGGGGGGGGGGGGGGGGTGAGGCATTCTAAACGCAAACAGGATGGCTCAGTCAACTGTTTGGCTGACTGAATTCATATTGGGAGCTACACCTTCACAGAGAGATCTATGACCAGCTTAGCAGTACTTCCATCCGTTTTTGCATCCACGAGGACACCAACCTCTCTAGACTTATATGTCCCCTACCCCTATCTGTCCCCTGGCGCAGTTAAGAACCAGCCAAAGCATTAAACAGAAAGAAACGGGGTCTTCTACCATCAACCTTCAATGTTGTGTTGGCATTTCTCTCACCTGAAAATGGGGGGGGGGGGGGGGGCTGTGAGCTCATTCATGCGGGGGAACAAAAAACAAAAAAATGTCCTGTGCAGCATCTCCGGGATAAACGCTCACATGTGCGCCATTAGCAGGCCGGCAGCCCTTCCGGACCATCATCATCATCATCATCGGATGCTTCCCTTCCCACAATGCCTTTCAAATGGATCCGCAGCCCCGGGAATCAAAGAAGAACCAACTGCTTCCAAACTGAAGAGGCTGCAAACAATTACCCATGAGGTTTTGCCTTAAATGGGGGTGGGGGCGAGGAGGAGGGGGGTGGAGCAGAGCTTAGAAGAGTTCATCAACTCATCAGTAGTACAGCTCCAGGCGGGCGCTCTGAAGGAGAGGTGTGGATGCTCTTCCAGTGCAAAATTAGGATCAGAGAACAGGACATTATCAGGGGAGAGGGACCTTCCAATCTCTCTCGACAACCCAATTCTCCAGTCATGGTCCGCGGACCTCTTTGCAGTCCGCAAAGTCCTTTGCATGGTCCTCGGTTGTGGACTACGGTCCAATTTTCAACATCGTTGCACTAACCAACATTTATCGAGCTGGTCCGCAGTTGCACAAGGCTCAGCTACAACAACCGAGCCTCCAC
Organism: Ilyophis sp. 1 JC-2022; assembly: GCA_022702515.1. Taxonomy (NCBI): domain Eukaryota; kingdom Metazoa; phylum Chordata; class Actinopteri; order Anguilliformes; family Synaphobranchidae; genus Ilyophis; species Ilyophis sp. 1 JC-2022. The sequence continues at coordinate 59,966,237 of CM040405.1, read as the reverse complement.
AACTCCCACTGAGGACTATAAGTTCCAAAACAAAACATTCATCTCGTTGCCGTACAAACTCCACGCGTGGAACTTTACTTCATTTACACTTGAATATACAGCGGTACCACAGAAGCGATTATATGAACGGGTACCTATAATCACTTCAGCGGTACCCTCGGGGAAGAAATAAGGCGCTACTCTGTAGAAAATGCCGCCATTGCCAATGGTGGTGGTTCTCGACCATCGCAGACTCAGCTGTTAAAGAACTGCAGCCCAGGGAGGACAGAACAGAGAAGGCCTTTTCCCCGCTCCACGACAGGGCGTTATGCCAACCAGCCGATGACACATTCCAGGAGCCGGTAAAACCCCAGCCTCGTCCAGAAAAAAAAAACTAACAAACAAAAAAAACAAAGAGCACATACAATGCTTCCCACCGGGCCTTCTCATGAGACGCTGCGGTTACAGTCACACCCACAGACACCCTCCGCTCTCTCGCCTACGTCCCCGCTCTGCTGCAAAAGCCACATTTTAAAAACATCTGTTTACCAAAACAGACAGGGAACAATTAAACTGATGTGCTTGACACGCCCAGGACACTAATATGATCAAATACTGGCAAACTGCTCCAGGGGGGCGGGACTAAGAAAAAACCCCTCACAATAAATAAGAATTCTTGAATCCTTCCACAATGACAGAAAACCCCAAGTGTTTTCATTTAAGCCCTGTTTTTTATCTTATTTTATTTTTTTAACATGCTCACACACTCTTCTTGGCTCATCACACTATGGAAATTTAATTTATCCACCGCTGCTGACGTTATTAGGGTTTCTGCATATCCTTCACTTAGTATTTCCTGACCATTAGAGGCTCCAAAACAACAAAGACAGAGAAAGAACATGGCTGCCTGGGTGACACTTGGCTGGGATCGGCGCTGAGCTATGCCATCTGGAAGAGGCCCGTTTTAAAACAGGGGTCAGATGGCCACAGTCATCCGCTTAGCCATCGCCCTCTTCAAAGAATCACATTAAAACTTCCCAGGATTCCCTGGGGCTGGCGTGACACAAGCCATGGATGACAAGTAGTGGGCCTCTGCTCTGAGGAAGCACAGCGTAGCCAACTCCTGTTCACCACCAACACAACCTCTGCCTCACCCTCTCTCTGCCTCACCCTCTCTCTGCCTCCCTGCCACTCTGGTTATGTTAGGGCATGGTAATACTTCTTAATATCATGCACCATCCAGAAATTAATTATTGCAAAGTACTTTCAACCAAAACAAAAGCAATTTGAGATAAACAAAATGGTGGATCAAAGCAAGAGAGGAAAATGGAGCCTCTGATAGGGAAGGTCAATGTTAAGAAACATGGAACACGGCTCTCAGCATACCGCTACTACAAACGGCCGCTAAAAGCCCATCCATTAAAGCGCATGATGAATGTGAACTCCTGGCTCCAGAGTGCTAATGCAGGAGAAGCGGCCTTAGAACGAGGCACCATTATCCACCCTATCTGGAATACGCCCTCGTATCTAAGGGGAGCATGGCGACTCGGTCTAACCTCAGAGGCGCTGTTTGGGAACCCCTCCCCCCCATAAGTGCCGGGAGAGAGGGGGACAGAGTGGGATGGAGAAACAGGATCCCAAAAAGGAGAGGTGCTGGGATACGGGATGAGCGCCACGCTAACTGAGCATTATAACCAGCCAGCCTTTCAGTCTCCTGTCTTTCTGATAGGCTGAGATTAGCAATGTTTCAGTCTCCTGTCCTTCTGATAGGCTGAGATTAGCAATGTTTCAGTCTCTTGTCCTTCTGATAGGCTGAGATAAGCGATGTTTCAGTCTCCTGTCCTTCTGATAGGCTGAGATTAGCAATGTTTCTGTCTCCTGTCTTTCTGATAGGCTGAGAGTAACGATGTCTTAAGTGAAGCACAAGTGGAAAGCCCAACATCTAGAGCTTTCCTTAGTCACCCGGGGCGACCCTTCCCATAGAAAAGACCATAAAGCGAGAGGATGAAAGTGCCGGCGTGTCGTCTCCATTTTGACGTGCAAGCGAGCGCACAAAGACCGTACTCCAGATTTTAATTTCTCCCCTCCACGGTAGCCTGGACATTCCAAGCGAATGAAAACCGTAAACACTGAGGGGGGGGAACTAAAATAAATGTTAAAAAAATAAAAATAAAACCTGAGCATTTGTTCCCATCCTTAGAGTGTGGGGGGAATAACAGAGAGAATAGAAGGTGCTGTTGATTGGCGAAAAGCTCTAATTGCCCTCCTTGCAAGCTGGGTCCAAGACGACGGGACGGTGGGACGGTGGGACGCCCCCCCCCCGCCCCCCATATCACTTCCAGCATCCACTCTCCTTCAGGGCGAGTGATCTCAATCCCTTTTTGTGGCCAGATCGACCCGCACCCCCCCATCCCGTCTTGACATCTTTCAGGTGTCTAAACAGAGCTGGTAAAATCACAAGCAGGAGGGAGACAGACCCCTCGCACGCCAAGGAAGTCGTCACAACAGAAAAGAACAGAAAAAATGAAAACAGCAGAGGAGGGATAGCTCCACATATCCCTCCCTTTAGGTGAGCCTGGACCATCAACCCAGGTCCTCTTTTCCTTGCAGACCATCCAGCTCCTCCTTATGGGGGGACAATTCAGAGAACAGGCAACCCTGGAGCTCCATCTGCTCCGGTCAGGACAGTGTTTTCCATTTGTTTTCACACGGGAGAGGTGCTGGATGACTTTTTCGTTGAGATTACCAGAGTGTTTTCACACTAGTGACCTTGACTGAAGAAAAGAGACGGGGGAGAATGCCCGGAACCTCAGTCACAGTATTAAAGCTGTAATATGACACCGGTTAAACGCAAACTTCTGACCCTTCCACAGCTTTTTGATCGCAGACAAGATAAAACGACAGCAACCGCCACAACCCCCCCCCGCCCGCTGTTCCAAGACTGGCAGAAGGGTCAGGAGAAAGCGAACCGTAAACCCTCAGCTCAGCTCCAAATATTTGAGAACTGACATGCCTTTTCAGAACTGTTTTTGCCTCTTAAAAATATGAAAACCGCAGCTAAAGAAAAGGCAGACGGTTTGAAGCTGCTAACAAGCATTCTGACTGAAGGCCAACTATGCTGCCAGACAGAAGCTATTGATTGAGAGAGGTCGGTTCATTCCGGAGTAATCACCCTGCATCTATTCAAGATGTTCAAAAAAAATACATGTCTGGGCATAATTATGTAAAAGAAAACAATAAAAAAACCATATATATATATTTATTTATTTTATTTTTTAAATTACGGGACTATTGCACTAGTTTTGTGGGAGCAAGGTCAAAGGTGCCACAATTTATAGGGGGAAATGGAAAATGACATTGTCAGTTAACAGGTAAGTGCATCAGGTAACCAAAATGCCCATCGCATAAACCTGACAGCACAGCACAATGCAGCACAACACAGCAAAACACAGCGCAACACAGGCCAAGGAAATAGACACAGCCCAACAAGCGCAACACAACACAACAGGGCGCAACACAGGCCAAGGAAATAGACACAGCCCAACAGAGCGCAACACAGGCCAAGGAAATAGACACAGCCCAACAAGCGCAACACAACACAACAGGGCGCAACACAGGCCAAGGAAATAGACACAGCCCAACAGAGCGCAACACAACACAACAAGCGCAACACAGGCCAAGGAAATAGACACAGCCCAACAAGCGCAACACAACAGAGCGCAACACAGGCCAAGGAAATAGACACAGCCCACCAGAGCGCAACACGGCACAATACAGCTCAACACAGGCCAAGGAAACTGTGCTGTAATCGCAGGTCTTTTCCCTCAAGCCTCAAACTCAACAACACATCCCCGCCATGGCACGTTCGTTTGTCGGCCGGGGGACTCTTAATGGCCTCCGGCCCCCTAACGACAATATAATGATTTAATCAAGAGGTGTTCCGTATGACGTATGACCCGCGACTTTCCGTTCACACTGAAACTGCACAGACGTGATGCATGCCGTAATTATGCCAGCTCCTATTCGACCCAGTGCACAGGGGCATAAAGCAAATCTGCATTTCTGTACACGTCGGGGGAAATACGCCATATTTTATTCCTGCGCGGAGGCTCGGGAGAACACCCTTCATATTCCTGGATGGCTGTTACACAAGCCAGGCTTTTCCCTCCGTATTTGTTTTTACGGCTGAGGTAACCTCTTAACGTGCGCTTTTATTTTTAAAAACCCGAGAGGGGGTGTGGGAGAAGAAGAAGAAGAAAAGCAGTTCAACAATGAACTACTTACTCCTTTTCTGGCGGCTTCGTCGAGGTCGGCATCGCGGGTCAGCGTTTCCAGGGGTACCGCTTTTGTCGAAACGTACAGTAGAACTCTGACGCATGCTAAATCCCTGAGGACAGCACACGATAAAGAATTAACTACATTACTATTAACTATTAAACAGGCCCCATCTCGTTAAATATTTATAGCGACTCCACCCACCCCCCTCGCTCTCAGCAATAAGCGAGACATCCGTCTAACCCCCTTTTTCGCCGTCGTGCGAGGCGATGAGAAATTATCCACAGATTAAAGTGATTTCTCCAAGTCCTCTCCCCAGCCAATTGAAAGCTGGGAGAGAAAGTAAAGTCGTGAGAGGGGCTGTGATGAAGGTCAGGTCCTCTTTTGTTTCCTGCGGGGGGGGGGATCCCGAAAAAGGAGAGACCGTGTCCCCCGTTTTAATCTCTCCCTCCGGGCCCTGGGCTGTCGACTCGGCGCTAATCAATGTAACCTCTGCGACACGCCAATCCTCACTCCGGCGTTTAGAGCCCTCGTCTGCAGTCAATTACACAAGCAAAGCAGGGCGCTAACGATTACCGGCGGCGACGTGCCGTATGGATAATTGATTGAAGGATGGATAAGGCACTCTCCTCTTATTGCACACAACCCCCCCAACCCCCCGTACCAGCCCAATATCTCCCCCAGCCAACTATTTTCCTTTCCTATAATTTCTCTTTATATATAAAGGACAGTCATTACACCGCTCCACTGTACAATGTTAACGAGCGCTCTACATGAAGCGGGTTGTGTTAACGCGTGCGTATTGCGATCCCTCCAATCTGTTCCCGTTCAGAAAGAAGGCCAGTTCTTTGTTGAGAACTCTTTGGCAACTGGAGGCTCTGGGTCCAGGTCTCTCACCCAAGGGGGCCATTTTCAACAATAAAAATATACATGAGGCAGGAAACAGGTGATTTCAAACAAACGGCTGCCATCGCCGTGGCCTCCCTTTGAAATCGCAGGCAGAGGAAGAAAAAAAAAGAGAGCGGGAGAGAGGGAGACGGAGACGGAGACGGAGAGGGAGAGGGAGAAGGAGAGAAGGAACAGACCCGGGGGGGATGTCGTCACACTGGAGGAATTTTTATCCCGTTTGAAAGTGTATCCTCTGTCGCTACCTCTCGCTGGGGAGCAGATAAAAACCGGGGCGGAGCGGCCTTGTCGCCTTTGATGGCGGTTCAGGGGCGCAGCGGAGACGCGGGATTCTGTTACCCCCTAATGGCCATCGCAGAGGTGCCACGGCGGGACAGCCCCGCGGTCAAGTTGAGGGGATCCAAACCTGAGCGGCGCACGGCGGGCGGGGCGAGGAGCCGTTGGGATCCATCGAGATCTTGGGATGTCCCCGCCGGCTCTGCAGAGTTCCCTGGCTGGTTTGAGGGGTCGTTATTGGGCAGGTGGTGGAGGTCTGGCCGTCCGTCTGTCTGTTGGACCCTTGGAAGGGTTACCATCAGAGTCAGTTATTTAACGGATGGGTGGGCAGTCTGTCCGTCTTTGGGCCCTCTGGAGGGGTGGGCCTAGTCCTTGAAGGGTACTGGATTGGATAGTGGGGGAGGGGGAACCGGTTCCTGTTTGTCAGGTGAATCTGGGAGGGGGGGTGAGAAGCTCCCTGTGTGGAGAAGGAGAGGGACCAGATGGAGGCAGGCGGAGTCTAAGACTTTTGAAAGAGAGGAAGGAATGGCTGCCCCATGTCTCAACACAACCTTCATCTGGGAGGAGCAACGGGACAGAGGATGTGCTCTTATGAAATGCCAGTTTGATTCCAATGAACAAGGAAAGAAAAGGTTTTAAGCAAAAACTGCTTTCTATCCACACGGCGCCCCACCACCATCACCATTAACCATCTTGAAACAACAACAATTTGACAGATATTAAAATTTGGTGATAGACGACCATGGAAAAGCAAGCAAATTTTAATCAGAAAGTTATTTTGATACTGACAATTATAACTGATAGCAATAATTACAGAGCGATGTTTGTGTACCTTCCAGCCCTTCAGACACATTATCGCATTGAACCCTTTTTATAAAAAAAAACTATAAAAAACACTTTCTATAATTGCACATAATACACTCTCTCTCTGACTCCATTCCAAGAAGAAAAAAAATATTGCGTAAATGAACTTAAAAACAAAATGAAGGCCCTTGTCCAGGATTGAAGATTGAAGCAGTCCACCATCAACCCCCACCCAACCGTAGCCCCCACGCCCACTACAACATGTTGCCCATGACAACAGGACCCTGCACGTGCAAGTGAGGATTTGAAAAATGGGATGCAAGGGATGCACCTTTAGCTTGACTGCATCGTGAGAGTGAAGTGCATCCCTATAGTCTAAAGGTTAAGAGCAGCCAACAGTCACTGGAGTTTTTAATAAACAACGCCGACACACACACACACACACACACACATTTCCATGCCTGTTTACTTTGAAACCCAAGGCAGGTAAATTTCCCGCTGACCAATCAGAGAAAAGGGGGGGCGTGGCTCCGCAGGACTAATAAAAGAGTCGCTTTGCAGCTAAAGCCCGCTGCGTTTAGGCGGCTCGGCTCAAGTGACGCCGAAAAAAGGGCCCCATTAAAATTTCATACCTTACATCGTCACCGCATCTCGAGATTCGGTTCGCTAGCATGATTACACGCCGAATTGACACACCACAATTAAATCGGGGCCCATCTGTTTGAATAGGGAGGCAGAAAAACGCAATAAAGACGTATCAATCATTTAAAAGCCCTCCCCCACAGAGAGGGGGGGGGGATGAAATATTTAAGGCCTCTTTCCGATTACCATAATTAGCAAGAAGATGTCATTTTACGCTCTGTCGTACTGTAAACGGCTTCAAAAAGACTACATTTGACATGGTTTTATTTTTCCTAAAGGGCTTCCATTTGAATAAAAATGTTTAAAAATAGAGGAATTGGCGCATTTGTATTATTAGCTCCTCTTCCCGCCGTAGTGGTACCGGCGGGGGATTCGACATTCCTTAATTCAGCGGGGAGTTCCCGGAATTATTCGCGGCCCGAGCGCCGTGCTGGCCGCCCCTCTATCTGACCCACGGCATTCATATTAAAAAGATTATGGAGATGATTGATGCTGTAATACACGGCAGACTGCAGGAATTCTGGATATAGAAGCAGATAATCGGGATCTGTTATTGCATTTAGAACAAAATACATCACTCATAAGAAGACAAAGGCATATTTATTTTGCTTCGATATACAGGCCTATATATTTCTTTATTTAATCGAAGCAAATGAGGGATACATTTTGTTCTAAATGCAATACACACACACATTATTATTATTATAATGTATATAGGCGTATTATTATAATGCATATAGACTTTCCACATAAAATACAGCAGACACTGTTGAATGGGCCCGGTGTGCACACTAAATGTGCTAATTAGATTAGAGGTGGTGTGCTGGTACCCCGCTGCTCATTAAGGTGCAGGAGCCTAAACCTGCACTTCGCCGCTCACCAGTGTGTTTCCATCTCCACCTGCTTTGGGCCCGCTTTCCTCTCTCTGGGACAGGCTCCTTATTCAGGTACCAGAAACCCAAACCTCAATCCTTTTACAGTCAGCAGATAGTCACATTGTGCGGTCTGCCTCAATCCTTTTACAGTCAGCAGATAGTCACATTGTGCGGTCTGCCTCAATCCTTTTACAGTCAGCAGATAGTCACATTGTGCGGTCTGCCTCAATCCTTTTATAGTCAGCAGATAGTCACATTGTGCGGTCTGCCTCAATCCTTTTACAGTCAGCAGATAGTCACATTGTGCGGTCTGCCTCAATCCTTTTACAGTCAGCAGATAGTCACATTGTGCAGTCTGCCTCAATTATTTTACAGTCAGCAGATAGTCACATTGTGCGGTCTGCCTCAACCCTTTTACAGTCAGCAGATAGTCACATTGTGCGGTCTGCCTCAACCCTTTTACAGTCAGCAGATAGTCACATTGTGCGGTCTGCCTCAACCCTTTTACAGTCAGCAGATAGTCACATTGTGCGGTCTGCCTCAATCCTTTTACAGTCAGCAGATAGTCACATTGTGCAGTCTGCCTCAACCCTTTTACAGTCAGCATAGTCACATTGTGCAGTCTGCCTCAATTCTTTTACAGTCAGCAGATAGTCACATTGTGCGGTCTGCCTCAACCCTTTTACAGTCAGCAGATAGTCACATTGTGCGGTCTGCCTCAATCCTTTTACAGTCAGTGCGCTACATCCTGAATTCAACAAACTCACACATGCACATGCACATTAACACACACACACGAACGAACGAACGAGTAACCATTCTCACGAAAGACTAGCACAGTGAATATTAAATAGTTTGTCTATAATTCAGCACCACACACAAATGTACTACCCTCTCTATCTCTTGCTTCCTCTCAGTGTGGATAACACCTGACTTGAGAAGCGAAATGGACCTTCCCGACCATGGGGATGAAGAGAGGAAACTGGGCCGATTGTGTTTGCTTTGCCTGGGACGTCCTGCTGCCCCCAAGATGCCTGGCCCAGCTTAAAATTGTGTCCTGAGTCCTGACCCAATTATCCAATTAACCCCAATTAAGCCCCAAGTGTGGACTGATCACCCGTCCTGAGCTTTGAGGGCCGGGAACACCTGGGAAGAGCTTCCCCTGACATGACCACACACACACTCGTACACGCACACACACACACACACACACACACACACACAGTCCCAGCTCTGTGTCTCTGTCTATGAGGGCCTTGTTCCCCAAAAACCCCAGACAGTCCACTCTCCACACCACAGGCTCACCGGCCCACAGAAGGAGCTTCACTCCAGAGGACCCCCCCCCACTCCGCATCATGAGCGTCTGGCCACGGTGTGGTCCGACCCCCCACATTCCCATCACACTGGCCACCTTGTGCCCGAGCGCTACGTCGCTGTTTAAAACCAGGACTCTGGCAGGGAGAGGGGCTCGCTCACTCAAAGGGCGGGTGATGCCATCATAACGCGCTCATTATCTCGGCTCTAGAACACCCAGGAGCTCTGAGGGAGATCCAGAAACCGCCAGCCAGGCATTCCCCAGTTTTACCTGCCCGCAACCGCCATGCCCGCCCTACGCGCGGTCCGCGTGGGATAACGGCTCCCTCATAACTCAGCTCAATCTCGTCTCTTGTCTAGTCACTACTAAATTAGCATGTTTTCCAACTGGAATCTACGAGGATAAAACGGAACAAATTAAAGATTTCCTGACAAATACGCAATTTTCTTTTAAAGTCACTCATCTAATAAAATCCCCCAATAGACCATATTGCAAAATGATCACTTGCTACAATGACTTCTATATTCCTACATAATTTTGGAAAGATGGGGACGTTAAATGAGTACAATCATTGCCATGGGAAAGTATACACGGCATACACGGCAGCGATTCCTGAAAACATCCACACCCTTAATTTATGTGAAATTGTTTTTGTCAGTAATGGCTCGGTTATATGACTCAAGGCTCTCCACCCTTCCGTGAGTTTCCAAACAGGCCGGTTTTTGAAGAAAAAAAAAGAAACCACAAATTCCGTGTGCCTGCAGCCATTCCCAAAGGGGACACGGAAGCCCTGGCCGTGGGACAGTGAGGGTCTGCTGTCCCCTCGGGGCAGTTCCGGAACCCCCCGTGCCTTATTTTGGATGGGCTCCTGTGTGGTCACACATTCAGCCGGTCTACAGGTTCCACACCTGGAGAGATTTTTAGGAAACCCCACAGAAGAGCGATGCTTAGTGCAGCACCAACACTTTGTTCTACTTTGAGTGCCTATGTTTCATTCTTAAAAAAAAGAAAAGAAACATTTTTAAAAATGAGGAGGAAAAACCTGCCGTGCGTTTGATCATCCCCCCTCAGCGAGGTGACGAGGGAGGCACTGTTTCTTTTAAGAACAGAAGAAGAAAACACTAACACCACATCTGAAGGCATCAGGTACGCCACCCAAACAAAGCCCCGTCCCTTTCTCAAGGCTACAAATTTAGCAAAACTAAAAAGACCAAAGTGAAGAGATCAATTACACTCAGGTGAGGGCGTTGCCCTCTTTTTGTGCCCAAGACAGAAAGCCGAAACGCGATCCGGGGAGCGTCACGGATCTGAGGGATCTGAAGGCGAAGCCGCTGCGTGCCCCCCCTTACATCACTCAGACTGTGTGTGTGTGTGTGTGTGTGTGTGTAATTACACACAAGAAAATTACGTTCAATGGCAACAACAACCCAAAACACAAGTAATTTAAAAAGATTCCACTCGACACCCGCAAACACGCAACCTGCTAGGAAGGCGCAGCCAACCGCCAGTTATCCTTTTTTCTCCACGTCTCAAAAAGTCATCCACTTTAATAACTGTGGAAAACAAAAAAAAAACAACAACAAAAAAAATACCTTCAGCAAAGGCCCTCAAGGCTGGGTTTACTGTGTCTTTTTTGAAAAAGAAAACGAGTAAAATAAAATAGACATTTTAGACATTTTATCAAGTACAAGCCCTGTAGAAGTCATCTGAGGTGAGAGCAAATACACTCTAAAGTAAGATAAATAAAAAATAATAAAAAATTAACAAATAAATAAAAATATGTGGGCTTGGACATAGTACATATCAACCAGTTTCCATTGTTACTTCAAACTTTTCGACGGGAGATTAAATGCAGCTGCTGAAAACGCATTGGCTCTGCTAGCCACCAAAGACCAAAAAGGAGAGGAGAAGCTATTCCAACAGAGCGGTGTCCATTTCCCCCTGCGTACGCCACGACAATGAGCCTCATGCTCGCCACAAAAATGTAAATACCATTGGAGTCAGTGGGCATGAAACTTCCACAGCCCCGCCAAAAAAGAAACCCCCAGAGTAATCCGCTTAGGACTCCTCTGAACCCAGATCAGATGGAGGATGTCGCCTTGAGAAAGCTCTTTGAGAGATGCAAGGCCATCCCCGTTAGCACGTTAGCACGAAAGCCACTTGGCCTTGGTCGTCGCAAAACAAGCCAGCACTCAAAGATCTCCTTACACTCCACGAGTGCACATTTTCCATTTCAGAAAGTCCCATGACGTTCAAGCGATTCTCTGTGCATATCCCCCTCCCCCCCCCAAGCCCCGCACCCCAACCTTTCCAGTCTGTAAACGTGTGAGGAAAAAGTAATAAATTAACCCCAGTGGCCTCCTAAAAAGCCTCGATCTGCCATTACGATGACTTCAAAGTAGAGGTACATCAAACATAAAACAAGAGGCTGCTGCCACACCCCTCATCCCCCATCCCGCATCCCCCAAAAAAACATTGTTTTAAGCAGTAATTACGCCCCAACGCTTTCTTTCTTTGCAGGCTATCGTATCCTGTGTACAAGTTCAACGCTGCTGCCCCCTCCACCCCCACCTCCATGACCAAGGCCTCCCTGAAAGAGCAATCCTCAGCCCCACCTCAGCTCACTCCAGCCCCAGGCTCTGGTCTGGCCCCTTTTCATCTGGGATGAGAGGGGATTAAGGGCAGAGGTGTCTCACTGCCCAAGGGCATCCCGCAAAATATTTTGCCCTAAACTTGAAGAGGGCGAGGTGTGGGTGTGGGGGGCAGGTAAGAGACAGCCAGGAAGTTACAAAGGGCCTACAAATGCTATGTTGCACTCACTAATGGGCAATTGCATTTTCAATACTTGCCCTGTTACCCTGCAACTACCCAGCCTGACTTGTTTTAACAAGGCGCTTGACCTTATCTTAACTCTGTCAAGTCATTTGGCAGTTTATACTCTGTTGCAGTAGAAGAATATTGCTGCTAATTTAAACCAATCAGTGTACCTGACCAAGAGAAAATAAAAAATGAAGTTTGTGTTAAGTGATTCTGGCAGGGACGATCAAAGAGAACACGCTGAGAGCGAAACTTTGGCTCGGGAGCGAAGCGAACTGTCATCGGCAACTCAGAAATCTCTCAACACTTCTTCAGCTTGACCTGAAATCCCCCCCTACCCTCCTCAGTTTCAGAAATAAATATATTCCTCATACCTGTACCTATATTTGCACACCTGGTGCAGGTTTTAGGCGGGGGCCCCTTGAGAGAGAGGGGCGCAGCACATGAACTACAGCTGCCATCAAAGGTAAAAAAAAAAAATACACTATTTACCGGGGAATTAACCTGACTGACACTGAGTGAAAACAAAGTGATCTCGATCTCTATATTATGCGTTTGCGTCTATGTTGCCACGCTAACAAGGCTTGCGTTTGTCAAAAGAAACCTCCTTCGAGAGGCAACGAATACACGGCATTTCACAGCATTTCATCGCAGGCGTCTGTGCCGAGCCACCTCAGGGCCAGGACCAGGGAAGGAGGGCTTCACGTGACTGCGAGCGTCGGCTAAGGGGCGTGGTCTCGCCCCGGGGGCAGAAACCTGCAGTATAATCAGTCTCTCTGCAAATTACAGGCTTCAGTCGCGGCCTAATGGAGTTCAACTGTGGGCTGAAGAAGAGGTCGTCCATTAAACTAATATTGTTAAGTCACGGAGCGCATTCCTGCGTGTAACGTCAACACTCTGTGACCGAAGCGGGGGCCTGATTATTTTAGGCATTAAACGCGTCTGGCCCTTTTATTTTTTGTCTTTTTTTTGGTCCCCCACCCCTCCCTCTATAGAAGCTTTCAGTGGAAAATAATAACAGTGCTGCAGCCTCCTCTTAATGCACTTCTCAGATACGCCTCTGGAGAAGAACACTCACTGCACCAAATGATGTGTGTGTGTGTGTGTGTGTGTGTGTGTGTGTGCGTGCGCTTGTGTGCACGTGTGCACGTGTGCACGTGTGTTGCAATACACTCCAGGATTTTTCCTACATAGTAAAAATGATTTTACGGACCGCCAAAGAGAAATCGCGACCGCCAAAATGACAATAATTGAGAAAACGGCAAATAAAATCATATCTGAATTAATTTAATTAAAGTCCCGTACAGTCGACATTTCCAAAGTGACCTATCGTATTTAGGGCTGAAATAACAACAGCAACGTAGACTATGTAAAAACACACACGGTGCTTTTTAAAAAACATTTTTTTTACTTGTAGCTACACTTATTTTTTTATTTCTGTTTTAGAGTGTTGTTTATTTATTTTTCTATTTGTGCGCTTATTTATTTTTCTATTTGTGCGCTATCAAAATAGCCCAAATGGTGTAAAATCCAAATATTCAAAAAGCTTCAAGGACCTTTGATTTCTAAAACCTAACTCCTAAACACTGGTACTTTAGAACCAAAGCCTACATGTACTCCAAAAACTGTATTTACGGTAAAATGCACCGTGTGCACTCGCATACATACATACCGCCAAAACCCATTTCTCTGCCACGAAAAACCCTTAAAAAAAACCCCTTCCAAACGACTGACTGCATCCTCGCCAGCACTGTAAAAACTGCCTCGTTCATCTCAGAGGGCAGACACTATAGAAATCAAACGATAATAATAAAAATAACACACCATTAAGACTCAATTATACGGCTGAAACGTTTTGTGAATCCGCAGCTGCGTGTTGGGAGACGTGAAAGACTCCTACGCTCGCTAATGCTTTCCAGTGTTGGGCCCTTTGTCTGAGCCATCCGCCCCTGTGAATTATTAATGTCATATTGTGTCTCTTCTTTATTACACTCGTGTCACCCGGCACCAGGGCACCTGCTAAATTTAACACGGAGACGTTTACAACGGCGAGCATCTCACATGTCACTGGAGCTCATTTATACAGGCGGACTGGAAAGAGTTATCTGCTTAAAGGTAGAAAAAGGGGTGTTCTGCCCCAGCTTAGATTCCACAACCCGTGTACAAGTCCAGCGCACCAAATTGCACCCCACACTGCGTACCCAACGCTGGACCGCCCACTCACAACATCACCTCCTGCCATGCTGTATAAAACACGGTCTGAAGCACAGCTTGGGCGTACCACGTCACCCCACCCTTTCCCACAGTGCAGAGGACCAAGACTCACAGCCAGGGCTGGAACAGCCAATCAGGCGCGCACACACGCACGCACGCACGCACGAACGCACGGACGAACACACGCACGCAATCAGCAAATAACAGAGTGGAAAACAGTAAGAGGTAAGGAGGAGGCATTTCAGTGACCAGGTTTGGAGTCCTGCGAACAGAAGTTAAAGGCCCACAAAATCATGAAAGAATCCCCTGACGCACGCACGCGCGCACACACACGCGCACACACGCTCACACGCACACACGCACACACGCTCACACGCACACACGCACACACGCGCGCACACACACACGCACACGCACACACACGCACAAACAAGGATGATGAAGAGGTCCTCTCTTTGCTAGCAGATGCTAGCTGTCTCCCAGCCTGGCAGGGATTCAGTGTGAAATGTATTAACTGACCTGGTTGATGGTGTTGGCAGCACAGGAAGCGAGGCCCGTTCCCACGGCGGCCAACAGGAAGCAGCTGGGGTCAAAGGGCACCGGAGCCATGGCATAGCCGGCCGCTGCCGTGCTGACGACCAACGCTGGAACCACAGAAAACCGCCAAACATTAGATCGCCAATCATAATTTTTCTCCACTACGCAGCCGAGCCAAAAAAAAAAAATGGAACTAAATACATCCTCCGAGCGCCGGGTTATTTTCCGCCTCAGGCGCTCGGTTACGCAAAGTCACAGATGAAAGGCGGCCTGCTTTCGGAACCTCTTCCCTCTCTCCACCGCGACGGACTGGGTTTAAAATAGCGGCAATCTGCTTTACCTGGCAGGGCGTCAAGTGCATCGCAAACCCGGCATCTGAGGCTGGGGCTCGGGAGAGAAGCTTCGCCCAGGCCCGGGAGAGAGCGAGACAGCTGCCGGCTCTTTATCTATAATCAATCACAGCCACCGCTGCCCTGGGGGGACGGACGTCACCGCGCCTGTGCCCAACGCGTCTCAGAGCGCCCCCCGTCGTCCTCTGCGCCACCTCGCCCCGCCCGAAACCCAACCCTTTACGCCCCAATTACGAGCGTGACGCTTCTAGAAACCCGCATTCGATTAACCTGCCGTTGATTTATCTCACGGCCGAGGTGGTGGAGAGCGCGCGTTCGGGCAAGAACCGAGCCGAATCGAAACATCAAAAGCTTTTTATTTTTAAACGGCGGGAAGAATAAGTGTCACTGGGGAGGGGCAGGACAGAATGGGGATGTGCTTAATCTATCTCCATATCTCTGGAAGAAGAAGGGGTGTGAAAAATGACACCCGCAGGCCTGATATCAGCAGCTCATCTCGACAGCCAGCGAGTGAGCGTAAGCAGAGGAGCGTAAGCCTCCTCCGCGTTCTGCAAAACCACAGTCCTGCTTCTATGTTCCACAAAATCACAGACCTGCTACTATGTTCCACAAAATCACAGACCTGCTTCTATGTTCCACAAAACCACAGACCTGCTTCTATGTTCCACAAAACCACAGACCTGCTTCTATGTTCCACAAAACCACAGACCTGCTTCTATGTTCCACAAAACCACAGACCTGCTTCTATGTTCCACAAAACCACAGACGTGCTTCTATGTTCCACAAAATCACAGACCTGCTTCTATGTTCCACAAAATCACAGACCTGCTACTATGTTCCACAAAATCACAGACCTGCTTCTATGTTCCACAAAACCACAGACCTGCTTCTATGTTCCACAAAACCACAGACCTGCTTCTATGTTCCACAAAATCACAGACGTGCTTCTATGTTCCACAAAATCACAGACCTGCTACTATGTTCCACAAAATCACAGACCTGCTTATGTTCCACAAAATCACAGACCTGCTTCTATGTTCCACAAAACCACAGACCTGCTTCTATGTTCCACAAAACCACAGACCTGCTTCTATGTTCCACAAAATCAAAAACCTGCTTCTATGTTCCACAAAACCACAGACCTGCTTCTAGGGATGGGTATCGAGAACCGGTATTAAACTGGAACCGGCTCCTGATTGGATTGGATCTATCATGGATATTGGCAGTCAGTTTTGACCATGCTGGTCATTAAGAACTAGACCCTGAGCCGACCAGAGGAGGAGGGGTTCCCCCCTTGAGTCTGGTTCATCTCAAGGTTTCTTCCTAGTTATACCAGGGAGTTTTTCTTTGCCACTGTTGCCTCTGGCTTGCTCTTGTGGGGGTTTAGGCTGGGTTTTTCTGAGAAGCGCATTGTGACAACTAGTTGTGAAATGCGCAAGATAAATAAATATTGATTTGATTCGATTTCAAATACTGATAAGCTCCTGGACAAACGGTGCTGCTATCAATATTTGAACGTAATTCACTTTCATTCATTGTAACATAGCTGGCAGCCATTTTTACATCCTGTGCACTCAATTCCACTCATATGGCACTGATGGCAGACAGGTTAAGACGTGCAAAAGTGTGGGCCCACTTTAACAAAGCGAACGTAAACACAGCAAAATGCAATTTATGCAATACATAAAAAGGCTGTTGTGTGTAAGGGGAGTAATACGAGCGATCGAATGAAACACTTACAAATACAACATGCCATAAATCTGAAGCAGTGCAGTGACTGCTTGGGCAAAGCGGCCGCTGCACCATACTGTACTGTTTCATATAGAACGTTTGGAGTGGGATTATTTCAAAACGATTACTTCGTTACCCAAATAATTTCAGATGTATAACAGTACCTGGTATTTCATATATAGAACAAGACTATCGGAATATTGAGACAATTAAATATAGCGGGGGAAAAAGCGGAAGGCAGACCGTGAAAACATACGATGGCTTTTCGCGACCGATTTAAGGTGGACCGGCAATTTTGAATTGGGAGCTGCGAATCGGCGGTCAACTTCAGCGTCGTCCATTCCCCTCAACCCGGCTCCGAAGCTGATACGATTCCCACAAAATAACGTGACTGTCTGGACCTCATCAAGTCAAGGTAACATTCGTTATAAGATAAAACAAGTCCATAGTAACTTAAGGAAAATAACACGGTCAGCATTTACTAGATGGTCAGCCACATAATAACAGCGCTGGACAACGATGTATTGTATGTTAAATGACCTGGAATGAAGACAAGTAGCCTATTCAAGTTTTGTTGCTCCAAAGCATTCTCTGTTAGCTGTTAGCATGTACATAGAATATCTTTCTTGAAAACTCACCGAAAAGTATAGTGAATCTTCGGTCTAACATTACCTAGCTTATTCGCCTGCATTACATAAACCCAGAGCTAAAACACTCAATACCTTTTTGGGAAATTATTCCCTGTACACTACGAACAGGAAACAAAAAATGCCTTGGAGCAACAAGGCATTCTCTGTGGAGCAATAGATCGTTGGCCAGCGCTGTTACTATGTTATAATAACGCTGGTAATCTAGCAACGTCAGCATTAGTTTTAAAAACGTTTGAAACATGTTCATCAGCCTATAGCTAACGCCAGTCAAGCGGCAGCCCCCGCTCCTTCAGGGGATAGCAGTTCAAGACAAACACCCAAGCCCAACCCATTCACCACCGCTGTATTATTTATTATTTATAACTATTATTCTGTTAGCTTCTGAGAAGCTGAAGAACTATAGTTCTTTGGTAATCTATAATCTTGTTAATTTAAGTTTATTGTATTTGTAGTGAAGCAGCAACAAAACACACTACCAGACATTAATTTATAGCAATTGGTCCCCTCATTATACACTCTCAGAAAAAAATTAAATTAAATTTTATCAAAATAACTGTTATTTCTGCTAAAATTTATAATAAAATTACTTAATTATTTTCACAACATCTCTTTTTTTAAAGCAAAATTATGGAGAGTAGTATCAATAAGAGTATCGATAAGTATTGGTATCGATAAAATCTTAACGATACCCATCCCTAACTGCTTCCATGTTCCACAAAACCACAGACCTGCTTCCATGTTCCACAAAACCACAAACCTGCTTCTTTCACACTACAGGTCACAGGAAGCCTAGTACTTAACCCTAAAAGCTGTACATACCAATTCCTCATACTGACAGCACCCCGCCACCCCCGCCCCCACTTTCCCCAATTGTGCCTTGGGTATGACTGCTGCTCTAAACACTCACCCACAACAATGCTGCTCCCATAGCAAACTGCTAAAAACTGAAAGGAATTGCACATCCCTGGAAGAGAAGAAATACTCAGTAACAGTATTTTTTCTCTTTTTCCCCAGTTAAAAAAATAAAAACAGGTCATCTCTCGATTGTCTTTTCCACAAGCTGCTTGAATAACACCAAGGTATATTTTCCACAAATACAAAGTCAATTCTCTAGCAAGCAAATACTTATAAAAAATGTTCGTTAAACTCAAAAAGACGTTCAAAAGTACCATTTTTTTGGTGTTTTAACATTACATTACAATCATTTGACAGACGCTCTTATCCAGAGTGAATTACAGCAGTGGAGAACATCAGTGTAACTCTCAGGAATACACAAATGCAGCATCACCAAGAAGGCCCAGTAATAATCAATAAGTGTAATGTTAACCTAACAAAACAAATTATTTAGTATTGTAACACAAGAAGGCACAATTAGAGATATAATATACCTATAACGTTTTTATGCTATATTTAAGGTTTTAATCGTCTCTATGACCAGACGTTACAGTACCTGTGAGTCTGATCTTTGAGAGGCGGGCGTACACCCCAGGGAGATCGGCAAAGTCCACCTTCAGCGCCTTCCACTGCCTCTCCAATCGTGCCGCGCGCTCCGCCTCTGTCTCCGCCTCCTCCGCCGGGGCCTTGTCCTCCCGCCCCACCCGCATCGCTGTGGCGACGGGCCTTATGGCCGGGACCTGCTGGACCTGCCGCACCACCACGTCGTCGTGGTCCTCCAGCCCGCCAGAGACGGTTTCCTGCTTGGACTGGGCCCGCTGGCGGAGCCCGCCGCCGTTCTTCGTCACATACTGAGTGGAGGAAAGATGCGAGGAAGAGAAGGACAGAATGTGCGGTGAAGAAAGCAGCTGTTTGCAGTATTTAGCCAAACACCAATATTAAAAACAGGACGGTCTTTATAATATGGTCCAAAAAAAGCATAGTTTACAAAATACCCGTCATCTAGATATCTGCCTTCCCATTCTAGAAATATCACCTCAAGTGAAAGGTCTGGCACCACTGAGACAGACAATATGAAAGTGGGAAAGCAAGGCACCTATACAAGCACAAATGAGAAAGCTTTTTTTTAACCTTCCAACAGCATGAGGGATCAATAAATGACAATAACATCAAATTCGGAGGAAGTTTCCCTTTAATCTTTTAAAGCATTTGCAGCTACGGATTCACCAGTATTTGCATGCCCTTAACCTTTCCTCTTTTTATGGAGAAGTTACCACGGAGAGTGAGTTCAATGTCCTTTTCCCCTCAGTCAATTACAGAAACGAAGCAGCTGAGGCTAGGTAAAATAACACTTCACTCCAAGGTCTAAAACAATGGTCCCCAACGTTGTTCCTGGCGAGCTACCGTCCTGTAGGTTCACTCCAACCCTAACAAAGCACTCATTCAACAACGAAAGATCTCATCGAGCTGCTAAATTAGTAGAATCGGGTGTGCCAAAATAGGGTTGAAATGAAAACCTATAGGACGGTAGCTCTCCATGAACAGGGTTGGGGACCACTAGACTAAAGCAACTGCGACAAGGAGGAATGTGTGTAACTACCTGGCGTTTCAGGAAGTTAAGATGCTGAAATGCTCTCCGGCAGACTGGATCACGCCTGCACAGCTGCACGAGACGACGGGAGTACTGGTGACTTCTTGATGCGTTTTCTGCAAGTTTCTGGAAAACGCCGGCACCTAGCAGAACTGCAGCGCACATAAATTGACAATACCAGACATATTAGTGCATACGTTACACTTATACTACATTTACTTACTCTGGTTATATAGCCAAATGGGTTAAGTGACAGATCAAGGTCGTCTACTCTGGCCAGATGGGGGAAGAAATCCAAGCTAGCCAAACAGAAGCTCGCTGCACTGCGACGTTAGGTTCGTCCACGTTGCCTAGCAAGCAAGAATCAACCAAACAACGACCTCTTATAATACTATAATATGTAAAGAAAGTAAACAAGTTTGGTAGCGAGCTAGCTAGCTCGTTTGACGTTAGCTAGGCAATACCTACGACCAAGCGCCATTTCGACACTAATATTAAAGTTATGTTGTAGCTATATCAAGACATAACGTGGATAAGATAAACTAGTAGGTAATTAGCAATATTGCTAGCAAGCCTAATTGTTTCAAGGTTGACAGCCTTGCTAGCGCCCATAATAAGGTCAGCCGTGTAAAAATGAACACCCCCGCGTCCGGAAAACCCGCTATTTTAAAATATCTAATCCACAAAGAACGACATACATAACTCGTGGGAAATTGTAGGTAACCACCGTTTACCTGTGAGTTTGCTACATGGTGTTTTATACATGATCTTGTCACCCAAAGACGGCCCCAGATCCGTGCTCTTCACATGCAGCAAGTCGCCATTTTCCCATCGCCGGCAAAGGACTACTTCCGGGGTAATTTCATGCGATAAAAAATACACTAACTACGTCTTGTAAGAGAGATGATTTCTTCGTAATTCGGTTGCCCAGGTAAAACGCCTTTAATTGTGATGTAGAGTAATATTATGAACGGAAATTAAAAGCACAATTTTATAATAATGTAAACCACCCAGCCAAGACCGGTTAGTGTCAGATTGCGGCTCTTCCTGTAGTACAGCCACGTGCTTTGGGAAATCTCTGTCCCTATATGACCTTCGTTACATATATTACAGTACTCAGGTTGGAGCTGTCTGGCAGTGGTAGCCTGAGACCAAGGTTATTTTATCGGGGCCTCGTTTTACCCTGACAGTGATGCAACGGTTTAGATTAAGGGGAAACTGTCTTTGATATTCCCATAGGGTGTACATTGTGGAGCAGTCATAAAACTCCCAAAATACATGTGTATTCAAGACCCACAGATTTGGGGTCTTGGGTAAATACACTTGATATTCCCATTTTTCACACTACATTTCTGCAGCACTCAAGCATATAATTCAGGAAAAATATATATTTTACTAGTTTTATTATGCAAAAAAATCCCTGAGTGCAGTTAAACTTTATGGAGAGCAACCGCTTTTGTTTGGGCTATTGTCCATGCACATTGCATGGCCTGGTGGAATATATTCATATTTGTAAAGTGACTATAGGCGTGTCCAAGCATTATTAATATTATTTTTATGGTTTCCGTTTTCCATAAATAACCCAGTTTTTCAAAATCCTATTGAGACAAAAATGGGAATGTAGGAGCCATTTATGTTCTGTTAAGAATGATTTATTTAGCTTTGTTTTTGTCCTCATTCATACCATGGTTTACCTGGGTTCTCTACCTTTATGCCCCTCCCTTTTCATTCTGATTGGTCTGTGACGTTTATACAGCCAGGTGTATGGGAGGGAAGGGGAGAGCCAGTGTTGGAGTGGGGAGCGCAGCAGTTTTTTAACCACATTATATGCTTTGTTTAAGACGGGAAATAAATAGTTAAAACGTATCTTTGGATCTTGCTTCATTTGGAAATGTGCATTGGAATCCTCCTTTTTCCACACTGGTAAGTGGCAAGAGATTTTTTATTCAAGGACTTGCCATTACAGGGACCACATGCATTTTTATTAGGTAGACCAAAATAAAAACAAAAATTGAACTGGGTTATGATGTTCTAAAAGGCAAAGATAATGAGCAGGGATATCAAATGTCCCTGTTTAAAAAATAAAAAAACGGCTAATAAGAACATAACGGTAGTATTTTAGGTAAAAAGAGGATACCGGGTGCTCCTGGGTATGTATGGTATCATCGACATCCCCTGGTGAAGATCAGCTCTGGTGGAAACCGGGTGCTTTACATACTTTTCCTCCTTTGTGGCTGGTGTCGGCTTCATAGTCCTTTTTTGGATATGGCAATTTAATAAAGGCTTTTGCATTCCCTCCGCCTCTTTACATGTGTACCTTGGATATAGGATATAAGCCATTCTTTACATACTTTTTGGGCTTATATTTCCTCTCTTTTTTTTTGTCTCTTTTTATAACAGTGTTCCATTCAGGCTGCTTGGCCCACTGCAGTGTTCAGAAAGGCCTTGCACTTAATAAACAACAGACAGCCTTTTGGTATTTTCTCAGATCGAAGAGATGAAGCTACAGTTATATGCAGTCATTACCACAATATAAGCTTCTTCTTGTATTGAGGAGGCAATTTTTTTAACTTATTTATTTTTTTGGTCACCACTGTTCTTTGAATGATACTGCTCCCTGGGCTCGTCTCTGATACAGGCTGCCAGACGATTCCTGTCACTGGCCAATAAATTTGAAATGTGGATAGGATCCGTTTAACTCTAAATTGGCTTCTGATTCAACGTCTGGCCTTTTGCCTCCATGCCCTTGCCTGTCCTCTGCACAGCACCAGTGCCTGGCCTGTTATTTATGTGTACGATCTCCCTGACAATCCCCTCCGACGCAGACTGCCCGATTAATTTTCTCTTCCTGCTTCGGATATCGGCATAGACTGATCAGGACTAGCTAGTAAACAACCACCTAGACTTTCCTTTCAGTCATTAAACTATTTATCTGGCAAGCGCTCCGATTGAAGACTAGCAAGGCCATCATGGTATTAAATCCAACATTAAACATTATATTCGTGTAAAATCAGTGCCTGGAACATAACTACAGTATAAAATTCATGGCTAGAAATGGTAAACGACAAGGGGAAGTACATTTGAAAGTACAGTGATACAGTTGAAGCGTGCAATATTGCGATATAGTGTCTAAGAATTATCTAAAAGATTTGAAAATGCAAAGGCATGAGTCTTTGTGGGTGAGTGACCGTTGAGTGTGTGTGGAGGTGGGAGTGGAGGTAGCGACACATTTCATTCACAGTTTGTTTTACAATTATATATCGACTTCACTGTCTTAAGACACTGAAAACCCAGGATAATAGCTTTCATTTAAACGTGTGGGATTTCAGGGCCTATGAGACGAATGGCCTGAAGCCTCTACATTGACTGTATGAGACTGCAGGTCTATGCATGAACATATGGCAAACAATGATCTGTATGACTTGGATTACCTCATATGTCATATCATTCACTAGGTGTTACGTAATACAATGAATCATAGTAGCATGTTCAATGATTACCTTTAAGTGTAACATGAACCCTGTTCAGATTAAAACTGCAGCGCCAGATGAGATGAAAATGGAGAATTTTCATGTAAAAAAATATCTATATGAGTATGCTACTACGACCACACAGTCCACATCAAAAGGACCACATTAAACAACAGTTTTCATAAGCATGAGTTAAGAGTTGGTTGAGCAGATCCCTTTCATCTTTAACTTCACATTCAAGATTTGACGCACTGAATCTCGAAGACTACCGCCTTTACTAGACATAAGACTGTTCACACTTTATTTTTAAAAACATTTTAATGAATTTTAGATCTGAACATGTCTTTACAATTCATTGCACTTCTTTCAGGGTTTGGAGTGATCCGGTAGGCTACTAGTTATAGAAACCAAAGTGGGTTTTCAGTCAGCATTTGTTGATTGTGAGAAGATGGCAAATTTTGCATTTGTGGCCACAGAGGAGATAAACTGATAGACATCCAATGGTTGTCATTGGAGTAGCCACACCACTGACTATCCAACAAGCTAGCACCAGATCCTTGCATTTGAAGTTAGCTACAACTGGTAATAATGTGGCTACAACTACGTGATGTAAGATAATATGTGCTTTGTGAAGGGAAGGTTGTCATGAATAAGAAAACTTTGGTTGGTTGAGCATTTTGTTAAATTCTTTCCAGAGACAAACAGCATGAGACCATCTTGCGTTCGGCATAGGTTCAGTTGAGGTTTGCCTGAAGGGGGTGAGTTTAAATTTAAAATGATGGTTTCAACATCTGCCGAGAGGTCTCTGCCAGGCATACGGTTACATATCCTGAGAACTGTGAGTCAGAGGTAGTAGGAAGGCGGGAAAGTTGAGTGCCGTCACCATAGCAATGATTGGAAAAAATCATAAGCAGAAGTAACGCATCCAAAGTGTTTCAGAATCAAGGGGAAATTGTCATGGTCGTAGCAGGCTTTCGTTATTTCTACGGCAGTTCGTCCTCTGAGCGGCTTGATAGCACTCTATCGGATTTATTCCGGTTTCCGTTTCAGGGTTTTGTTTTTTCCCTGCACTCAGTCGCTTCACCTGTGCTAGTTACCTGTCGACTATTTAAGTCCCGCATTTCCGTCTTCCAGTGCTTCTGTGTCTTATCGACTCAACACTGAGCCAGGTATAGCCAGGTACAAGCGACCTCTTAATAGTAAAGCTTTGCTTTATGTTTACGAGGGACTTGCTTTAGCTACGTTTATTATTATTTAATGATTATTCCTCATTGCTGCTATTTTTGTTTCTACTTACTCCGTGCTGTTCTCCCTGAGACAGTCTCCTTTGTTGTTTCATTTTCATTTCACCTTCTTTGTCATGTTCTGAGTTTGTTATGTCATTCTGTCATGTTTAGTATTGTCAGTTTCGGTAGCATACACTTTTCCATGTTTTCCGCAGCCTTGCGTTCTGTGCTGTATCTCTCGCTCCCTCTCACGGAGTTTTACTTTCGTTTCTGTACACTTCGTTTGTAATTCCCTGCACTACTAATAGTTATATAGGACTTATTAATTACTAACTTGCTTAAACACGGGGTGGTTAACTAATCTACTAATGTCAGGGTTTAATAGAATTATTACTAACACAAACTAACAATTTAGTTCTCATCACGTTTCCACAGCTGTGTCTTGTCTTGTTAACTAATTTACTAATGACAGGGCTAGGATAGGATAATTACTAACGAATTACTAATTGCCTTGTTATGTGTCTCAGCTCTCTCGCTGTTTTCCATTTCCTGCTATTCTCGAGCTAAGTGTTTGCACCTGTCTACACATGCATTTATACCTGCTGTCTTTGTTCCTCGTCGCGAGTTCGTCTTCTAATATTCCTAATTGTAGCTTAGTCTGTTGCCTGTTATTTCCCCGAGTTCGTTATCTGTTTTTTCCGAGTCTGTTCCGAGTTTTTGTTTTCTGTGTTTCGAGTGTTAGTTATCTGTTTTCCGAGTCTGTTCCGAGTTTCGAGTTTAGGTTAGTTTTGAGTTTGTTTGAATTTTTGTGGTCTGTTCTTTGGTTTGTTTTTCGTGTCATTGATTTCCCGGCTTCGACCTCAGTCCGTGTTCTCGCTACCCTGCTACTGGATTCTGATTTTGTACCTCTGCCGTGCCTTCCCGTGTATGACCCCTGCCTGTCTTGACTTCCCCCTGGACTGTGATTTTGTTCCTTCTGGAATAAAACATCGTTTTTGTTAATTCCTGCCTGCTATTGGGTTCCTGTTCTCACCGGACATAACATTCTTACCGGCCGTTTTAATATTACGTGCCGAAGGGGTTTTTTTTCTGTTATTTTTCCCATGTCAGCTCAGGAAACTTTGTTTTGTTCTCACTCATTCGTGTTTTTGGGTTCGCCCACTTTTCCTGGGTTGATTATTATTTGGCTGTTTAGCCAGAAGTATTTATTCCTTTTTTTCTTTTCTGTCCATTTGCGGCTTTAGCTCCTTTAGTGGTCCTCACCTTTGTGGGTGACTTGTTCTCATCCCCCTTCCCGTCACATTTGATTCTTCGCTAACAGAAACCCTCACAGAAATAGAAATAGAAATAAAAAATAAAGAGAAGCAATTTCAGAGTCTCCACAGGTGAAGAACCAAAGAACGGTCAAAGACATGCTGTAGAAAGAAACCCAGATACAAGTAGCACCTGATAGTCCCAGTATAACCCTCTGCATTTCTGCATAGAGAATGCCACCCTCTGCATCTAAAAACACCTGTATTCCCAATATGGAGGGCAGGCTCAACATCATTTTCAAAACCTTTTTGCTTTGGTAGTGAAGGCAAAAAGAAAATGATAATAAATCATGGGCTATGAATGTCTCATCCCGGCTCTAGCTTACAGAGATTGCTGTTCGTCTAATCTACAGTCTGGCACACCTCAGCAGGATTCTGTTTGTAAGGTGAGTTATGTCAAATTCATGAAGCCCCTAGTGTGCAAAAAAAGCAGCGCTGGGTTCTTTGTGTCGGACGGACGCCATCATGCCACGTGCGAAGTATCTTTGGTATGATCTCAGAAGGACTTACCAGACTAAAAAAAAAGACAGAGGCACATATGATTCATTCATTAGCACTTCCTGTAGGTCTCTTGCCCTGCTGATTACACAGTGTAATCTCATGCTGAATCAATATGAAGGGAAGGGGGATGACTGTCAACAGCACACAATGTGCCATTACCGCTCCTGATCATCTCTGCTGCAGTAAAATGGACAGTGATTACATTCTGTCTGATATAAGCTGTGATATAAGCCTTTTATGTGAGTTCAACTTGAATGACAATGAATACTTCTGTGTGTGTGTGTGTGCGTGTAGTACGTTTTGTTTATGTTGCAGTTTTGTCTCTGTTTTGATTTTGTAGTTTTTGTCTCTGAATATCGCTCCGATAAAGCCTTTGCTTGGCCGTTATCAGCTGCACGGCGTGGGATTCGCTGCAGCACGTTTGCGCTCGCGGGCATGCGGGGATCGCTGTGGGTCTGGAGTAAGCAGCAAGCGGGATCCAGATTCGCACCACATGTGATTGACTGACAGCTGCAGTAGTGTGTCAAGGCCCTCTTGTTAACACACTGACCCATTCATAACTGAAACAAAATTGGTTCCTGCCAAGAAACCCAGAGCCAGAGAGAAATATTTATTTAGATTGTTTTGAAATAGTTTTTCCTTGTTTTTCAGGCCTGGGGGGTCAGACTGGGGACCATCTTTCTGTTGTCTATACCTCCCTGTTCCATGCATGTGGCTCACGCAGATAGTATGAAAATAAAGGTGTAAGGTTTGCTTTGCGAGGTTAAATGTTGGGGTTGAGGAGTGGGCATCAGGATGAATGCTATTTTCCTTCAATTTACCAGGCGCCTAATTTACTTCCCATCAGATCAATGTGGCTCATTAAATGACTGCTAACCCAATCAGTGTTTCCCTCATTTTCCCGGTGCGCCTGGTAGGCTAGTCGCCTACTGGAAACGATCTCCTGAAAGAGCCGTGTTTATTTGGTCAGCTCTGTGGAAAAGGAGAAAGAAAATGTAGAAATTCATGTTATAAGAAGGGATGAGCAGGCTGCTCTTCTAGTGGGCTGGCTGAGAAAGGGATATTTCAACTGCCAACGGAACACAAAGAAAACAATACAAATTGCCTCCTTCATTCTGAGGAAAAGCACTTTTAAACGGCAGTTTATAAAGTTTGACGGATTGATGTCTATTTGCGGACCAGTCGAGAGTTAGGAGACGGCATCTGGCCCCACAGCTTGTGTTTGGAGGGGGGTTAATTGTGTTCATCTCACAAATAGTTGAGAATAATGGGTCCAGGAAGACAGTGAAGGCCGGGAGAATTGAGTTAGATGCTCCATGGAGCAAAAACTGAAGGGTGGAGGTTGTAAACCCAACATGCCTCCGCTTTTTTCTTAAGCCGGGGGGTTGTCGGGTCTGCGGAACAGGGGGAAACAGATGGAGACAGTGCGGAGGAGCGGCGCGCCGAAACAATGGGGTGAATCGTGAGGTCTGCTAAACACACGGGAGCCTTCAAAAGACCTCTGATTTCGCCATTGAGGGTCTTGCGTCCACAGTGGTGCTCCCCTGTGGGCCGAGCCTTTATAGCAGCTCTATAGCAGAACGCTAAGACAGAGATAGGGACTGTAAAACGGCTGTCGGGAAGAAAAAAAACAAAAGGAACCCAAAAGGGGTCAGCTTAGGGTCGGCGTGCAAGCGAGCGCCAGGTGTCCAGGGTGGTCCAGAAACGCAGGTACGGGGAGGCATGTCTGCGTGTAGCGTGATCCTCTCGAAAAAGAAACCTACAGGAGCGAGAGAGGCCCCATCAAGGAGGGCCTTTATGGGGAAACCGGAGTTGAGCCAGGTCGGAATTCAGAGGGTAAACACGGCAGGAAGCACAGAACCTTTCAGACGGCATCCAAGGACTGTTTAGAAAATAATATTTACCAAGCTCGCAAAGTCCAGGAACTCATATTTTTTAAATGTTTTATTTTGGGGGGGGTGTATTAATGGTCTACCCATTCAGTACCAGTGAGATGGATACACACAATCTGAAGTGTGGGCAAAGGGCGATGTTCTCTAGGGGTGAACATAAATGTTTGCGCACCTGACAAAGTTGCACAAAGGGTAATGGTGAAAGCGACATTGAAGTGGTTAACCAAACCTTCCGATGATCTGTCCTTCATTTTTTCAGTTAACCCACTGACATGTTTATCAATCAATAAGTCAGTGTCAGCAGCAGCAACCGAGTAACAGGTGTACTTATAAATTCTTTCAAGACTTTCAAGTGGTACGACCACTCGAGTAGTTAGAATCAGGTGTGTTTACATGTGATTATTTTTCCCAGCTATGACAACTCCATTCAAGCGATTCATTTGTATGAAAAACCCATACTCCTGGGGGGGAAAAAAAAAACAGTTCAAAAAAGGGTCACTTGTGACTACTTTTATTGATAAAATAAAAGCCAGACACCATACGGTACATTTTGCTGAGGTGGTTAATAAAATCTTGACAGGTTTTTCTTTCACAGTCCGGTCACTCACCAGCGATAGACGGACTTTCCCCAAATGTTTTTACACCTTGCTTCATATATATTTTTCTTAACGTGCTGCTCCGTTGAGATTAAAGGTGAACAAACACGTTCCTGTCCAAACGGGAAAGCCCTCGTTAAAAAGATTGATTGGAATGAACAATGTTGAAATTCTCTACAGTTGTCTGGGACACTGTGAAAATGAAGGGATTGGGTGGGGTGGGGGGGTCACTTTAGTGCCTCGAAAGAGGTGAAGTATTCACCCGGCTTGCTAATTTAAAGACGACCGGAAAAAGAGGTGACATGCTGAATCAATTGGAGGTAACCTTGGCCCCAGGTTGTGTAAGCAATGTGCTGAAGGATCATTAATAGACATCAGTAAGTGGGCCTTTGGCATCTCCCAGCACCTCACACATATGGCCTTTTTGGAGAGTTAAAGTCAAGTCATTTTTATTATTGTTTTACATCGCCGGCACAGAGAAGGCACTGACAATGGAGATGGAGGTGGTGGGGGGGGGGGGGGGGTAGGCCCAGGCCCAGAGCTCCAATAAACTGTCTACCCCAATAACCAGGGGGCTCATGAGCTGTCATCGACCCCGTGCATCAGCAAGATTTACGAGTGCTGTCCCAGAAGCCAACATGCCATCGCTAAGTCTACGTGGACGCCCATTAGAACTGCTGTCGAGTCGAATTGTGTGGGGGGGGGGGGGTTGGGTGGAAGAGGGTGAGGGAGAAAAAAGAGAGAGAGAGAAACTGCTACAAAACACAAGCAGAACCAGATGCAGGGGGATCCTCTCCTGTTTATAATTGATTTCAAGGACAGCGGCTTGTCGTCAGGGTCTGTCTAACAAGGGCTAGGCCTGTGCCCCTGGAGCCCCGTCAAACCCAAGGGTGTCAGATGGAGGCCTTCCCCTCCCTCTCTCTCTCCCTCCCTCGCAGCATGGCCGGGGACACAGAGATTAGCCTGCGAGCGGGATGGGGGGGGAGGATTTGTTTTATGGACTGTTTTTGTTTTCTCTTCATCTCTTGAAGGAAAGAAAAAGATGAGGCCGTCGGGCCCGAGCACAGGCATGTAACAGCCCACAAAAAAGTCCTTAAGCCGTCCGGGGGAGGAGCCCATAAAAACCAGCCCCTGGCTCCAGCAGTCGGCTGACCTGACCCAAGCGTGGGGGCCCTCGTTGACCAACAGGTAGCCACAGAGGGCTGGTGAGGGCTCGTTTATTTCTCAGCCGTCTCCTGCTCCCTCGGTCGGGCTCCTGCGCATCCGCCAGTAATTAGCTACGGGCCGTCAATCTGGCGGTGACCCTTTCACCCAAAGTCTCATCCCAGCGAATAGAGGAGAAGAGGGACCTGAGTGGGGAAGGACCTGGGGCAGAGACGGCAGCCAGTCTCGCGGTCTGAGACAAACCATGCCCATGTCCAGCTGACATCAGGCGAGATGTTATTTGCCGCCTTGCCGATCTTTCGTCAAGCGTGAGTAAAAACAGCGGACAGATGCTTCGTTGAGGGGGACTGCGGAAAGGGTTCTCTCGGATGTCAAAGCGCCAGCGTGTTTACCCAAAAACAGCTCTTTCTCCCTAGTGCCGTCTGAAGTCTGCTTCCTGGCTGTTTTTGCGAAATTGCCGACAGGGACTTAAAAATGGCTCAAAGATCACGTCGAAAGAAAAATACCCCGTCGTCCGTCTGTCGTCCAATCAAACTGCGCTGCTGTTTTCACATGAGCGTTTTCGCTCTGATTTATTGAATGGCGAATGGAGTTCATCACTGTGAGTTTCCTCAGTTTGGCTTTATTTTCAGGCGGGATTGCATGAGCTCACCCGCCGTGGAAGCAGCGGCGGGACAGAGGACTCGTTTTATGTGACGTCATGTCATTCCCCCCCCACATCCAGCATGATGTGAACACAATCCCAGAGCCGCTGTTTGCTTTGGCTGAAGTCTCGCCATTGACCGTCTGCCCACGGTGGCGCAAAGCTTGCAGATTTTTCAGAGAAGAAACAATCCAGCTGACGTCACCACTTTTGGGGGGTCAGGACGATGCACCTCGTGCAGAGACTGGACCCCCCTGCTCAAACCCCTTCTTTTCTGTCGATGTGGTTTTCACATCAGTCAGCTGTTGGTATTTCCTTGTTTACAGTTCCATGCTATCCCATCATCGTCTGTTGCAGAGAATTTCCCAGGGACAGTAGTGTGTGTGTGTGTGTGTGTGTGTGTGTGTGTGTGTGTGTGTGTTGGGGGGGTGGGCGGAGGGGTGTACTGTACTACTGTACCTCCCACATGGAGCCAGGAGAGACGAAATGTAAGTGCACACCTATGGTTTGGGGGGAAAAAAAACAGTTCATGTCCAATTTTCCTCAGTGTCCAAAAGTAATCAACTGTGTCATCTACACTGTAAATCTCCACACAAGAAATGGCTCAGGGCCCAGGCCACTAGCTTACATTCACCTCCATCCAGTAAATTCTGGAGCATTCTGTGCGCATAGTGTTCTGTTTCTGCTATTGGCCTGTATACATGTGCGCAGGGGGTAAAAACCCGAGCCATCAAGACACCACGACCTTACGACTTTATTCTTTTTCAAAAAATAAAAACTGTTCGCCTCTGTGTTGGTATACGAGTCAGAATGATGGCAGTAAAATATTGGATGTTCAGGGGCTGTCTGGCAAACTGTCTGCCCCAGACTTTTCTGTACATGTACAGAGGGGACTAGACGTGCCAGGTGTCCATTTTTAGCGTTCTTAAGTAAAGAAAACATAGCCCACTGGCATGCTGCATTAATGCACAGAAAACAGACCCTGTCGTAAAATGCAAATTTTTATAGAGGAACAGATTGCCAGGTTCTCTGACTTTTTATTGGCTTCAGAAAGATAATTTCCCATCAATAAAATCTGAATCCCAAAACCTACTTCTACTTTGCTCTAATTTTATTCAAGAAACATATGCTTGCTCCTCGACAACCCTTGCTCAAGTTTATGATTTTAAAACATTGATTTGGATGTTTAGTTTGAAATTACCCTAAACTCAGCGCTGCTGTCTAGAGAGCTTTTCCTGTTTAATGTCTGTATTTGTATTTTTGTCTAAGGTTTTCCGATGCAAAAATTCTCCAGCATACTGTTCCAGACTCGGCCCAATTTTTTTTTTAAGGAAACATGGACATAAGAAGCCGTTTTGAATGCGGAATCAACAGTCTGTGTCTCTAGTTTATTATTTTACTCGAAAGAATAATAAAATCATCACACAGTAGTACTTTCTCCTTTTCTGATTTGCCATTGTCTGATTCAGGCATGAAAGCAAGAAGATGGTCAATACATTGCGTTACAATCATTGAACAGACGGTCTTATCCAGAGTGACAAACCATAGCGGAGGACGTCAGTGTTCCTCTCAGCCATATGAAAATGCAGTATTCAACCTTGGGCCAACAGAACTCAGGCAGGCTGCACAGAAAACTCCTCTGGTATCATAAAACGAGGCCGAGTCGAGCGTGTGTGGATTTTACCACACAGACTGCACGTCAAGGTCACCTCAGGGAGCGTGCCCAGTGAACGAGGATTTCCAGTTGCACGGTCGAGCACAGTCTGGGAGGTCCGTTGTCCGTATCACCCCCAGGGAGCGTGCCCAGTGAACGAGGATTTCCAGTTGCACAGTCGAGCACAGTCTGGGAGGTCCGGGAGGACTGTTGTCCGTATCACCCCCTGGGACGTCGACGTCAACGGAAGTCCGAGAGACGGGTTATTTATTCCTCCCTCTGCGGCCACTCCGCTCGTTTCTCAACCGCCGTTTAAAAATGCCAGGATGAGAGAGAGAGAGGGAAAAGAAGAAGCTACAGCGGAAGAAAAAGAACAAATCCGATCAAACGCATAAATGTAATTACCTTCCGGACGGTTCCGCATAATGAGGAAAAGGAGGATGTGTGACAAAATCCCATCATTCATTGCACAGCGCCCGACACGTTTCCTCTTTTTTCTTTTCTTCTCCTTCTCCCATTTTGTCTTCACGTTCTTCTGAAATTTTAACTCAATCATGTATTTTTAACTGAAAACATTTGCATATAGCAGTGCGTCATACGAGGAGAATGTGCACCGGGACGGAACACAGGTGGTTGAAATAAAATGTAAAAACAATTATAAAATTATAAATAAATTATTTTTAATCTATAGGCTACTTCTGCACTAATTGTTCTAATGGATTTTCCCATGAATTCAAATAGTAGCTGTAATAAATTAATTTAGCAACTTATATCATTGTTATTCATGTATTTTTATTACCTTTTTTGTGGAGGAGGAAAAAGCTGAATAACGCACATTTTTCAACTGGCAAGTACTTCCCTGACTCAGACAGTATTAGAATGTCTAAACCAGAGATACTGAAATCTGTCCCTCAGGTGCTGCTGGCTTTCTCTTCTGCCTGATAGTTTGTAGTCCAATAATGTCACTGATTGGCCAGAGAGAACGCTCATCTGGGGCGTCAGCTTTAAATCAGTCCCGGATTTGAGAGGAGGAATGGAAACCAGCAGCACTACTGGCCACGGGGGCCAGATTTGAGAATCCTTGGTCTCAACTGTCCAATAAAAAACTAATTATGCCCCAATGAGTCCAAAATAATGAGTTTTTGTTTTTAAGGCAGTTTAATTAAACTTCTCTGTTTTTGGTACTGATGAGAAGTCTAATGGGTGCTAATCTGGGGCAGGGTTCTGAAGCTGCTTCCTGTGACACAGAGAGAGCGGAGGCTCAACAGTTCCCGACTGCTCAAGTCGTTATTTTAGCCGTGAATTTTCATCGTTTTTTTTACAAGGTTTCTAAACCTCAAATCCCAGAGCTGTGGCCAATTATCTGTGACCGTGTTTGTTTGGAAAATAATTTTTAAAATGTCTTGAACTTTTTACCTGTCAATTTTTTAGAAGACAAGCAAATTTAGTTAGCCATGTGCACACAATTACCATCTTTCAGTTTCAAGTACAACAGTTATGCTGACGTACCCGTGAATTATCTCTGCCTCGAACTGTCGCCTTCATTCAACGTGTGCCTGAATGTGTCATTGGTAGCATTTGTGGGTGTGTTTTGATGGAATATTGAAGCTAGCCATTAGCATTGTGGAGAAATCACAGTTCTTTGACACTTCAACTTCTCATTCAATGCAACAAAATAAACACTAATGAAATAAGCAGTGTAAACTATTTTTATTTTCAGTTTGAATGGCACAGTGATGCCAGCCAGCTACTGTTCCACAGTGTGGCAATACTGTATCCTGTACTGTCTAATACATTGGTGAAATAAATGGCATTTTATTGTAAACCTCAGCTATGCGCTGACCAGGAATCAAACATTGCTTTCATGACAAAAGTAGCATGAAATTAAAACTGGCAGCCATTTTTACAGCATACATTCAATCCATTATTTTCACTAACTCATTTCAACAATAACATATTATCGATATAGTGAACCTCCTTTCTTTTTTTACGTTCATTTCAATACCTAACATTACAACAAATATATCTGCTTCTTTTGCACATATAGTTTTGTTTAGTAAAGTTAAATGGAAATATACACGATTTGTTAATCCATTACGGTCATACGGATGGACGAAGCATAAAATCCACGAGAGGCATCTGTCTGTACGTACGTCTGGCCCTTTGGGTCTAATCCAGCCTTTCCGGGCTCTGTTTGATTTTGTAGCGCGTTTGGCGTTTAATTGTGCCGAATTCCTGCACTAGTTATAATAAACGGAGGGAAATCGGCCCCTCCCGGAGGAGCACGTGCCCGTGCGTGGCTTCACACTCCAGTTGGGTCTGTTTACGCCAGGAGAAGTGGCCCTTCATAAAGAGATTCTTTCACCTTCCCATGTCCATCCAGTAACACATTTAAGCTGTCCCGCTCGATGTTTGTGCCCTTATACTCACTTATCCTTAAGTATGGTAAACAAGCCCTTTAGTAAGGGCCAAAATATCACCCATGCCAGTGAAATACCAGCAGGTTTAGTAAAAAAAAACGAAAAATATTAAAATCTTGCGCCAATTTAATCTTTCTCTCTATGATTACTGTGATTGCATTGCTGTTGAATAATTTGCTGATGACTGAATACAGCAAAACCTATGATCTGATTTTTTCAATCAAACAGATTGTAAGCTGGGGGAAATGTCATTAGATATGTGGAGACATAGACAGAGGACATATCTAACATCAGTCGGGTGTTATTATCATTATCCTTTATTGTTATTTATTGAAATGTATTTTTCATAAATATATTGTAACCCGTTTTCTGCTATTTTTGGAACCATTCATTATATTGTGGTCAGGTGCCATCACGATGCCACCTACACAGTTTGACGATAAACAGCGTGGTGTAATTCAGGCATATGCGTAAGTTTGGGGGGGGGGGGGGCAGGGTGACAGGTCACCCCCAATATTTTCATATTAATCGGTCCCTAGACTCGCTAGTATGCTTGTGAGAATTGATGTGCGACTACAGCAGACTGGGTGGTCCAGTAGTGTGTCACTACCAAAGCTGAAATGAAACCTATGCATATTCATTCAGAGGAGTGAGTTCTGATCTGATCCGGTCCTGGTTATAGACAGCTACTCATACTTAACTAGGAATGCATAGGCTACAGGTTTTTAAAAAAAATTTTTTTTTTTACTGATTCAATTTAAAATCTTTGATTTTAATGTTTGCAAATGTATGCAATTGTTTTAATAGATTTTTTTAAGAATAAAAAGTTTGCACACTAGACTGTGTCGACCACAGGGGCTGGAGATACACAAATAGAAAATGTGAAACAATAAACTCCCATCACTGTGTCTCTTGCTGCGCTTGCAACTTTATTCATGCAAATTGACTTACGTTTCGGACCGCAGTCCTTCGTCAGAGTCTTAAAGTGAATGGTAAAAGTCAATTTTACCATTAATAAAATCGCAAGCACATTTTATTGTTTCACATTTAATACATTTTTTAAAATTGATTTAATTCAAACATTTTTGAGTTAATGAGTCTATTTAATTTTTGAATGCGTTTATTTTGATTGATTCCTTTCTTTTGTTGTTTTGTGTATTTTAATCTCGGCACCATTGCTATTGAGGCCTCGCACCCTCAATGTGTCTTCTGAGAACTAAATAAAGGAATGTATTGATTGATTGATTGAGGTCCCTGCATGGAGAATCCAGTTTTTATATAGGCTTTCAAAACATGAGGTCCCATTTATGCACACTGCCTGAAACGGGTCCAACAGCACTTTGTAATAAAAACAAAATGGATGAACAGGTTACAACAGAAACAAAACCAAAGACAGAAGCGAACATTAATATTATTACAGTTTGTGATTGAAAAAAATGACAGAGCTGAAGCTTGACATGCTCACTCGTACAGAGAGGTTAATCAGCGCCAGCTGAAAATCAGTGACGGCCTGACGATATCCTTTAACCGTGACAGATCGTGCTTCTGTCTGACGCTTTATAACAAATCCTGGGTTTTGCTTTCTAAAGCTGTGATTGGGCCGTTTCCCTTAACTGGAGTCACAAAGCCATGGTTGTAACTCAGGCTGTAGCATTCAGGAGAGGGGAGCAGGGGTGCTGGTATGTCCTATTTATTTTCTTGTTGGCCGGGTTATGGAGTCTGAACTACACTGTTCACACTTAACAGAATCTCTGTGAGGTATTTACGCAGCTGGGACTTCACTGGAGCTCTTCACATGAGTCGCTTTGCCCAGATCTGTGCAAGCCCAGAATTAAAACTCGCAAACCCACTGCACAGGACTGTTAACTGCACAGGGCTGTTGTTAACTGGTCGCTGTTTGCCACTGATGGCTGTGCTTTTGAGTTACAGTAGGAATCTTAACAGAGGAGCACCGAGGCCTACAGATCAATAAAAAAGTGAAGCAGTTGACTTTGATATCAAACTGTCACTTTTGAAGTTTAAAAATAATAAGCTGCACTATCAACCTGCTGAAGCAAGTGAGAACAGTGACCCAATAGGTATGCCGTCGGGTTGAGCCCGTAGACGTGTGCGAATGTAGGCCTTCTCACAAGCCCTGCGTCCGAGCTGCCAGAACACCTGACCACCATAATACAGCTTGAGGTACTCGTAATCGCGCACAAAGCTGAACAATCAAAAAAAGGAGAGATTAATCTGCTCTGAGTTTATGCTTCTAATTAAAGGCTTTTGTTTCATTCAGTTTTTCATCGTCGTAATTGTTTGGGAAAATAATGGATGTGCAAGCATGCTCAGTCAAGTACACAGCTGTCCCAGTCTATAGGGAAGCCTGTCTGCAGGAAGCAGCAACATGAGAGAGGCCCGACTGTCAGGCGATGGCCGGTCGCCCTGTGTGACGTGGGGTTTAGTGAGACGGGCCGGTCGCCCTGTGTGAGGTGAGGTTTAGCGGGACGGGCCAGTCGCCCTGTGTGACGTGGGGTTTAGCGGGACGGGCCAGTCACTCTGTGTGACGTGGGGTTTAGCGGGACGGGCCAGTCACTCTGTGTGACGTGGGGTTTAGCGAGATGGGCCGGTCGCCCTGTGTGACGTGGGGTTTAGCGAGACGGGCCAGTCGCCCTGTGTGACGTGGGGTTTAGCGAGATGGGCCGGTCGCCCTGTGTGACGTGGGGTTTAGCGGGACGGGCCAGTCGCCCTGTGTGACGTGGGGTTTAGCGAGATGGGCCGGTCGCCCTGTGTGACGTGGGGTTTAGCGGGACGGGCCAGTCGCCCTGTGTGATGTGGGGTTTAGCGGGACGGGCCGGTCGCCCTGTGTGACGTGGGGTTTAGCGGGACGGGCCAGTCGCTCTGTGTGACGTGGGGTTTAGCGGGACGGGCCAGTCGCCCTGTGTGACGTGGGGTTTAGCGGGACGGGCCAGTCACTCTGTGTGACGTGGGGTTTAGCGGGACGGGCCAGTCACTCTGTGTGATGTGGGGTTTAGCGGGACGGGCCAGTCGCCCTGTGTGACGTGGGGTTTAGCGGGACGGGCCAGTCGCCCTGTGTGACGTGGGGTTTAGCGGGACGGGCCAGTCGCCCTGTGTGACGTGGGGTTTAGCGGGACGGGCCAGTCGCCCTGTGTGACGTGGGGTTTAGCGGGACGGGACAGTCGCCCTGTGTGACGTGGGGTTTAGCGAGATGGGCCGGTCGCCCTGTGTGACGTGGGGTTTAGCGGGACGGGCCAGTCGCCCTGTGTGACGTGGGGTTTAGCGGGACGGGCCAGTCGCCCTGTGTGATGTGGGGTTTAGCGGGACGGGCCAGTCGCCCTGTGTGACGTGGGGTTTAGCGGGACGGGCCAGTCGCCCTGTGTGCAGGAAGAGAGGAGCCTATAAATACTGTGGAGTTGATTTGATTTAAACTGAAATGGAAACACGTTGTAGCCTATAAATGACTGCCGGCTGTTTATGTAGCAGAGGTCTGGCAGCCAGGTTGGGTCTCCCTTTGTTTCTCCGACTGCAGCTGTTTTCTCTTTTAGGCCAAATAAAGGAGCATCTTTGAAAGTCTGGGGCTTTGGTTACACTTACGGCTGATCTCCCTCTGACTCTCTGAGCTGTGCCGATCGCTAGCAGGCGTGGCACACCTGTCTCGTGCTCAGAGTCGTGTGTTTGTGCCTTAACTGGAATGAGTACAAAAAGTAATTCCTGGATTCCATATGTTTTGGGTTTTTTCCAGATACTTTTAAATGGTATTTAATTTATTTATTTAAGTGTATAAAGAACCTTCACATCTCTCTCTCTTTCTCAGTTTCTCTCTCCATCTCTCTCTATCTCTCTCTCGTACATATGCGTATGTTGAGAGTGTGTGTACGTGCATGCGTGTGTGTGTGTGCATGTATCTGTGTGTGTGCATGCGCACATGTACATGTTGGTGTGTGTGTGTGTGTGTGTGTGTGTACATGAGAGTGTGTGTACGCGCACATGTGCATCTGCGTGTGTGTGTATGTGTGCGGCTCCCTGTGTATGTGCAGCTGGTATTTCTGTAGCCGTCTGTAAGTGTGATGCTCGTGACGGTTTCCTCTCGCTTGTCGACGGGTCAGTGAAGAGTTATCTCAGCACACACCCCCCCCCCCCCCCCAGTGCAAAGCAGCCTCGATAGGGGCTCCTATCCGCACAGAGGGAAACGGCGGATCCTCTCTTCACCCTAAACCACCCCCCACCCTGCCGCGCCCTGATGCAATGGCGTAAAACTGAGCGGGGCAAGAGAGTGGGGTGGGGAGGGGGGGGTCTGCACCCCTGTCTCTGTGGGTGGTCTGCAGGGATATTGCACCCCGGGGATCGTGGGAAGCCGAGGCATCCTCGCACAACCTCCTCCTCTTCCTCTGCCTCCTATTCCAGAGGGCCGTGCGTCACATGACCGAGAACCGAGAGCGGGAAGGCCGTTTCGCGTTTTTCCCCCAAAACGAGCACTTCGACCCCTTCGCTCCAGGCGCGAGAGCTGTCTGTCAGCCCCGCCCGTCTCCCTGTTTGATTTACGGAGTCGCGGGAACACCGTTCTCACGCATCCCGAGCCGAGCTTGCGTGCCGCGTACGTCTGAGGGAATGTAACAGTTCCATTCTGGCAGTGTACTCAGCTGAACAGCAGAGACAGTTCCCCTGGGGGCATTGCTCTCCCATTCAGAGGGATGAGACAAGGTGAGGCTTGCTCCTATCAGTCACTGTGAATAAGCAAACGTAGACCAGCGGGCGTGGTAGTGTTGCATCATGGGTAAGGGGTGGGGTGGGGGCTATGTGTTATGTGTTTTGACTATTATGCTGTGTTATTGCTTTTTTGTATTGTTTTAGTCATGAGCGCACTGAAACAAATTCCTAACAACTTGTTGTATGGCAATAAATTATTGAATCTTGAATCTTGAATCTAAGGACAGGGCTTATAAGCTAAAGGCTGCAGGTTCAATTGCCAGGTAGGTCACGACCCGAGGCCCTGTTGCATCCTTGAGCAAGGTACTTAACCTGCATTGCTTCAGTATGTATCCAGTTTTACAAATGGACACTATGTAAAAAAATAATAATAATGATTTTAGAAAGGTGTGTTAGTGCCGTGTATGAATGTGTCGTAAATCACAATGGAAATATGTGATCTAATGTAAATATGTGTTGTAATTCACAGTGAAGGAAACTGTCTATTCTTCTATGCAGGCTGTTAGATGCATTCATTAAATTATATGAGGTATTTTCTGTACACCATTTTATACACCAGTCCCTCACAACACTTCCAGTGCATTCCTAAACAGCATTTTGGTATATGCAAATGCTAGTTGTTAAAATTATGTATAAAGCTTCAGTATGGAAAGTAATTGGCATTACAATGCACTAACCACTTATAACAGAATCATTCGTCTAGCCAGAAAAACATATTTTTCCAATATTATTACAGACAATGCCGGAAATTCCAGAGTTCTCTTCTCCACTATCGATCAGCTCCTAAACACTGTCCCTGCCCCCCCACTATCATCTGCAGCAAAATGCGAAGAACTGGCTCAGTTCTTCACGAACAAGATAACTACGATCAGGGATAATATTACTAGTAGTGGAGGTGAAACAGATATCGATAGACCCTGCAATGTAACCATGAGTAAGTTCACTTGTATTACAATGAGTGAATTATGCAAAACGGTCACTCAGTGCAATTCAACTACATCAGATGTCGATCCTATACCCACAATGTTTTTCAAGCGAGTGTTTGATGGTATCTCAAGCCCGGTACTGGAAATTATAAACACGTCCCTTAGAACTGGTGTTTTCCCAGAAAGCTTTAAAACAGCTGTTGTAAAGCCTATACTTAAGAAACCCAAACTGGATAACAACATACTAACAAATTATAGACCAATATCAAATCTTCCATTCATTAGTAAAGTGCTAGAAAAGATAGTCTCAATCCAACTAAACTCATTCCTCAATGAAAATAACATCTTAGAAATCTTTCAGTCGGGTTTCAGAAGATATCACAGTACTGAAACGGCTCTCACAAAATTAATTAGCGATCTCAGACTAAACTCAAATGCAAATAAAGTCTCCATCCTTATCTTATTGGATCTCAGTGCGGCTTTTGATACCATTGATCATGACATTTTAATCAATCGACTTGAAAGGCATATTGGGTTCTCTGATTGTGTATTGAACTGGCTCAAGACATATATCAGAGGAAGGAAGTTTTATGTTAGTCTGGGTAACAATGTATCAGAGAGACATGAAAGTTGCTACGGGGTTGCACAAGGGAGCTGCTTAGGTCCATTACTTTTCTCTCTCTATATGTTACCACTCGGTGACATCATTAGAGAATATAATGTAGATTTCCATAGCTATGCGGATGATACACAATTGTACATATCCGCTGAACCAAACGATACAACAGCAATTAAATCCATTACCAACTGCTTGTTGACAATAAATAAATGGATGAATGCAAATTTCCTCAAATTAAATGAAGACAAAACTGAAGTTCTTCTAGTTGGTCCCAAATCAAAGAGAGAGATACTAACTAAAAACCTAGGAAGCTTAACTTCCTGGATTAAACCTGAGGTAACTAGTCTTGGTGTCATCCTTGACTCAGACTTGAACTTCAACTCCCACATAAATAAAGTGACCAAAACAGCTTTCTTCCACCTCAGAAACATAGCGAAGGTACGACCATTCATAACTCAAAATGATGCTGAGAAGCTAATTCATGCGTTCATATCTAGCCGACTGGACTACTGCAATGCACTTTTCACTGGTCTCCCCAAGAAAACCACTGAAAGACTCCAACTTATTCAAAACTCTGCAGCTAGATTACTAACCAAAACCAAGAGGCGAGAACACATTAGTCCAGTCTTAGCTACTCTACATTGGCTACCTGTAACCTTTAGAATTGACTTTAAGGTCCTCCTCCTCACATACAAAGCTCTAAATGGACAAGGACCTAGCTACATTGCAAACTCCCTAACAAATTACACACCAGCTAGAACACTCCGATCATCTGATGCAGGTCTATTAGAAATCAACAGAAACAGTTATAAAAAGATTGGTGATGCAGCCTTTGTTAACTATGCCCCAAAACTGTGGAATGCACTACCCTCAAATATCAGGGAAGCTAACACCTTAGAGATATTTAAAAGGCAGCTTAAAACATATCTTTTCACCAAAGCATTTGACTGATCCGCCTTCATCATTATCCCTAAATACTAGTTCCAGTTTTGCTGCACTCTGACTTGCACTTTTAATATTACTCTGCACTGAACACACTAATGTTTAATTTTAAATTTTAAATTTTATATTTTTAAACTTTAAATTTTTTAACTGCCACTATTTATACTCCATCCTTTGTTGTAACGAGATTATGGTAACTCAAGTAACCTATTAGAACACTAGGATCTGATATGATGTTTGATTAATGTGTTAATGTTTGTTTGAAACGAGATTATGGTAACTAAGTAACCTATTAGAACATTAGGATCTGATATGATGTTGATTATTATTTTATACCTTTCTCATTATATAAACTGCACTTGCTGCTTGCCTTATTGATGTAAAGCACTTTGAGCTACAATCCTTGTATGAAATGTGCTATACAAATAAAGTTTTATTATTATTATTATTATTATTATTACTCTTTGTTTTTCGGCTGCCATCAAACATTTGTTGACAAAGACATACATTTTATGTCGCTGTTCTCATAACCAGTTATTTTCTATCACGTGGAAGGAGCCCAGTTTGACGTTAATTTGCACTGGCTGTATTTACAAAAGTTTGAAATCTCCGGAGAAAAACCGCTCACTGTTTACAGTCTGAGTCCATCTTCCTCTGAGCTGGTTTGCTCTGCAAATAGACACACACACACAGACTCATGCATGCACACACACAGACACATGCACGCACACACGCACACTCACACACGCACGCACACACACACTCACTCACACACACACTCACACGCTTCATCACCTTGTCATCTTCCTCCTTCAGGATGTTAGTATTGATTGCTTCAGAGCTCTGTCTCTGTGAGATATGTTTAGTGCTCAGTAACAGATGGAGAGAGGGACTGAATAGATGGGATGTAACAAGAGCACCCCCTCCTCTCTCCCTCCCTCCCTCTTTCTCTTTCTCCCTCTCTCCCTCCCTCCATCCAAGTGAGTTGAATCCGCCACACTGAACAGCTTTATCATTTAATTGGTAATTCCTCCGGGTTCCAAAAGAACTGCAGTCATTATAGGGGCGTAATGGGAGGTCATGCCACCAGCTCCTGAGGGGGGGGGGGGGGGGGGGTTTGGAGTCAGAAGAGAGGCCGCATTTCAGCGGTTTCCAGCGCAAACCGCGGTCAACTTGGTTTTACTGCCGTCTGCTATCCAACGCTATCGATCTAACATTATATACGTCCTCAAACTCATTCGATGCTATGGCATTCTATTCTCAATCCCCCTTCTCGTTGTAAATCTACTGTACTGTGCTGACAACTTCCGTCAGTTGTGAGCTTGGACACTGATGACTTGACATCATCTCTGCTCTTCGCCCGAACCGCTAAGCATGCATGGAAGTATGTGCTAAATGTAATGTAAAGTTGGTGAGAGGCCTCTCTGCTTTCCCCAGGTCTCTTTTTCTTATTTTTACAGTTTGAAAGAGCTGACAGTTTTGTGTGAACCTGCCTAAGGGTGTGTAAGCCACACCACCTGCATCATGGGACGAGGAAATAATCCATCGATAAACAGACCGGGGCTTTAGAAACGCACTTAAACATCTCGGAACACAGTTTAAAAATGCACTTAAACATCTCGGAACACAGTTTAAAAAATGCATTTAAACATCTCGGAACACAGTTTAAAAAATGCGCTTAAACATCTCGGAACACAGTTTAAAAATGCATTTAAACATCTCGGAACACAGTTT
The DNA here is from genome assembly GCA_022702515.1 of Ilyophis sp. 1 JC-2022. Taxonomy (NCBI): domain Eukaryota; kingdom Metazoa; phylum Chordata; class Actinopteri; order Anguilliformes; family Synaphobranchidae; genus Ilyophis; species Ilyophis sp. 1 JC-2022. The sequence goes on along the minus strand of CM040405.1, from coordinate 59,922,574 downwards.
AAAAATGCATTTAAACATCTCGGAACACAGTTTAAAAATGCACTTCAACATCTCAGAATACAGTTTAAAAATGCACTTAAACATCTCGGAACATAGTTTAAAAATGCATTTAAACATCTCGGAACACAGTTTAAAAATGCATTTAAACATCTCGGAACACATTTTAAAAATGCACTTAAACATCTCAGAATACAGTTTAAAAATGCACTTAAACATCTCGGAACGCAGTTTAAAAACGCACTTAAACATCTCGGAACACAGTTTAAAAACGCACTTAAACATCTCGGAACACAGTTTAAAAATGCACTTAAACATCTCGGAACACAGTTTAAAAATGCACTTAAACATCTCTGAACACAGTTTAAAAATGCATTTAAACATCTCAGAATACAGTTTAAAAATGCACTTAAACATCTCGGAACACAGTTTAAAAATGCACTTAAACATCTCGGAACACAGTTTAAAAATGCATTTAAACATCTCGGAATACAGTTTAAAAATGCACTTAAACATCTCAGAATACAGTTTAAAAATGCACTTAAATATCTCGGAACACAGTTTAAAAATGCACTTAAACATCTCGGAACACAGTTTAAAAATGCACTTAAACATCTCGGAACACAGTTTAAAAATGCACTTAAACATCTCGGAACACAGTTTAAAAATGCACTTAAACATCTCAGAATACAGTTTAAAAATGCACTTAAACATCTCGGAACACAGTTTAAAAATGCACTTAAACATCTCGGAATACAGTTTAAAAACGCACTTAAACATCTCGGAACACAGTTTAAAAACGCACTTAAACATCTCGGAACACAGTTTAAAAATGCACTTAAACATCTCGGAACACAGTTTAAAAATGCACTTAAACATCTCTGAACACAGTTTAAAAATGCATTTAAACATTTCAGAATACAGTTTAAAAATGCACTTAAACATCTCGGAACACAGTTTAAAAATGCACTTAAACATCTCGGAACACAGTTTAAAAATGCATTTAAACATCTCGGAATACAGTTTAAAAATGCACTTAAACATCTCAGAATACAGTTTAAAAATGCACTTAAACATCTCGGAACACAGTTTAAAAATGCACTTAAACATCTCGGAACACAGTTTAAAAATGCACTTAAACATCTCGGAACACAGTTTAAAAATGCACTTAAACATCTCGGAACACAGTTTAAAAATGCACTTAAACATCTCAGAATACAGTTTAAAAATGCACTTAAACATCTCGGAACACAGTTTAAAGATGCACTTAAACATCTCGGAATACAGTTTAAAAATGCACTTAAACATCTCGGAAGACAGCCGTTCAGGGGGCGGCGTCTCCTGGGAAAGGAAGAGGGAATTCCCTGAAGGAGCTGTACGGTATGGTAGTCATGACAGCAGGCAGGCAAGCTTCTGGCTGAATGCTGTAACTCCATCTCTATTTATTTTTAAGGCAATGCAGTCACATCACTGTTAGAAAAGCTCATAGAGGAACCCTATCTACACTCTCACAAGAAAAGGCTCCAAATGACTTTGTGTCTCCATCGAGGAACCCTATAGTTCAAGGGTTTTTTGTCTGGCAAAGTGGTTCAAACTGGGAGCTTTCACACTTTTCATACCTGCTATAGATGGTTCCATAAAGAGCTAAAAATGGTTCTCCTATGGAGACAAACCAAAGCACCCTTTCAGAACCCTTTTTTCTGAGCTTGTACGGGCTCTGCAGAGAGGGAACGTGTGATAAACCCACCACTGCACGTACAAGCCTTCCCAGGGCACACCAGGGCCTCACTTTCAGGAAGTGGAGAGGGAAAGGGCTCCCTGTGAGATTCCACACTCATACAGGCCTCTTCTTCCTCCTCCTCTTCTTCATCATCTTCCCCGGATGCCGCTCTGCGGAATGTGTGCCGATCCCGTTCTTCACACGCACCGGAGATCCGCAGTTTTCCACCGCATTCCCCCTTCCTGTCCCACTGAACCCCAGCGAAGGAAATGGAGCTCGTCTGGAAAATATCATGACCCCCGCATTCGAACCCTAAGAGCAGGGTCCTAGGAGTTTAAATACACTTAGGTTGAAGTCATTAAAACTCATTTTCAACCACTCCACAGATTTTATGTTAGCAAACTATAGTGTTGGCAAGTCAGTTAGGACATCTACTTTGTGCATGACACGAGAAATTTTTCCAACAATTGTTTACAGACAGATTATTTCACTTTTAATTCACTATATCACAATTCCAGTGGGTCAGAAGTTTGCATACACTAAGTTGACTGTGCCTTTAAATGTTTACATTTTTAATATTTGGTAGCATCTTTTGCATGCCATGACTTCCTGATGTCTGTGACCCAACAACATCAAAAGACTCTTGATATCTTATTTTCTGGTACTCTTACAAGCAATACTATAATGTCTCTGCATTTGAATGGATTTCTATGGGAATTGGGGGGGCGGGGGTGGGACTAGAACAGTATGGAAACACATGGTTGGCTAAATGGCTCTAAGTCATCAAGGGTCTGACGTATCAAACAAGCCTTAAATTATCGCTCTGCTGCCAGAAATACAGTTGATATGAATGGATAACTTGAAGGGTTTCTTCTCCTGACTTATTTTTCCATAGAGTTCAATAGGAAAATTTGTCAGGAGAAACAACCCTTAAAGTGACCCATCCATATCTACTGCATATCTGGCAGCAGAGTGATGGTTTGAGGCTCGTTTAATACCTCAGACCCTTGATGACTTACAGCCATTTTCCCAACCATGTATTCCATATTGTTCCAGCATAATTTACAGCTAAATCTAGTTCCACCCCCCAATTCCCATCAAGATCCATTCAAATGCAGAGATGTTATAGTATTGCAAAATTAGAACTGAAATAATCTGTCTGTAAACAATTGTTGGAAAAATTACTTGTGTCATGCACAAAGTAGATGTCCTAACTGACTTGCCAACACTATAGTTTGCTAACATGAAATCTGTGGAGCAGACCCGTAGCCAGGACTCGGTCTTAAGGGGGGCATATGAACTGCATGGAGGGGGGCACAATTATTATTAAATATTTTTGATAATCCGATATGCTATTGTATTCTTGCAGCACTGACGCATACTAATTAGGCTATACTGAGGTCGCATACTAACCAAATTGGTCTGATAGATTTAATATGTCCAGATGTATTAGAATGTACTAAAATTATTCGAATGCTGTAAATTACGATTATAACGTGGAGAGCGGCAACAAAACTGGCGCATTCACAATACAGACATTCACTGTTTAGACAATTGGAACCAATCAGGTGCACTTACAAGGTTTTGTAAACAATTAGCTTTAGAAAATGAATAGATGGGATACCATGACTAAACAGGGGAGGTTGGCACCGTGACCGCGCAATCAGTGCACTTGCAAATAATAACTTTAAACCATCAACAGCAACGACCAGCCTAAAGATACCACATCAGTCCTCATAATTTACCACATCAGTCAATTACACAGAGGTAATGTTATGCACAAAGCACTAGAGGACACATTGAATATAACACCAGAAGTGCAAAGCAACCCACACCTCTTGAACTGAAAAAGCACCACGGCGGATGCTGACGCGTTATAATATCATGTCGTTATTTGGTCTTTAACTGTTAGAAAATATAAAACATTTGTTGGAGGCTATTTGTGGAAATGGGGCATGTTCATCATAAAAAAACATTGGATTTGGATCTGTCCCACCCAAAAAAAAATGGTTTGCTCTATGCAGTTGTGGTCCAAATACCGTTCCTGTGGTTGCAGCAGCAAGGCTAGTAGTCGGACTAGTCTCAGATCCGCGGCCGCTGCTGCTGGTGCTAGGCTGCATTTCAGCACCATCTCCGACGACCACGAGTCCGCCATCAACATCACGGGGCTTGGGTGCAGTCACATTGTGAGATTTGGAGGCGGAATCTGATTCGTTAGAGTTGATAGAGACTGGCGATTTAAACCATTTACGAATGTCCATTGTTAAGCAAATTAGCAAAAGCGATCCTACTGGGAAATAGAGCTCTGCTGGACTCCCAACTGAAATGGCGCGGTAACCTAGCCTACATTGGCGTAACTTCCTGTTTCAGTATGGCGGAACCCCCTCAAACAATAACACAATTTTTTTCTCTATTTTAATGTCTTAAAAAGTTAGTATTTAAAAATTTTTAACAGAAAAATACTATAATTTTTTATTTATTTATTTTCTCTCAATTTCCAGTGGAGGGGCACTCGCACTTCCATGGGCGGGCCCGGCCCCCTAAGGCCCGCCCATAGCTACGGGTGTGCTGTGGAGTGGTTAAAAATGAGTTTTAATGACTTCAACCTAAGTGTATGTAAACTTCCGACTTCAACTGTACATGTATACTGTGGGGGGTAGGGGGACAGTGAGTGTGAGTGCGTGCGTGTGTGTCACTGTATGTGTGCATGTGCAAGTGCGTTTGTGTATGTGTGCTTGTGTAACTGTGTGTGTGTGCGTGTGCGCGTGCCTGTGAGTGCGTGTGTGTGAGTGCGTGCGTGTGTGTGTGTGCATGCAGGCTTTGTTATTCATGTGATGAGCACTCATTTCCAGTGGATGAGTCACTGCATTGCACAATTCACCTGCTTCCCTTTAAAACAACACTGTCCCCCACTGCTCTGTCGGGGCACAGCTGACGTGGAATGGTGCACACGCTGAGGTCTCTGTCTAATGGAAACTTGGATGTAATTAATGTTGTGCACATCCTGCGGAACAGCGGTGGGGGCAGTGCTTTTGTGATTTGTGAGCAGAGAGTCACTGGTTCGGATAACAGGGGACACTGTGAGCGTCTGGGTCACACGCTTCACCTGAGCTGCTCCTGCTCTGAGCCTTGTGCGCTGACAGAGAGAGGGTGTGTCTGCATGTTTAAAATAAAAAATGTAAAAATGTATTTGCTGCCCAACACGGGGCTGTACGTAACTAATTCCCATCCTAATTTGGAAAGTCCAGTTATCTGCAACTGCATGGACCGCCTGCGAGAACCCAACTGCATGGACCCCATGCGAGAACCCAACTGCATGGACCCCATGCGAGAACCCAACTGCATGGACCCCATGCGAGAACATAACTGCATGGACCCCATGCGAGAACCCAACTGCATGAACCCCATGCGAGAACCCAACTGCATGAACCCCATGCGAGAACCTAACTGCATGGACCCCATGCGAGAACCCAACTGCATGGACCCCATGCGAGAACCCAACTGCCGATTTGGGAGAGTGTAGCCATCCTC
>CM040405.1:59862326-59912326 GCA_022702515.1 Ilyophis sp. 1 JC-2022 | reverse complement strand
GATGCGGACTTTTTAAAATTTCTATCCTGATTTATTCCACCCCTCTCGCTGTACTTGACGGGTAGATCTGAGGAGAAAATACTTTTAGCTGATTGTCTCCTTTCAGTCCGAGTCCTTTTCTAACTTCCTTCCTTTCGTTCGGCTAAAAGGAGACAAGGACGGAGAGAGGGGAAAAAAGAGGACACGCTGGGGGAAATGGAGTGAGTTAGCGCAGAGAAAAAACTGAGATTTTGCTGCGTGGAGTAATGGTTACAGTGACGGATTAAGACGGGGAGAGGGGGGTGGGAGAGGGGGGGGGTCACGCTTATCAAACCCCAGCCCCAAACGGGACGCGAGCTGGAGTATGAAATCGCACTCGATGAATGGGTCTCAGAGACATGCCATTGTTATCCCGTAATGTAAAAACATGAAGCCAAATGTCCTTTCGGAAACTCGTCGGCATAGGCAGATGTTGAGCCCTGCTAGCGCCGCGGTGCATTGTGGGAAGGCTTATCCCTCCCTGTTTATCTGCCCGCTCTTACGGTAATTCAGAAAGACGGGTTAACAGAGGGCAAACTCTTCTTTAATTGAGCAGAGGAGGAGAGGAAACAGAACGAGAGAAAGGGCCGCCTTGTACTGAGCCACATTCCCGTGCATATTCCCTGATTGCGGCTCTCCATTAATTAATTTTCGTTTTGGGCACTCAGTCAGGAAAGCTCTGTGTAACAGGATGAGGGGCGAAGTTCAGAGGCCCTGGAGGGGCTTTTTGGCAGGGCAGGGGGACCCAATCAAATCTCCATTCTACCTGTTAAAGAACAGAGGGGGCTGTATGGAGAAATTTTCATGCCAAAATGACTGTCATTTTTTTTTTTTGTATGTTAAATTAGCAGTCTGTACACTTTAGCAAGTCTAGCAGGGTGCCATGTGGCAGAGTATCAATGCAGCCTGACTCCTAACCAGGAGGTGAATAGGTTTAAAGTAGAATAATAAGGCTTACTTGTTGCATTGCACCTTGGGTAGCCGGCGGTATTGGGAGTGATTGACATGTTTTCTATCAGTGTGGAACAATAGAAACAGGACTTTCAATGTTAGAGCGCTTGAGCGAACCGTCTCTATTCAACCAGTATCTCAGGTCTCAGGAGAAGTGTTTACATTCTGTCCTTCAGCAGAACTACATTTGTCAGAACTGCTGAGGTGAAGTTTTCCATCTGTACGAATAGATGATACGTTAATTCAAATCTGCATTATGCCTGGATAGAGTTTTCTGCCAACCAAATGAACATGGTCTTTTGTCCAAAAATGATAATACATTTTTTAGAAACTTCACACAGAGAAGCGACGCAGTAACTGGTGCGTTTCGGTAACGGGGAGCCGGATTGCGCCGTTTCAGCTCTCCTGTAGTCAATGAGCGTTTTTTTTATTTATTATTATTTATTTATTTTTAGTTTGACGCATGGCAGAGAGGGTCTCGCTGGGCTGAGAGAGCTGCTGTAAACATTATGAATGTGTCGGCGATGATCAATAGGAGAGATTTTTAAGCCTGCGTGGCGATCATCATCTGTACCGCCGTCATTACCGCCCAGGGAGATGGAGGCCGCTGATGTAACGGCCCGACGGCAGCTGGCGATCAGTCTCCTCGCACCTCTGCAGCTGTTTAGGGGGGGGGGGGGGGGTCTGCCTCGCCCCCTCCCGCTGGGACTACCCTCTGCTTTCACAGATCCAGGGCAGGGGGGGAGTGTAGAAGGATCTGTTAGGGTGGAGGAACCCCCAAACAGAGCAGAATAATGGCCCCTAATTCTACAGGCTCTCTTTGGATGGTGACAAGATGCAAAGTGCATTCTCTGGGAGCCTGCAACAGAGAAAAATGGGGCGAAAAGGAGATTGGATGGTGAGGAGGTGCTCTTTGGGAGCAGCAGGAGAAGCGATTTTGACCACCCCCCCCTCCCCTCTTTTGGGCTCCAGCTTTGGGAGTTAGCGAGCCGAAAGTGCGGGCCCCCAAAGAGACGGCCCTAAGGAGACGGCCCGAGGAAACAGCCCCTTTGCATAACCGGCTTAATTTCTCTTCAGATTGCAGCTCTAATGCGCTTCCAAGACACACAGTGAAAATTGCTCTCTCCATTTGTGGGGAAATTTGAGAATGATCGCTGGGATTTGATCGTGAGGAGCGCTGTTATTGGCAGGTTTCCTTCTCTCCTGCTTCTTGTAACATGTTCCTCACCCTCTCACCCTCTCTCTCTCTCTCACACACACTTACTCACTAACTCACCCTCTCTCTATCTTTTTCTCTCACTTACTCACTTACTCACCCTCTCACTCACTCACTCATCCTCACTCACTCACTTTCTCACTCACTCACCCTCTCACTCACATACTCACACCCTCTCTCTCACTCACTTACTCACACCCTCTCACTCATTCATACCCTCGCTCTCACTCACTCATCCTCACTCACTCACTCACTCACTCACCCTCTCACTCACATACTCACACCCTCTCTCTCACTCACTTACTCACACCCTCTCACTCATTCATACCCTCGCTCTCACTCACTCATCCTCACTCACTCACTCACTTACTCACCCTCTCACTCACTCACTCATTCATTCACTCACTCACTCACTCCATCTCACTCACTTACTCACACCCACTCACTCCATCTCACTCACTTACTCACACCCTCTCACTCACTCACTCATGCACTCACCCTTTCACTCACTAACTGATTCACTCTCATCCTCACCCTCACTCTCTCACCCTCTCATTCACTCACTAACTCACAAATACTGTTGAATACATGCTGATTTTCTATCCCTTTTAGAAATGGTTTTAGAAAATTTGACCTCTGAATTTCTCAGTCATACATTTCTGTTGCTAAAGCATAAACTGTATATATACCACAAAAACACAATAAAATATTATGCAAAAAAGTACCATTACTTGTAATGTAATGTAATTACTGCATCAGAAAGAGCTCTGTGGAGCTTTTGTTGTTCCCTCAGCTCCATGGAGAAATACCTCAACCATAAAGGCAGACTTAACCCCCCCGTCAGTTTTAACCTTTAACCTGCAGGTGTGTCCACACCACAGGTTTACCCCGTTTCCCTCGTTTAACCATCCCTCCATCCCAAACCCTCATCTGCACGTCTCTCTCCTGCGTGCCTCACTCCTTTTGGGCAGAGTGCAGTTCTGTCCGTCTCGACAGACATCGTTCTCTCCTGAGATGTCGCTGGCGTGATGTCATCATCAGGGGCCAGGATATTAAAATTCTGCGAGGGCCGGTCACAAACATCTGGGAGCGTATATGAGGTCCCACGACAGGAAGTGTGCATGCTGATCCTTTCAGAGTCCGGGGTGTCTTAACTTGCAGCGGTGACAGATTTGAGAAATACCCTGGAACGTAGACAGCATTTTTAGTATTATTATTATAATAATTTTTTTTTGTTACAATAAATGACATTTATTGGGCCTCCTGGGTGACATTTATAGCTGAAACACAAAACACAGTTCTTCAGGCACTGACACTCCAGCATGAAATCCTGACTGAGCCAGTTCTGACTGGGGCCAGGACTCTCAAAGGGTCATGTGCAATCAGCCACAGCTTGTTCTAGGGAAAGAGGGTGTCAGATAGCAGGGATCCATCCACATTATCGCACAACAGCGACCCCTCTGGTCGAATCAGGCACCTGCAGTCTAGCAGAGCAGCTTGGCGGCTTCACAATTACCTAGTGAGTGCACATCCTTCTGATTCCAATGCCCGCCCAAAGGATGTTGCAGTGATGGGACAGTCTTTCAGACAGGAATGATCATTCCTAAACTGACAGAAAACTAAAATAAATAAAGAAGTAAATAAAATAAATCATGTGTATCGTTTGACATTTCCAGTTTTCTCAGCTGTTTTTCTCAGCGGCGATGCAGTCTCGCTCTTAATTCCAGCCTTTGACCAACATAGTGCCCAAACGCTACAAACACCACTGCACTCCACTGCCTTGAAGTTGCCCCCGTGTCATTACAAGTCTCCATGAGAACCCATAAGCAGCCGTCTCTACAGCTGAACTTGAAAGCCCTTGATGCCTCTATGTGCGCCCAGTCTTCACATTACACCTAGACTCTAAGTGCAGGTAAATATTATCCCAGCGTCTCCTAGAAAAAAAAAAAAAGACAAAAACACAACAACACTTAACTTAAAACAACTGCCGCGCTCTTAAATAACAGCAATTATCCTTTCCCTCGGTGACCCATAATAACTATTTGTGGGTCTTTGAGAGCCAGTGTCCCTCCCTGGAAAATGGCGGGTACCGTACGACGTGTCTCACGGACCGCTGCCGGCCCGGCAACCCCTTCGCCCGACAACGTCCAGCCGTGTTTCTCCGCTCCGGGCCGCAGTCCGGGATAAGTACTTTTTTTTCCTCCCGAAAGTTAAAACAACAACGCTTTTGACGCGCGGTTTCCGGAACTGTCACGCGTGGTGCACATGGAGGCGGCTCTCGACTGCGCCGCCGCCGGGGTAATTTCACCTCAATTTCCTCCAGAGGGGTTATTACTTTTATTTGTTTATTTATCTACCCGAGCGTTTTTTTTTTGCTTTTTCCTGGGTTTGTGACTGCGCATAATGGAGAGACGCGGTCATAATTGTGATTGGTTAAGTATCTCAGGTTAAGCCTGGGGGACCTGTCGAGTTAATGCATACACGGGGCCCTCTTTCCCAGGTGATACATTTTCGGAGGACACGTTTGCAGTGTCCGGTTACGCCCGTGCTATGGGGAGACCGTGTCCAGTGAGGCCTGGTGCACGTGCGTATTTTGCTGTCTGCGAGCAATGACTCTCACTGTGAAGTTACAGTATGTCCCTGATAGCTCGTTGCATGCTTTCCTCTTCTGGAGTATGTGCTAGCTGTCTATCTCTTTCTTTCTTGCTCTCTCTCTCCCTTTCTCTCTATCTCTCTTTCTTTCTCTCTTTCCCTCTCTCTCTTTCTTTTTCTCTCTTGCTCTCTCTCTCTTTCTTTCTTTTTCTCTTTCTCTTTCTCCCTCTATCTATCGAACTTTTTCTCTTTCTATATCTATCCCTCTCTCTTTATATCTACCTCTCTATATCGATCTCTTTATCTTTATATCTATCTCTCTCTTTTTCTCTCTATATTTATCTCTCTTTTTCTTTCTATATCTATCTATATCGATCGATCTCTCTCTCACTCCATATTTATCCCGTTCTCTTTTTCTCTATATCCCTCTCTAACTCTTTATATATATATATATATATATCTCTTCATCTATCTTTCTCTCTCTCTTTATATCTAACTCTCTATATTTATCTCTCTTTTCTTCTATATCTCACTTTATATCGGTCAATTGTCACATTAATAGTATTTTTGTATCTGTGAAGCCAAGCCAAGCCCACCAATACACACGGGGAACATGGGGGGTGGGGGTGGGGTGGGGGGGGGGGTGATGCAAATGCTCTCATAACACAATAGACCCTTATGCAACATTATGCAGAAGTATCCATGGAGACTGGAGTAGCCTTCACTGCGTTAATCTCCTGGCACACCTGGCTGCTCACACTACCTGAGCAAGTGTACTGATTTAAAGCACACCTTATTTACCGCTACTTACCGTGCTGCACAGACGCGGTTTGCTCACCGGAGTCTTCGGAGGATGAAGAATAAAGTGTTCTCATCGCCCCTGGCCGCCTCTGACTGCACACCAGGGTATTTTGGGTTTTTAATGCACAAAGATTTAACTCCCTACCTGGACGTATAAATTTTACTTTATCGTACTCGCAGTTCTGACCGCACATCGGTAAACAACTTCAGCTGACATGTATAACCCTTATAGATAAACACAATTTAGTCGGTCTCTTTTATTGTTGCTTGCCATAATCCTGTTTACACAATTCGATTTGCTCTGCATCATTCAGGAGCGTTTTCAATCATGGTAACATATTTATCAAATGGAAATGATTTCATTACTTTTTTACGATTCATCGGTTGCCTATTTTGTGGTCTGTGAGAAGATCAAATTGGAATGCCACTTTAATAAATTTAATTAATTTGAACAGCACTTTAATAAAACAAGATTGATTGATTTAATGATTGATTGATTGATTGATTGATTGACTGAGTGTTTGATTGATTTATTGATTTATCAATTGATTAAGTTGCTATTGAACAGGACTATAAACGTGAAAAGCTCCAGTTAAACCTGGCTGTCTCAATGTTGGGTTATAACCGCATTTATCATTCAGCAATATTACAGGTTCTGAAGAACAGAACCGCTACTAAAAGGCTGAATTGCATTGCTGTTACAAGAGATTAGTATCACACAAAAAATCTATATGATTCTAAAAAGGACATTCACATTACATACATTTTTCTTATAATCAACACTAGACAGCGAACGCCCTTTTTATAGGCCTTCACCTAGAGACAATAGTCTTGAAATCCATGCTTTTAAAAATTTTTTTAAAAAAAACCAGAGAAATGCATAGGGTTGTCATTCATGTTGAAAGTGAAATATAAAAGGCCCTGAAGGCAGACATATTTCATATGAATATGCATATAATGTGTATGAATGAATCAGCAATGCCCTGCAGGAACTAGCCATGCCGCCAAACGCCGCAGTCTACTTCCTGTCTGACGGTCAGAAGAGAACATTTGCAGAAGTTAGACCCAAAGTGAAGGCAAGACGTTCAGAACCAATGTGAAGACAACGCTGCATCAACGTTTGTGGAACCCTCGCACGGCTCTGAGCCTAATAGAGATATCACAGGGCAATTAGTGCAGATGGTTGTCATATGTATGCAAATAGGAAGTGAATTGAATAGCACACATCCACCACCCCCATCCCCACCCCCCTTCACACCACCTGCCTGCTTCCCAAAACCACCCTATTCTCAGCCCTATATCCAGACCGACCCCCCTTTACCCACAAGACTGTATACCCCCTCCTCCTTTCCCAATCTGCCACTGCATGTTAATTAAAGCAAACACATTAATCATAATTTGCACTGTTTGAAGTAAAAAAAGAGAGAGGAAGAGGAAGATGCAGTGAGAGGAAGAGGCAGGGAGAGAGAGGAAGTGGGCATCCCGCCTACTTGAGTATGATTTGGGAATTGGACAAGGTGTTAAGTGTATCTGCTGGGGTGAAAAGGCAGAGGAAATCCCTTCTTCTGTGCCATGACACTTGGCTGGGGCCCTGGCACATTTTCAGGGGGTGCTCGTTTTGCCACGGGGCGGGGGCGGGGGGTGGGGGGGGGTGTTTACCTGAGCTGGATTAGTGTCTGCGACAGAATGGAGCCGGTTACAGCTGAATGTTTATAAACATGTATACACCCACACACACACACACATTCAACACAGGCATGCACACACACACACCCACACATACATTCAACACAGTCATGCACACACACACACACTCACACACACACACAGACATGCACACAACTGCACACACATAAAAAAAAACATACACACACACAACTGCACACATGCACCCACAGAGAGTGATCTTCCCATTTTAAGTAAAACTATAGTATATGTTCTTCTGTGTAAAGTGTTTGTATTGTGCGGCTTCCATTCGCAGATTTCACTCTGTCCGCCGGATCCATTGGGTCGCAATTACTCCCCGGGAGTGTCTGCCTTTGTCAAGTCAAAGTTTGACCGTCCATAAATCTGACCCGAAGCTATGGACGTAGGGATGACCCAGGAACCCCTCAAGAGCCTTCTGTTTTCCTGCGGCGGTTTAGCTGTTATTGAAAAGCCTGTCGTTGAGGTATTGCAATCAGATGCCTTGACACAATATTTAGATTGCGGTTTCGCTCTCTTGCTGCGGCGAGGTGCATTTCTGTTTACATTGTGACATGTTTTATTTTGGAAAAACACCCCTTCGTGTTCACTCTCCCTTTGTTCCCAAACATTCCTCCAATTTTCGCCGCGGTAAAGGGACCTGTCTGTCCCACAGTCTCCAGAAATGTCAGGCGGAAAAGAAGGAATTTCCACTTGACCAAACAGCAATTACAGCAGCTAAAGGTTTCAGGGAGTTTAGAACATCAACCTTTTTTTTTCCCGTACCCTAATTCCACTTTGCAGTCGCATGCCTGTAAGCTTATTTTTAACTGGACTTGTAACCGAAAGGTTGCCGGTTTGATTCCCACGTAGGACATTGTCATTGTACCCATTGAGCAAGGTACTTAACCTGAATTGCTTCAGTAAAAATCCTGTATAAATAGATGCTATGTTGTTTTTTTTTTAAATGCTAAAAAGTTGTGTGTAATTTGCTCCGGATGAGTGAGTCTGCTAAATGGCAGTAATGTAATGTAATACAGTAAACACAGAATGATGGGATTCTGACAGGTGAAGAAGAAACAATTAAGTCAATAGTTTATTATGCAGAGTTATTGCACAGAGAGTCAATAAATTTCACCCGTTTTAGCATAGAGGGACATAAAACTGGTCAATAATATTTTGCTCTAACAGACCACACGGATAAATCCCTTACAGAAAAAGAATATAACTGTGGTAGGGGGGCGTGGTTTTAGGCGAGGCCGGCAAGAGAGAGAGTGAACTCAGGTGGTTTATGGAACCGGCACAGCTGTTGGCAATCAGGCAATTGGTGACGATTGATTGTGGTATTGTTTGTATCAATTAACCAATTGCCTTGATTGTTCAACAGTGAGCCTGAGAACCTATAAAAAGGAGCCTTCTGGGAGTGGAGGGGGAGAAATGACTAAGATCTGGAGGTCTTGCTGTGGTAGTGTTTGATGGAAAGGTTGATAATAAAAACCCTGTTCTCCTTACCCAAGCTCTGGGCTGGACTCTGACTTTATTCACGCGAGCGGTACAGCTCACTTCGCCACAATAACGTAATAGAATAGGCAAATATGTGAAAGTGTAAATGTAATATGTTTCACAGCAATGTAGCAATATTTCTCCCATGACTGGAAATAAGTTGTATATTTGTCCTTTTACTGTGAAGTGCCAACCATATCTTGATAATGTTTTCTTTCAATTTTTTGAATTTTGTATTTTCTGTGTATTCCATTTCCCTATGAGATACAGCAAAGATCAGGGGAGATTAATAGTTCCCTAGTTTTGGTTTCTATGGGGATATGGACAAGGACAAGAACAAAAAAGACTGTTGTAAATATTTATATGAGTTCATAGGAGCCCAAGAGGGGACATATTACTGCATGCGAGTTTAAAGTAGGCCTACTTTGTTGGGGTGATTTTAAGTTGAACACCTGAAGCGGTGTACACCACTATAAATACAATAACTGACAACATTGAAAACATTGCATAGCATCAAAAAAATAAGAAATATTTGCATTAAAATCATTTGAACTATTTTAATGCAAATATTTATTGTAATATTCATGTATCAGATGGAGAAGCCTTGCCTTGACTTACCTTGGTGGCTCAAAGAAGACCTATCACTCAACGATACTGAACATGTGACTGATCCATTCCTCACATGACCGCGTGGCTCCTGCAGTAGCATCGTCTCACCACTAGATGGCGAGGGGGCCTGAGCCATTGCTGTTGCGTGTGGTTATGGTCATATGGTTTCCACGGTCTCTGCTTGCAGTCACACGCATGTTGCTATATATGATCCGTCCAGACCACTTTTCCAAATCACACAGCCTTTTCTGCACGCATGGAGTTAATCATTTTTCTATTTTTTAAGCGGGCTGTTTCACCCCGTCTGACTCGACTGCAAGACTGAGAGAGCTCTGGCTACCGTGCACGCACTCCCGCTTAATGCAATCGCCTCTATTAAGAATAAGCCATATCCCGGTTCTTCCATATCTGCGGATATCAAAGCGCACGACATAACCTGAGAGTATACCGTTCCCTCTTTTCCTCAGCTCTCCAGCTCTTTCTAATCCTTCTCTTTCTTTCTCTGTCCCCCGCTCTCTCCGTCTCTTTCTTCAGTGGCCTGTGCTAACGATGTGAGCGGAGGAGGCTTGCGGGGGACTTCCGTGAGCTCTTCTCAAACGACCTGCTAGAAAAGGCTAATCCATACGCGGTCCTGCATGTATTAAAATTCCAATATCTCCACCGTTTTAATCTACTGTTTCTGTGCATAAGATTGGCAGTGGTTATTTTTGGTCTTGTAGGATGAGGATTACAAAAGAGGAGCGGGAAGAAGAAGCTGCTTCAGTGCAGCCATTTTGTACTAGCTATCCAACAGGCACCACACAAGTCCTGGTTTGATATATCAGAAAGAAGAGCAGGGAGAAAGGTCACACACAGATCATTGAAGCCCACCGTACAGTGTAACACATATTATAAAGTTTAAAGATGACTGACAGCTGGAGCCACTTTCCTCAGTCAGTAGATTGGTGTGCGGGTCCTTGTGTAAGACAATATGAAAGTGTAGAGTGGACTGAAAAAGGATTTAGCTCTCTCATTACTTCAATGATTATATATTGTGGAGATCTGTTCCAATTCACAATAGCACCCATGCAGTGCAGACCTGCCTTGTCATACCCCGCCCGCCCACACTGGACAATCTCCTCTTTAGAGGCAGGCCTCCTCCCCACCGTAATGTTGAGGGATCATAAAGTCGCGGCGTGCTAGATATTAGGACGCTGGGTTGTTCTGGTAGACAGGCGTGCGGGTGGGCGGGCGGGCGGAGGCCCCGTAGCCATCTTCTCCCGGGTCGTTACCGACGGCGACAATGTCACAGCGTAGAGGCCCCCCTGCCCACCGATGACTCACAGAAAATATGCCCCTCCCCTCACCACCAAGGCTGTGCCACCCAGCAGGTAGACCACATCACCACCCTCCCATCCACAGCTGGGGAAGTCATCAAGGGAACACAAAAAACATTATTCCCCCCCCCGCCCCTGAGGGCCAAAGAAGAAGCAAAGCAGCACGCTCCAGGGACTGAACGATCGAGAGGTGGGGGTGAGGAGCGTCATCCAGCGTGACGACACCTTCTTTCCTGCTCTCTGTAAATCACACAGGCATTCTCAGGGCCGCCTCAGTTAATTTACAGGCACTAACATCTTAATTAGGCTGTGTCTGAATCAGAGCCCGAACTAATGCGTCCTGTTTACTGTGTACTAGCATACTGTATACTACTTACTTCATACTATTTAGTGACATGCAGTGTATGCAAAAAATATACACCATACTATAATCAGCGAAAGCACGGCAATAAGTATATCATCCGGGAATAGTAAGAACGCTCAATTTTCAGAACTGTCGCGTACTTAACACCTTTTTTGGAAAGTATACTCAACAGGCATACAAGTGCAATAGTAGACAAGTGCACTGATTCAGACACGGCCCTAGTCTTTCTCATCCTCACTGGCCTTTTTCGTAACTTGGTCCCTTTTTAGTTCAGTCTATTAATGCTTTACTAGCCTCATCACTACATTCTCTGAACAGTCACATCTTCTATATTCAAGACAATCATTTTTACATTATTTCACAGAGGTTGAACATGAGGATGTATGTATGGATGCGTAGAGATACAATTGCAGATAGATTTCCTTTATTTTCTACACAGTTTGGCCATAATTCTTTTACGCACAATCAATGACAAAGTAATTTATTAGGGGAGTGTAATCTATCTTTCTTTAACAATATTAAACCAGAAAATAAAATGCAAGTAGTCAATTTCTAGAACATAAAAAATAAAATTAAAGATCACACTGATCATTACTGAGCTGCAAATATATTCTGCCTCCTGGTGTAATTTCATATTTTCTGTGTATTTGATAAATGGAGCATGAGTGTACATGGGCAGTGTATGAGATCAATATGCCCTCGTCCCTTGTTTATAAAATGATAGGTAAGTACGTACATACATACATTAAAGGGTAACTACACTCTAGATCACTTTTCTTTCAATGTAAACGTGTTTGTATGCCTACCTTATAATGAAGCTTAATCATGCATTCTGTTATTTCAACAATTCTGAAATAATATTGTATATCATAAGAAACTGGTAGAAAAGCGTCTTTGTGCTGCCCCTCATGATTGAAATTTCCTTTCTGCTCCCCACACTGCCCCCGCCCCAATCGTGATATCAGAGTACCTTTTTGGAGGTACCTCTGCGTCATATGGATAATTGTTGTCGCCCACAACAGAAACAGCCGGCATCTGATTGGCACCCGCTACACTACTTTCGTTTCGGTTCCACGTTTTTAAACCGGAACAACGTGGCGTCCTGTTTAACTTTCTTATTCCACCTAAATAGTCCACTAAAATATGTTTCTGAAAATATTTGAGGTGAGAAATAGGCCATGCAGTTGCTGACTCTTGATTAATATTTGATGTGTCTAGTTTGACAGTTTGATCCGAGTTATATAAAATCATTTGTACAATGTATGTTAATTTATGCAAACGACGATGGCAGCTCCTCCGCCCCCACCCCTCTCCCTCGCTCACCCCACAAAGTATTTTTTTCTAAATAGTGTAGTAGGCGGAGACAGGCTGAGACAGTCAGTGTAGTTACTCTTTAATGCATACATATGCACACACACACACACACACACACACATACATAGATACTGCATATACATGCACACATACACACATACACACATACACACATACATACTGTACATACATACATGCACACATACATAATGTACATACGTACATGCATAAATACATACACACATACATACATACTGTACATAAATACATACATACATACATGCAGACACACACACACACATACGTACACACACTTGTATATACTGTATGTATAAATCTGCTGATATCACACACACGTAATGCCTTGGTTAGACTCACTAACCCCTGTAAATACAGGTGCCGCTGCGCTGCTGAGAAGCTCAATCCACCTGAATCTCCCCAGCTGCGTAAACATTACGCTATTGAGACAAGCAGGATGTACATTACCCACGATGCACTGGGTGAGCACATCTGCGTTACACATTGGCAGCGCAATGACAGTGCTGGGTCTAAGTACACGATCACAAATGGGCGTGTCACACTGGTAATATGTTTTTATTCTGTGTTCATGTTCATATCCCGGCTGCAAGAAGGAAGCTGTTTAACTTGAAGATGAATTTCAATCAACCAAATTTCCACAGTGGTTGACCTCCCAGATCTATGCTAGAAGCTTTACAGGCAATATATGGCTAGCACATGGCTATGTGTGGTTGTGGAAGCAAAGAAAACTATTTAATTCTGTCCTTTAATTAAAATTTACAAGCAACAGCAATCAACAACGGAGTTCAGTCTCTGGTCATCCATGGTCAAAAATGGTTTTGTTTGTTATGGTATTAAGCTCTGTTATGTGTTCCACACTCCGCACTCCACACTCCACACACCACTGCAACACCAGAAGAGGATAGGAAAAATGTGGCACCAATTATGGTTCGACTGAATCTTTGCTCGTTTCTGTACCCGGATGTGTGTAACATAAAACTGAAATTGAATTGTAAGACCTGAATTTGGAAGCTTATTGACCTTGAAATGAACAGTGAAAATTGAATGCAATGATGAACAAATGAACTTTCGAAGCATTGCATTCCATTTCAAATAGTAAAACACAAATTAAAGTTATGCAATTTAAATTTCATTTTTAAATATAATAATTCACAAATTTGTTATTACAAATTCAAATTATTGCAATAAAGATTATATACAAAATATGCTATTCAAATTTATGCCCATAAGTGTCTACCAACCTGTGTAATCACACAGAAAATGTTCAGGGTAAAATCAACTTTTGGCCCCTGGTTGGATTCACGTAAACTCTGTTGGGTTTTGTTTAACACAAACTTTTTCTGTGTATCTTTGTATCTGTAAAAGTAGCTTAAGAACTTAAGGAAAATGAAGCACCAGCTTCAGGGTTACCAGCCTTGTTGGCTAGCACATTATCTTAGTTAACATTCATACATTACATTTACATTACAGTTCTTTGGCAGACGCTTTTATCCACAATAAGTGCATATTGAAGGTCATTGACACAACTACAAAGCAAATCCGATGAAGTACAACTTTCTCACAACATATGAGCTATCCCTAGTAATGAACATTGAATACAGTCGGCTATACCTTCTAAGCTATAACATAGCAAAAAACCAAATAGGAAATAAAATAAACAGGAAGTACGTACTATATAGGTAGTTAGTAAAGTTCATAAACCTTAATAAGCACATTAATGCGCTGTTAATTAATGTTTACTGCTGTATTCATTCATGCCAATTAGTGGACCCTAATTGTAAAGTGTTTCCACTAACCCCCTTATGGGCGATTAGGGGTGAGCGTGTAGGGGCGGGGAGACGGAAGTCATCGTGGTAACGAGGTGTCGGCTACACCCTGGTGTCACAGGGCCTCTCAATGCGTCCTTTTTTCCGTTTAATTTTTAATTTCTTTTTTTTCCATTTTTCTTAATTGTCTTGAATCACCAGGTCTGATTGTAACCCCTCTTTTTTTTTTGCAAAACAAAACATTTTTAAGAAGTAATTACTGGCTTACGGCGCACGTGTTGTGCAACTTTACGGCTGCCTCCCACTTGTCGAGGTTTTGTTTGGTTTTTATAATTTTTTTACATTTGTCTGGCATAAAAAGAGAGAGCGAGTTGATAAGCTTCTTCTGCAATGGATCAAATGTTCTGACAGCAGCCGCCAAAGCTAACGGAGAGAGCTGGTAGCCTTCATTTCAGCAGCGCCGTCCCGTTATAATGGACCCTTTGTGCACACTGCCACACGGTCGCCCTCATTTTTCTGAAATGTCTTCCGGCCCAAATTAAGTTTGTCACCCAGTCTGTGTGAAGCGCCCACCACATTAATCACATAATGAGTGAATTCCAGATGTGTACACAAAACTGGGACTGTCTTTATCTGTGTGTGTGTGTGTGTGTGTGTGTGTGTGTGTGTGTGTGTGTGTGTGTGTGTGTGTGTGCGCGCACGTGTCCAAGCATGCGTGTCCACAAACGAGAGTGTGTGAGCTTTCGTATCGCCAAGACAGAAATATAAGCAATTTGAGTTATTCTCTGTCTGGGACAGACATTTCAACAATGTGAGTTTTTGTATGTAGGACAGAAATATAAGCAATGCCAGTTATTGTATGTCTAGAACAGAAATAGAAGTAATTACTTAGCATAGTTAGTGCTGTCATACTGCTGTACAGAAAGAGGGACTAATGAACTATCCTGGCTTAAAATCACACTGATTCCTCTCCCACTGAAGAACTAAAAAGTACCAGAGACCACTGTTTATCTCAAAAGTACCAGAGACCACTGTTTATCTCACCACAGATGTGTTTTTTACCTATTTTTTTGTATTCGTTCATCTAAGTCATTATCCTGAGCCTTACCATGACACTGCAGTTACAATTCCTAGACTGTGAGGAGCACATTTTAAATATCCATGATTTCAGGATGTCAGGCTTTCCTTTTGGAAATGAGAAATTGGTTCCCCTTTTCTGAAATAGGAGATAATTATGGGGCAAATGAGGCCAGGAGTCGTGCTATTGGACGGTCCGTTGCCACGGCGGCACGCCTGCCCATCTACCTGTGGCCCTCTTAGGAAATTGCAAAAATCACACACGTTCCTTCTCCGAATGGCTGGTCGACATAACGACTATCCGCTCGGCGGTATGCGAGTCGCATCGAAAGCATTCCCCTCCCCTTCGCACGACGTCTCGCGCCGCGATGCGCGACGCCTTCACTTGTCCCCCAATCCATTGTGCGGCAAATTAAACTGCGGCACATTAAAGTGAGGAGTATTTCGTGCAGGAGGCAGAGAAGGCATTTTGTTCTCTTCTGGGGACAATCAAACACACATGAGCGCGCAGACGAGCACACACAAGCACACACACACACACACACACACACACACACACACACACACTCACAGACAACACTTGTCAGAGTTTCGTTCTCTGGCGCTTTGCGAGGTCATGATGGCAGGCTCTTGGGAGACACGCCCCCCGATTGTCGATTCTCGCCCATGTAGCTTGTAAACACTCCCTGCAGACAGCCTCCATTCCCTGTGTTATTGGCTTTATAAAGACCCTTTCAGATATTGGTCCACAGCCCGTGGGGGGTGGGGGGGTTGGGGGCTTTAAATTTTCTTGAGGTGCCCGTCGAAAAAAACAGGCCGCCGCGCCAGGCCTGATTTACGGCCCGACTTTAATTGGGTTGTAAAATCAAATCCAGAGTTCTTTCAGGAATGCCAAAATGTGATTCCCGCCTCGTTTACAGGAGGGGCCGGGACAGTCAAGGACGTCCAGGGAGAGACGGACGGGAAGGGAAGGGAAGAGAAGGGGAAGCCTAACTAAGTTTCTCCCCAGCAGCGCGTAGGCTGGCAGGCCCGCTTGCTCGCTCGTTCGCTCGCTTTCTCTCCCTGATTAAAACTCGCCTTGATTTATTCGGCACAACTGCGGATCTCCTCCTTAAGCTGCAGAAGAAGCCACAGCTGACAATGTGTGAAGGGAGGAGAAGAGAAGAGGAGGAGGAGGAGGGCCTCAAACAGGGCCATATGAATGCACTGCACTTGCACAGTGGTAGCACTACTGAGGCACTGTGTGTTAGATGGGTATGCACTAAATATACACGCATGTGCACATGCACAGCCATGTACACATACACTACATGGCCAAAAGTATGTGAACACCCCCTGGTCTGGGGCTGCTTTTTATGGTCAATTTCTGCTGCTTACTTTCAGTGAAGGCAAATCTTAACACTACAGCATACAATGACATTCTAGATGATTCTGGTGTCCATATGCCTTTTAGTAATGTATAATCACAGAAATGTTCTACATGCACACACACAACTACACTCTCAAATGTTCACCTATTTGCATAAACACATACACACACCGCACGCACAAACACAAACACACTCACACACGCATAAACACACACACACGCGCACAGAACACACACACACAGCACACACCGAGTATATATATTTTTCCTTCTGATGAAAATAAACTGTGATTGTGAGGGCGACTTTTCCAGCAGTTGCACAATCCTGATTTCTTTTCACTCAGAGCAGCGCAGGGAGTGTGTGTGTGTGTGTGTGTGTGTGTGTGTGTGTGTGTGTGTGTGCCTGTGTGTGTGTGTGTGTGTGTATGTGTTGGAAGACGGGGGGTGCAGATTTGTGGATTTTATTAGCAACGTGGGGCTAATTTGCAGCTGATTAAAAAAACACATTGTGCACAGGCTCTCAGTGCTGCAGTTGTTTCTGAAGTAAGGCAAGGCAGCCGGGGGGTGGTGTGTGTGTGTGTGTGGGGGGGGGGGGGGGGGGGGTGTACGTAGACCCTGAAACACAGCGCTGAACTGAGAACAGAACGAGTGCAAAAACAAGCACAAATATCCTGACCTAGACTGCAAAATAAAGTGGTAGTTAAGTGACATGCCCACCAGTTCCATGGCAGCCCGCTATACCGCTATACTGGCTGACTGACAGCTGAGGCAATGGTGGGGTGGTGGGGAGGAAGGGGGGGGGGGGGGGGTAGAGAGAGCTGCTCATGGGGTGGGTGGGAAGAGCCGGGGGGCTGGGAGGGTAAAAGGAGGGTGGACGCCAACGTCTTTCAACATCTTCACCCATCTCGACTCGTGCAGGGCCACAGATCCGCTCCATCAGAGATTTGATTCTATAAATGAGCAATCAAGCAAAGGGCAATATGGAAGAAATAAAAGCTGGGGGAAAAAAAGCCCCCCTTTTTAAAATTCCATTAAAAATGAAGTACCATCAGTCTTTGCTCGGGGCAACGGTCTTTTTGTAATGCGTTCCATGAACTCCTGAACCCTCATTACTGAGTTCCCTGTAAAGTCACATCTACCCGACGATGGAAAAAAAATAATCATTTGATCGTTTACTGAAACATCGTAGTCGCTATTATCGCAGAATGTTCCCCGATAACCTGAAAGGTTAGCAACACATCGGTTTTTAAAGAGCGGGTCGTTCTAATTTTGAGTGCCGCAAGAAAAAATCTATTTACTATGTCACATAGATATGCAGCATTTGGCTTGCAAGGGCTTATATTGTATGTGTGTGCGTGCGTGTGCACTGGATTGGTGTTTTTCAGTGAGCGGGGTGGGTTTGGCGGACGGATTTTTGGTGAGTGGGGAAAAAAACGCGGCCCTTTGTTGCGTCTACTTTGTTGCACGGCTCTACTGACTCCTCCAATGGGAGATGCACTGAGAGTCACAACTGAGTCACGGTACCTTCTCTCTCTGATAACAGAGGGGTCACAGCTGAGTCACGGTACCTCCTCTCTCTGATAACAGAGGAGTCACAGCTGAGTCACGGTACCTCCTCTCTCTGATAACAGAGGAGTCACAGCTGAGTCACGGTACCTCCTCTCTCTGATAACAGAAGAGTCACAGCTGAGTCACGGTACCTCTTCTCTCTGATAACAGAGGAGTCACAGCTGAGTCATGGTACCTCCTCTCTCTGATAACAGAGGAGTCACAGCTGAGTCACGGTACCTCTTCTCTCTGATAACAGAGGAGTCACAGCTGAGTCATGGTACCTCCTCTCTCTGATAACAGAGGAGTCACAGCTGAGTCATGGTGCCTCCTCTCTCTGATAACAGAGGAGTCACAGCTGAGTCACGGTACCTCCTCTCTCTGATAACAGAGGAGTCACAGCTGAATCACAATTTTTCACAATACCTCCACTCTCTGATAACTCCTAAGCTGCCAGTACCGCTCCCCCCCTCCCGGGGCAAAACCCACATCGTCCTGGCGATAACTGTTAAGGGGGATCAGACAACCCCCACCACCCCAGTAGAAAAAAGGATGGACGTAAAGAAAGGAAGAAAAATGAAAGAGAAAGCAAGAATGACATCAGCTCCGGTGTTATGGAGGGTAGGAGACAGCCAGCGCCGCTAACATTAGCTCACCGTAGCATTAATTACTGAGCTCAGAGAGAACTACAGCCACTAATGCCAGACATGGAGATAGTCCCATTAAAAACAAAACAAAAAACGCTGCTGAGAAACATCGCTTTCTGTTGGGCTGAATAAACTCTGACTGGGGGGGGGGGGGGACCTCTTTGCCACAGTGACAAATCCAGGCAACAGCAGAAGAGGAGGAGGAGGAGGAGGAGGATGAACAGGAGGAAGGAGGAGGGAAGAAAAGTTGCGACCGTCTCTAATTAGGCATGTAAATCCTGCGGTCGAGGACAGGGCTTTAAATTAAATGGGTGCTTCAGATCCCCCTCCGCCTTTTTAATCTACGCAAGCCGCAGTAGCATCCGGCGAAATAAGAAGAGCTGGTTTATTGAGAGGTTTATTACTGGAGTATTCTCATCCTTACAGTGCTCATGGTAAAGGCTTATCCCCACTGCGTATTGGCCGGTTTTCAGACGAAGGAGCTTGCATCGTGTTGCCCCTGGAAAACTCTTGGGGGGGGGGGGGGGGTACCATTGTGCCATTGGAGAAAATGGCTGAAGATATCGCCATAGCGATCCCGCCCTTCTAGTTCCCAGGATTGGACCATACCCCCAGCCATGGAGCACAAGGAATTTAGAAATACAATCATCGTCCTCACACCTCGGGCCAACCGGCCGAATCTGCCCACGTGCAAACGCCTAGACTCCGACCAGAAGGCCCACGATTACCAGGCTCTACTGTCTCACAATGAATTATGATGGGGGTGGCCTGAACCTGAATTTTATCAGCACAAAACAACGAGAAGTCCGACACTCTGTCGCTAAAAGCCCCCCTTCCCCCTATGCATGAGTGAAAATTGCGTTGATTTTTAGGGGTCCTTCGGGGGCGATAAGGGGAACAGGCATTGTGGTGGGCAGCACAGGCAGGCACTTGTGTCTCTCAAGTGTGCTCAGGAATACAGTTCGCGGGTCACCAGCCGCACGCGTTCTCTACAACTTTACAAGCCCCCCTCCCCCTCTCTCGCCACGTCTTTCATTCAACTCCCCCGCGTCCACTCGGAGTCGCCCACAGAAACAAACTTGCTCATTGTTGAGCTCTCTTCTGTGTCCTTCCTTTTCAAGGAAGTCCTTGTTGACTTTCAGAGACTGAAGTAGAAATAGAAGCCTTGTCGCCCCCACCCCCTCTTCCCCAAAGTTCCCAACACAGGTACTCATTTTTTCTCATTAGGGATTAGCTGGTTGGACCACAGCGATGTGTAATTTAGGGTTGGCGCGGGGATCAAAGTTTGGCTTTAATGGGGCTCGTACCTTGTTACAGATTAAGAGCAGAGGGCGGAGGACACTCATCTCATTGGCCATCTGCGAGCCTGGTGCTAAGGCTCATGGAGGGGGCATGGCCCCGCATGACAGTAACGGGGGGGGGGGGGGGGGGGGAGAGCTGTACGTGACATGAAACAGCTCTCCTCTGAGTGCCTTTTACCTTTGTTTGGGGAGCGCTGACATCTCACACAACTTTGTCTTATCAATGTACTCTGGAGCTGTTCCATCTGCGAACTGCTTTTAATAAGACATAATGGTGCTGGATGCAACTCAGAGCAATGATTAAAAAAGCAACAAAAAAAACATTTACAAAAGACTTAATATGAGAAGCATGTGAAAGAGAACACAGTGTGTATCCAAAAGTGGAATATGCATACACACACACACACACACACACACACACATTCACAAAATACATTCATGCACCCACACACACTCACAGTCACAAAACACAGTGATGCACCCACACACACTCACACAAACTCAGAAAAACACAAATACATGCATGCACCCACACAAAAGTTTAAAAACCTTACACAAAAAACACACACACATACACAGAAGCAATACACATAAAGTACATGCACACACGCACAAAGGCACACACACACACATGCAGTGCATACACACACATACACACACACAAACCCACAAAAGCATATACATGCATGCACCCGCACAAAAGTCTAAAAACCTTACACAACACACATGCAAATATACAGGTACTCACCGCATCTCACACACACACACACACACACACACACACACGGTCAAAAGGAAACATTCCAAGGGCGCAGGGGTCCGTTCCTCTCCTCCATTTCGCCCCCATTATCTCAACCTCTTTAATGTTCCGGGTTTGTGTTTCCAGCCCTGCACTCAAACACAAGAGGGGTCACACGGCACCCATACCGGCCCCACCCCACTCTGCCACGCCGCCTCCACAACTCCGCTCCGTGGCTGTCGCGTGCGTTCATCTTTCACTGGGTATTTAATACCCACCCGCCAGTCGTACTCAGCGAAGTTTCCTTTGCACGCTAGCTTTTTTCTTTTCTCTTTTTCTTCTTTAAATACCACCCCAATTAAAGTCAACGCAATGTGTTTCATTAAAGCCTATTCGTCTTTGGATTCTGGCCTTTGTTGCTTGAAGCCAGCCATTAGAAAAGTAATGTTCTGGGTTTTCTTTTAGGGTTAGAAGCTATTGTTAGCTGATCATACATGATTGTCACATTATAGTTATTACATACCATATGGACATGAAGGTTACTGGACTCCAAAATACTCCATAGCGGAGAAAAAAAAACGAAAATAATTCCTCATAGTAATCAAATTTGAATGCTTTTTTAATGACTGCAGCATGTGTGTGTGTGTGTGTGTGTGTGTGCGTGTGTGTGTGTGTGTGCGTGTGCGTGTGCGTGTGTGTGTGTGTGTGTGCGCGTGTGTGTGTGTGTGTGCGTGTGTGTGTGTGTGTGTGTGTGTGTGTGTGTGTGTGTGTGTGTGCATGTGCGTGTGTGTGTGTGTAAGAGAAAGCACACCTTTATCCAGGTTGACTAACAATGTGGCACATGACCAATGTACACAGCTGGCTTCATGGAAAAACAATGTTCTAGGACTGGAAAAACTGAGGTAAGGCAAGTCGCTATGTCCTTAGACTGGTGAAGTCACAGCCCTCATGTCCAGACTTCAACAGTCTCATTTTGACCACAGTACTGGTGAAGTCACAGCCCTCATGTCCAGACTTCAACAGTCTCATTTTGACCACAGTCCTGGTGAACAGCAACCTGCTGGTAGAGGGACAGGGGCGAGAGATTTGGAGGGGGTACCACACTTCTACTGATTACATTTCTTATTTATTTATGGGTACAACACTTCTACTGTTTCAAATTTTTATTTTTGACCATTGAAAACTGAAAACTGTATCGTTGTACAGCAGTACACACGGGTTCTAGAATGTGGCAGAAGGGGGTCACGGGTGTGCCTTTCCAAAAACAGGTTATCACATCGGGCCCTCAGCCGCCTCTATCACCACCTCGTCTTTTTGATGGACGAGCGCAACATTCTGTGGGTGACACCCCCCGAACGACCGCGCCCTGAGCCCTCACCCCTCAGCCACCATGAGCCCCGCCCCCCTTGTTCTGTCTGTGACTGGACTATCCGACTGCACTGGGGAGTGGGGGGTGGATTCACAGGCATAGTCTCTGTCCGGCAGGAGCTTATCATGGAGGCTACGGTCACGTGACGACAAACATCAATCACCTCTGTCACAACCAGGGGAATGTAACCTCACAGGAAAGAGAACTAAAAAAGACAAAATAATTATATGCTACATATTTTTTGTCTTGTATGTTTTACATGAGATTTATATCTCTCCATCCATGTTTAATAATATAATATTTTAATGCATAAACAGTATATATATATATATAGGACTAAATGACAGGGTGTTTTCTTTTCTCGGTTGTTTGTGTCCGACACTGTGGTTTAACACCTGTGATGGTGTGGTAACTGCAGTGCTTTGGATAGCACTTTATTAAGCGCAGGGTTAGAGTGGTGGGAGTGTCCCGGTGGAATGCGTGTGCGTGTGCACAAACACACATCTAAGAGACTGTAATTAGCAGCTCATCATCAGACAGCGTGTCTGCTCCCCATCCCCCAGCACAGGGTCCAGGATGAACCCCGTGCCCTGTGACGGTCCGCACGCTCAGAATCCTCTCTGTTTCTCTGTGCTTTCCATTGTGACATCATCAACAGCCACAGTTCCGTTTATCACAGTTTATTACATCATCACGTCAGTATAGTTCACTGGCTTCCAAGGTGAACTATGAAGCTTATATTGGTTCTGTTGACTGGAGAAGTTCAAGAACAGTGTCTGATTCGACTGTACACATCCCATAGATGGGATCACACCCTCAGGTCAATAAACACAGGTAACCTGGGAATTTCCACTTTATTGCGTGTGTGTGTGTGTGTGTGTGTGTGTGTGCTTTTGTGTGTGCATGTTTGAGTGTGTGTGTGTGATGACATCACTTGTCAGACCAAGTAGTGGTGTGAATAGGGATTCTGCTGGTGTGTGACATCACACTCTCTCCCCACACCCCCAGGAGTGAGGCTTGGGTTTTTTACACAAAGGTCTGGATGTTCTCACTAAAGGTTGTGGCACAAGTATATTTCTATTCATACCTGGGCCCTATTCCTTGCTGCACTGAGTAAAACCCGGAACAGTGTTTTTGCTCGTTCATATGTTCCATATTCGGGGGGTTTCCAGGTTTTACTCAGCACAGAAAGCCTGCTAACTGAGTTATCCACATACGCAGAGCGGTGCCCCGTCCTGCACGGAGTGGTAAGTGGACGCACTTTTACAGAGTGAAGCAAACAGATGAATATTTACAGTACCTGGTGCAGGGCAGCAGTTTGTGACTGGCGCCGCTAGCCGCTAACCCCAAATCTGTCTGCGTAATGCAGGCTGTGCCAGACAGGGAGCTGTTGGAAAGCCCCCTTTTTAAGTCCCTCAGTCAGGATGCACACCCATAATTCTCCTCGTCTCTGAACGAAGACCCTTCAGATGGCTGAGACCGTCTATGCAGTTTGCCTGTCTGTAGCTGGGCTTAAATCTCAGGTATTAGGCCTGGGAGGACAGAGCTGCCCACTGAGCCCTGTCTACACCCCCCTTCCGAACTATGACATTTGCTGCGCATTCTTTCCGAACGACAGCGAGATGGAAAATGAGACCGTAATTCCTGCTGGCGGCCGCCGTTTAAACGGGGAGAAATAAGTGGCGGCTGTTGCCTTTGCTTCCGGGAACTAAGTTAGCGCATTTACGTTCCATTACAGGTGCTAAAGCGTTAACCCGCGCTACTGTCTTTTATATGAATGGTCCAGGCGAACATCTCTAAAAACTCTCTCCACTCAACTGGACTTATTAGCTTCGCTTTAGTGACGTGATACTTTTTAAAGTTCCTCGTCCTGCTACTGAACTTGGAACAATGGTTCTCAGCTACTTTCAGGCACCATGCGTTTGGAACAATCTACAAAAAGACGTTAAACTAGCCGCCCGCTAAAAATGCATCACTCCTGACTTGGTGACTGGAGTGTAATTCTGCTTTTAATCCCTGCTGTTAATTCCTGTTTACACGACTGTCTGATCCCTCTGTGCTATTGTTTTTGATTATTGACATTCTTTATCTTTCTTAACTGTGTATTTTATGTCCGGTCCCCCTTGTAAAGAAGATAGCCACCTCAATTAAATTTCCTGGTAAAATAAAGGCCTAAAAAATACAATATAGCAAAATCTATAAAACTCTTTTAACCCATGTAAAATAAACTCTGATGGAGCACTTTTAATTCTCATAGAGTGCATTTGAACAGACTCGGTTGGATTCATACAACGCTGATAGAGTTGATTTAAAAAATAACACATAGATTTAACATAACGGCCATGTGTATGGCAGTCCCTCAAACACAAATCAGTTATCTGTAAAACCAAACCTCTATATTGCTCTCCGATGAATGGCAAACCAAATTTGAATAGTTACTATGGTTACCATGCACCACAAACGTAATTAATATGATAAACAACCGCCGATCGCATGTGCGGACTGTCAGTCAGTCCCATATCCTGGTACGGCAATGGTAACCTAAAGAAAGCTGATAAAGCTGATGGCTGATAAAGCTAACGTCCTGTCCATCCGACTTGAGAAGCCAGTGACAGGGCTCCTGGACACAGGATTGAGAAAAAGGGTACATTTGAAAAAAAATGAAAAAAGGTTGTCTTGGAACAGGGGACGCCCAGACGTGAGCCGTCATTACATCACCCGTCGCCTCACAATGGCGACTTTGACACAGCCCAGGAAAGGTAGTTAGCTGCTAAATTAAATGTAGAGATGGAAGGGGGGGGGGGGGGGTACACACCCCTCTCATGATTTTAAACACAGGTAGGAAAGTACGACTGGGAGCAAACACATCTGTGGCTCTATCCAGGCAACATGCACATGAACAAAAAAAAAGAGGCAGAGGTTAGGGTTTGGACTGAACTGTTTTATCGAAAAAATATATATATTTCCGGAAACAAGACACATATGTATATTATGTACAGTATGTATACTGTGTGTGTGTGTATTTATGAGCATGCATGTCTATCCATGTACATGCATGTGTATGTGTGTGAGCACCTGCCTGTATGTGTGTATTTATGAGTGCGTGTGTATCCGTGTACATGCATGTGTGTATGTGTGAGCACCTGCCTGTATGTGTGTATTTATGAGTGTGTGTGTATCCATGTACATGCATGTGTGTATGTGTGTGAGCACCTGCCTGTATGTGTGTATTTATGAGTGTGTGTGTATCCATGTACATGCATGTGTGTATGTGTGAGCACCTGCCTGTATGTGTGTATTTATGAGTGTGTGTGTATCCATGTACATGCATGTGTGTATGTGTGTGAGCACCTGCCTGTATGTGTGTATTTATGAGTGTGTGTATATCCATGTACATGCATGTGTATGTGTGTGGGCACCTGCCTGTATGTGTGTATTTATGAGCATGCATGTCTATCCATGTACATGCATGTGTATATGTGTGAGCACCTGCCTGTATGTGTGTATTTATGAGTGTGTGTGTATCCGTGTACATGCATGTGTATGTGTGAGCACCTGCCTGTATGTGTGTATTTATGAGTGTGTGTGTATCCATGTACATGCATGTGTATGTGTGAGCACTTGTATATTTGTGTATGTGTGTGTATTCATGAGTGTGTATGTGTGTGTGTGTGTACACGTGTGTGCGCTCGCCTGTCTGTGTGTTGTCGGAACTTTTCAGAGCGTGCCGCAGAGCAGTCGGGTATTTTGCGGTGAATCCGGGCTGTCAGCTTCAGCGTATTAAACTGTAATGGACTCTTAAACAGCACATTCATACACAGCTACCCCAAGCCCAAACGCCAACACCTGCACACGGAGCGTCTCTTCTCCACAGACAGACTGTGCCAGCCGGAGATAAGGCTTATTGCACAATGCATGCATATATGCATGTCCCCCCTCCTGTTTTTGATTGATGCCCCTTCATTACTGTTATGGCCTGGCACGGTAATATATTCAAGGTGTCATAAAAGACCAGGCCCAAATTAGCTATGTCAGATTGCAGGGTGCTGTCACATTGCTGCTATCTGTGAATCAGAATAAGGGCCTGGAAGGGATGTGTGGGTGTGGGGAAGGGGGGGGGCGCAGAAAATGGGTAGCTTAGTGAAAGTAAAAATGTATATATAATATTAAATAAATATATAAAGTATTTTTTTCATTAAATGATAGCTTCCCATCACTGTGTAAAATAGGCTTTCCCCCTCTTTCTTCTTTCTCCTAGTTTCTGAGTTCAAATTAAGAAGAAATACTGATTTTCATAGGTTGCCGCTATAAGGGGGAGGGTGGGGGGGGCAGTTATGGCAGGTTGTGGGCCAGCTGGTTATCTCCAATACGTAGGAAAAAAAACGAATTATAAAGAATGATTTGGTTCTAAGTGGTGTCCAAAATATTATTATGATTTTTTTTTTTTTTGGAGGTGGGTGGGTCGTATTTTATTTCCATTTCCAGCTGCTTAATAAAGCACAAAGCACCATGTGCAATGCGCCGCAGTGAGCCACGGGTTGAAAGAAAAGTAATAGATTCGTAAAAACTGGAATTGCCTTTTTTGTCTCATCGGGAGTTATTAGACCCGCGCTGCCGCGTTTTTGTCCGACAGCGTATTTTATCGTTCCCCTGTCTCCCGAGCAGGAGAAACTGATCAGGTGATCCCCTCCCACAGGCCCCTTTTGGCAGCTCATCCAAACGATCTGGAACTTTCTCTGGTCGGGAAGAAATTGGGGAGGGGGTTTGGTGAGATGCGTGTGGAATCTAACACGTTTACCATCCAGGTGGCCAGGCAACGGAGAATACAAGACCCATATGTATTTAAAAAAGGTGGAGGGGGGGGGGGGGATTCGGGTGTGGTGTGTGGTGATGTAGTCCCCATGGGAACCCTCGGTACTCCCCCAGCCAGCCCAGATGTGGGGACGATCCCTCTATCAGTTCAAACGCATGTGTCTCAGACCCGTGACCCCTCGGGGGGCGAACGGGGTGAGAATTGGGGACTGTGGTGTCTGTGCTGGTGTTAACAGGTGCTGTCTGCGTCTCCTCGGACCCAGAGACACCCCTCTTTTAATGGGTTTAACAGCTCTAACAGCTGACTGGCTGGAGCGGCGCTGCGTAGAAGCAGGGACGGGGGGAAAGAGCACTTGGAATATTCAGCAAACAAAAGACTGAGTTTTTGCGCCACTAAAGACATTTTAATATCGCTCAGGGGCCTGCTGCAGCCAGGCTCTGTAATGTCTTACTGTTGCTCTCCTGTTTTTCATAATTCCTTCCCTCGTTCCTTCTTTCTTTTTTAAACCGCAAAGGGATGTTTGAAAATCCATTATATCTTTACCACTCGAGCAAAACAAGTGATTAAATATGCTTCACTCTTATAGTGTTTCAGCTTTTTTGGCCAGGATAGATAGAGACTGGCCGTTTGGGTTGAGGCACTGAAGACAGCTCGGGCCAAAACATGTCCAAAAGTGCAAAAAATACTGAATAACGGTAATGTTGCCAAAATGTTTATGATTTCAACATTTTCTATTAGAGTGCGGGCTTCCATCTTCCTTTTGTTCTGAAGCTGTTTTGTGAAACCGACATACCGATCTGTTTACATATTTTAGAAGTGCATGGGTTAGTTACTTACTCATTGCCATTTGGATCTAGACACTGAGAAACATATCCTGCACGACACTGAATTCCCGTAGCCCGTGGAAAAGATGACCGAAACAAAAAGGTTCTGCTACGCCTGAAATGGATTAGAAGTCAGGTCATATACTTCATAAGGCCTTCATTTAGCATGCAGAACACCTTCAAGAGCATGGCGCTACCACTTCATAAACCCTTCTTAACCAAATGCAGTGCTCATCTCATTTATGAAGTCCTTATGCAGTTATGCTAAACATGTGTGGGGAAGTCATATCGTAAGAACAAGGGAACAAGCCTTCTGGATTCCTCAGCATCAGTTAACTACTAGAATTAAATGTGACCTGTCTCCAAGGTAACCGTTTTCCAGAGTACTGGCATCTGTCCCGATTGTGATGTCATCAAAAGCTATACTGCTTTAATCTTTAATGAAAGAGGATGCTCCACTTGTTGATGGCAGCAGATGACGGGTTAGCACGCACGCACTCATTTCAGGAGAACCCAACAGACCACACCCCCTTGGTGTTGAAGTCACCCCTGTCTACGCCACAAAGGCCCAATCATCACCCCAATCATCTCCGTCCCGCCCCTCCTGCCCCGCTGTTGTTTTGGGTCTTGTCTGGAATCCGCATTTATGATGCGGCGCGCCTTGGTCAGACGTCATCGACTGAACGCAAGCGGACCGAGAGACACGAGATCGGCGCGGTTCAGAGAATGTAAATTACAACGTGCATCCCTAGAGAGAGAGAAAGGGGGGAAAGAGAGAGAGAGAAAAAAAGGGATGAGACAGAAAGAGAGAGAGAGAGACAGAAAGAAAGAGAGAGAGAGAAAGAGAGAAAAAGGGGGAGAGAGAGAGAGAGAAAGAGAGAGAGAGGGGGGGGGGAATGGGTGTGAAAACAGGAATGTTAACAGTGGCGCCTTTAACAGCAGGAAGCTCGAGTCATCGCCGTAGTCACCAACTGGGTCACCATCCCCATGGCCTTTTTCAGATTTTAACACTAAATGCAAGAGGGCTTCAGTTTGGATGCTATGTGTTTTTTAACACTAAATGCAAGTGTTGTTGGGCTTCAGTTTGGATGCCATGTGTTTTTTAACAAGTGGCTTTTGGGAATTGGAGTGCAAATTGATGCTGACTGATCACCTCATTATCAGCTGTGAAAGCTCCACATACTGTAGACAGAAAAAAACTGTGGGACAACTGTGGTCAAAATTGTGCACTCGGAGGGATTAGCAGGGCTGCGTTTTGCATGTTGATATAAAAGCACCCTCCGGATCTGTAGACACAGATCTGCTGTTGAAAAGCACCCTCCGGATCTCTAGACACTGATTTTGAGCCAGAAGAAGTTGTCAGTCCCAAAATGAGTCTCGCAACACACAAATTTCTCTCATATCCAGAAATATTACTGATAGATAGAAACAGATGATTTACAGGCCCATCTGAAGGTAGAAATTGAAATCAGGTAGAACATATATCATTGTTTTTAGAGGGCATCATTCTCACATTGAGAAAAGGCAGATCCGAGCCTGATGGGTTTTATTTTATGTTTTGTCTTGTTTTTAATTTCACCAAAAGTAAAGATTAAATGTCATCACTGTAAATTGTTCAGTGTCAAATCGACTCTTACAGAGTACATATGGTCCCTGTTGGACTCATATGTATTTTGGTAGAGTTGAATTAACACTGGGCATTTTACTGTGTAAAATGAGATTCTCTCCCTCCTACTTCTGTGATGTTGTTTTCCAGTCCCCTTCAATAGCAGGAACAGCTTTGGCTATAGATCTTGGATAGACAAACAACATGGCTGCTCAGCTTTGGCTATAGACCTTGGATAGACAAACAACATGGCTGCTCAGCTTTGGCTATAGACCTTGGATAGACAAACAACATGGCTGCTCAGCTTTGGCTATAGACCTTGGATAGACAAACAACATGGCTGCTCAGCTTTGGCTATAGACCTTGGATAGACAAACAACATGGCTGCTCAGCTTTGGCTATAGACCTTGGATAGACAAACAACATGGCTGCTCAGCTTTGGCTATAGATCTTGGATAGACAAACAACATGGCTGCTCAGCTTTGGCTATAGACCTTGGATAGACAAACAACATGGCTGCTCAGCTTTGGCTATAGACCTTGGATAGACAAACAACATGGCTGCTCAGCTTTGGCTATAGACCTTGGATAGACAAACAACATGGCTGCTCAGCTTTGGCTATAGACCTTGGATAGACAAACAACAAGGCTGCTCAGCTTTGGCTATAGACCTTGGATAGACAAACAACATGGCTGCTCAGCTTTGGCTATAGACCTTGGATAGACAAACAACATGGCTGCTCAGCTTTGGCTATAGACCTTGGATAGACAAACAACATGGCTGCTCAGCTTTGGCTATAGACCTTGGATAGACAAACAACATGGCAACATCATGCTTGCTGGTCTGTGTAGTATAAATGGTTAGCGAACTTGGCTTGTAACCTCGAGGTTGTAGGCTCGATTTTTAGGTAGAACTCTACCATTGAATCCGTGAGCATGACACTTTAACCTGAATTGCCTCAGGATATATCCAGCTATAAAAATATGAATGGATATTGTGTAAAAAATGTTTAAGTTGCGTAAGTTGCTCTGGATAAGAGCGTCTGCTAAATGCTTGTAATGTCAGGCATTGTAATGGTCCGGGCTGACAACATTCCCAGACTGGTGACTAGCGATTATAAATGCAACAAATGGAATAGAATAAAGCAGTAAATGTAGCTCAACTTGTGCCAACTATTACTTTCTGGTCCTTCATGAAATAGTACATGTGAGGTAAAGGATGACTTCAAGTTTAGACACGCATGCATGCAGGCATGTAGTATGTATATCACGTGTGTTGTGTCTGTTGAGTGTTGTTTCATCATGATATCACAATTCAACACAGCTAAAGATCCTCAAATCCTTATCATTTAAAATGTATCATGATGTTATCTAAATAATAATATAACTTTCGTACATTGCAGGTCTTTGTTTTATTATATCGTTTCAGTGCCTGGTGTGAACCTCCATTAAACTCAATACTGCAGTAATTTGTAGCCCATGATGCAACATCACTGGGAGGAACCAGAAAATCTATAAGAGCGATTGAGGCAAAGCCAATATAATAAAAGGTTAATAGGAAAGCTTAAAAACAAAACTGGCAGTAGGTAAATCAAAACGAACGACAAATTGATCAATTTGTGCGATGCAGCAGTGGCAGTCGAAGCCTCTTGTTTGTTATGCTAACGGTGCCATTAAGTACCATAAGGAAGAGGAATTAAGTGCCATCGATGTGACATTACGGGGCCTTGACAGAAGAGCGCTAATCCGTCACTGAATGACAAACGACAGGGTCGAGGAAGCTGGCACCTCACACATCATGTGAAATATATCCCCATATGCACAGCAGTGCAAATTAGTCTTTCTTTGGTGTGAGTATTGCACATAAAAATGCCAACAACACATAAAATGGATAGTAGAGATAATTGATCAGCTTATAAACAAGTAATCTAACACTGAATTACTGCTGTAAGGGAATTGTTTTAAGGAAAGGCTACAGTATATGGACCTAACCTGACAAATAGGCATTTGAAATCATTTAGACATCAGTAAAATTTTAAAATGCGCATTAAATGTCATTGAAATAATCAGATGCTTCTTTTGAAATATTCAGTTAAGAGCAGGAAATCTACTGGTCTCTTAACGGTTAACATACAGTATTTGAAATAAAATCTGTGCCTCAGGTCTGATCTACACACTGTGCCAAAAATAAAAAATAAAACACCAAAAAATATCTAAATACATTTTTAATCTTGAAACCCTTAAACATACACTGTAGACTTATTACATAGTGAATGTGGTGGGGGGAATAAGTGAAAGAAAATGTTTTAAATATCCAGTACTGAAAAGCTGAAACCCCCCCCCCCATAGAAGGAGCTGTGCTGCAGTTCCTGTTTAGTATCAACGTCCCCCCACCCCCTCCACCACCCCCCAGTGGGGGCAGTTTTCTCCTGTGAGGTCTCGGCCCTGTTCCGGCCCCAGAAGGCCTGGCAGGTGATGTTTTGACACGCAGGCATGCAACAACAAGGCCCCCAGGCATGTACGATGCCGGCGGCCCACTTGACTCCCCGCGGCCGAGGCTCCGGCCCAATTTGTCAGAGCCCTTTGGTTGCTCTTACAGCTAACAAGGTATCTTTCACGCTCGGCCGATATTAACAAGTCATCGGTGGCAGATATTTAATTAGGCTGCCCGGGAGACGATGGAGGAAAAAAAAAGAAACAGGCTCAAAACGAACGAACGAGGGGCCGCATTCACGGGCCGAGGGACCACAAAGGGAGAACCGACAGGCCGGGCGCTGAACCGGGCGCTGACGTTAACAAATGGTGTTCATTACTTATTTTCCAAATGACCGGGCCTCGATGCCTGATGTAAATACGGAGGAACTTTGGGTAATTTTATTTTAATCAGCTGCGGACTTTGCGGATGAAATATGGTGTTCAGCCTCCTTATCACCGGCAAGAAATGCTCATTTTTATTGCCTGGTTGACAGTGAAAAATCACCTCCTTATTTCCTTTTTGTGTCGCATCGGGCTAATCATCTACGGTGTGGCCAAATGAGCCTTTGTCTTAGAGAGACGGCCATGTCCAGTTCAGGATAGGGGAGTCATGGGTTTTATGTTTCAACTCTAATTCTCTCGAAAAAGCAGTGTTTTTAAATCCAAAATTTATGAAAAGCATTGTATGATTCTGTACTCTGGAACAGGAGCGGAAATTCCCACACACTGGATTAAGCGTTCCCAAGCAGGTTTAACGGGACACACGGCGGTTTCACTGGTGCTTACGTGACGTTGCGGCTCCACTCACTGATCTTAAGCAGGTCTGACACTATTGCTCAAATTATATGCA
Source organism: Ilyophis sp. 1 JC-2022 (assembly GCA_022702515.1). NCBI lineage: Eukaryota > Metazoa > Chordata > Actinopteri > Anguilliformes > Synaphobranchidae > Ilyophis > Ilyophis sp. 1 JC-2022. The sequence goes on along the minus strand of CM040405.1, from coordinate 59,879,537 downwards.
AACATTTTTGTTTTTCATTAAAAGGAGAGAAGACAACTTCATTCAGATGGAAGAAAGCAGAGAGGGGCACAGATAGAGAAATAATCACGGAACAAAACGTGCCATGGCGGGCATTCAAACTCCCAGCCAAATGATTTCCCATGTATCGTACCAAATAGACATTCCGCAATGTTCAGGTGAAGTGCTCAATAGTAGGGGAAGATAACCCTCATCCTGGAATGCCAGAAATGTTTCCGATTTTCCCTCCATCTGACGATGTAAATTATCCATTGATCATTAGGCTTCATTGCAAAACCATTCAGACTCAGAATATGCAGTCTTAAATAATTTGTTGTTGGTTGGAAGAAAAACCAGAAATGTCTCTGGCACTCCTGGACCAGGGTTGCCTACAAATGCTCTGTTAGTTGTGCTCTGTGTGGATGTCTTGCTTTTAGGGTCTTAGCCACATCAAGACACAAAAATACTCAGCATGCTGAACGAAAATGACTTTAAAAGCCTGAAATGTTAGAGTGCATTTGGAACTCAAGAAACGGTGACAGAACCCTTGTGAGTTTTTAACAGCGGGAGAGAAGGTGATCAATCGAACCCCTGTGCTGTAAGTGCAAACACCCCCCCACCGCCACCACTACCACCACCAAACACCCCAGTTCTCACGACCTCTGTGTGTTTCCACAGGCTCTGAGCTCAGGAGGGCCTGCAGTGTGGGGTTTCTCTCCAGAGGCTCCCTGAGACCGAGCCGGCTGAGGACCTGTTCAATTTCCCTGCCACCTGCGGGGTTGAGCCCGGCCTGATCCCCTGGCACCTGGAGACGGGACGTCAGATGGGAAAACGAGCCTGGATTTATGGCCTATTTCCATCTTCACTGGTCTGCTGCTGTATTCTGAAACCAAAAAAAATGAAATATGAATGTGCGTGTTTAGTTGAGTCTGGGTATGTGGGGGTGGGACTTGGGCCTCTTTGAAAAATCGACGGCGAAGCTGTCTTGAATTTTCCATAACCTTCAGAAACGTCGGATTGATTACCTTCCAGCGAGACTACTATTGGGACCGCTGCTTTTTTCGGTCCCTCTTGCTCTCACCCCAGGACAGGCGAGACTGCTCACACAGTCCCGTGGGCGCGCCATGCCCCTCCACTGACGTACCCAAACAGGAGCTTCGTGTGGAAACGCGGGCAACAGCAGCAGTGGAGACGCCAGTCATCGCTCCGCACTTCCCGCTCTTAAAAGCCTGGCAGCGGCGAGGGCTTCCCTCTCTCAACACCCCTCTCGGCACACGGTGTTCGGAATGATGGAAGAGCCTGTTTAACTTGGACCTGGTACGGAATCGCAGGCATTCGTCAGTTACCCGAGGCCAGAGACTGCCTAACCAGCCAGAACAAAACAGTTCCGGAATGTTGGGGAAGATTCCAGTTAGACTCACATTTTGTTTGTGATATGACACTACCAGGAAAATGTTCCCTAAACAGTGTTAGAACATTTTATTGATAGAGAAATATCTCAGGCAGGTTGCATACAAACTTTCTGGCAACATCCGCAACATCGTGATGGTTTTCATTAAGTCATGAAACAAACATTGTGGAGGATGTGTCAAATAAATTTGTAGAATGTTTCATATGAAAGCAATGAAATGGCAAAAAGGTTTAAAATCGCTGACATATTGGCTAAAACTGACCACCCGCAATCCAAAGTATGTTTTTCTTGATCAGTAAAAACTAAATTACATTCTAAGGTCATTCCTGAAACGTTCCTTGTGACTTAAAGATAACGGGACATTGAGGAAACCGGACAAGAAAACTGGGAACATTTCCAAAACTTTTTTTAATATTCCAGGAATGTTCTGAGAACCAGAACTGGTTATGTGGGCAGTAACTAGACCTGGACCCTCTATTCATCCAGGGAAGTGAACACTACAGCACACAGTTATTTAACCACATGACCACAGAGCAGCTGGAAACCGTTCAAAAAGCTTCATTAATTAACTCTAGAAGTTGAGGACTTCAAGTAAAATTAAATTTTAGCAATATAACAAGAGAGGGCATTCAATCTGACCACAATTTCCACCACTTATCTCCTCTATCCTAAATTTTTTTATTATTTGAGTAAATCATTAAAGCAGACACCTTAAGCCTTATACACCATCATGAGTTTACTCAACGGAAATGCTGAGCAAGAATCTTTATTTCTCAACTTATATTGCGCACTTAAATTCATAACACAGATTTTAAGCAAAAACCACAATTTCAGTTCAATTCACGAACCCATGCCCTCCGCTGGACTTGTAGTCTCTATAATTACATATTAAGAGGCTTGTTTGTTAGTGTGTTCAACAGGGATGGTGACATCATTTTTTGTGAGTCACACTGAGTCATGGTAAGTCAATGACGCGAGACCTCATTGGGACCCCTGTCATTATACATGGTATAGTGGTCATTGCCATACACGTTGTGACATCACATCCAATGCCCGATGCCGAGGCATGGCCGTTACCCGCCATTTCCCGTCGGAACCTGTGGAATACGCTAGAACAGCGGCGGGACAGAGAAGCTTCTCTGCTGACGTCGGCGGTTCATTTCCGTTCCCGGTTCTCCGGTTGGCCGCAATGCCGGCCAATAAACACAGGCGGGCGGGCGGGTCGAGCTCTTCCTCTAACGAATGAACGCTGTGTTATCTGCAGGAAGCGGGCCGCACGCAGCCCCTCACGCTCTTTTTAAACGAGCGAGGCTCTCCAGCTGCGCCCCTAATGGCTCGCCCGTCCCAACAGTCAGATCAGTGCCGGGGTGGAATCGGGGGGAAGATTTTGCTGAGAGAAATCAGCCCCCTTAGCTCCTGCATGAGGAACGAACAGGGGAGTGTGTGTGTGTGTGTGGGGGGGGGGGTCAAGAAGTGACTGCTGCGCCCCTTTTGTTTATGCAGGAGTGCGATCTGTGACCCTCATGGGCCCTGACCTCCGTATACGTAGCTATACAACTCACGCCCTGCCGCAAACCCCGGCAAATATAATAACTACTTGAAAGTACAAAGACACAGCCGACGGGCCATTGGTGCGCTGTTGGCGCTGCTAATTAGTGATTGATTGGCCTGTTTGCTTTGAACGCTGTATCCTAGCATTTCAGAACCACAGCGTGTGCATAAATCACCATGCAAAGCTATGGAAGTTAGCTGCTAGCGTCAAATTTAAGGCTGAAAATACCCTGAGGAAATGGGATTTAACTCCTATATAAAGAGTATATCTTAGCCTACTGTCCTCTTGTGCTGGGAACGACAGGAGAAGCTGCAGCTGGCTCTCTCTCTCTCTCTCTCTCTCTCTCTCTCTCTCTCACACTCTCTTCTCTCTCTATCTCTCCTCTCTCTCTTTCTCCCTCTGTTCTCTCTTTTCTGTCTCTGTCTCTCTCTTTCTCCCTCACCCCCTCTTGCTCTTTTTGTCCACTCCCCCCTCTCTCTCTTTCTGACCCTCTCTCTGCCTTTCTCTATCTATCTATCTCTCTCTCTCTCCCCCCTATAATCAACTGACTCTTACTGCCTCTTAGAGGAAGGAATGCAACAGACACACACACACGCGCACGCACACACACACGCACACAAAAAAAAGGCCCAGACACACAGAAACACACACACACACACACACGGACGCACGCACGCACAGACACACACAAAAGGCTCAGACACACAGAAACACACACACACACATAGTTGTGTAAGCTTCACTTTCACAATATAGTCCTCTAAAGAGGCATCTCTCATAGCTGTATATATCCTCCCTGACAGTATTCATTTTACTTTTTAACACCTCCATTAAACACAAAACCCTGGTAATTATAGTACATTAGCAGAAAAACACATAACAACAATGAAAAAAGTGTCTCAAATGAAATTCGTTTTACTCCCATGAGACATTTAGCAAAAATACCTAATAGCACTTAGTTTCGTCCAATATGTGCACGCAGTAATTCAATTTGCTTGTAATAACAAAACGTATTGTATTGAGACACAATTTAAAAGCATTTTGCTCTTATTCTAATAAAGCATTATCCACTGGGGGATTTAGGAAAACATTCACAATTGACTATAATTTCTTCCCATGGATTAGCAGGCTCTAAAATATCATGTTTATTTTTGATTTTCTCGGTGCTCAATGAGTTTTGCAGACAGTCAGTGTTACGTGGCAGGGATTGGTGCACACACACACACACACGCAAGACAGCCAGGGCTGACCCTTATCAATATCTCTGGTGAATCAAAAAGCAGACTGGTTTGGGGTTCTTCAACACATTGAACAGATTTTTTTTTCAAAATTCAAAGTGTTCTGGAACTCATCTGCATGCAACTCATCTGAAACTCATCTGCAACTCATCTGAAACTCATCTGACCGAATAGAAACACAATATCCCACCCCCCACCCCCAAATCCAGCTATATTCAATCTTTATGGGATAAAGCTCACCTTATACATACTGTCAATTACAAAACACCTACATATTGTGTATGTGTACACCATGGAGGGATTTTATTTTTTTAAAGACAACACACTGGAAATAACTTTAGCCAGAAGCTGAACTTTTAATTAGCGAGGAAGTGCTGTGGTTTGAGCATTAGATGAAGAGGATGATTTATGGCGGTGTGCTGTGCTGTGTGTTCCCTGGGTTTTAATAAAAAGGCGATGTTCAGGCTGAACCCCTCTCTTCCCTGCCAGAGACGAGTGGGGCTCAGCTGTGTATACACAACGCAAAGTGCTTCCGTACTCTCCACACATAAAGGCACGTTTCTCTGATCAAAGTGTCTAAATTCACACCTCCCTCACTCACACACGCACACACACACACATGTGCGCACACGCATACACACACACACACACACACAAACACGGAATACACACACGCACATACCCACTCCTCCAGGTCCGAGCACCCTGGCTTCCATGGGAGATGTGAAGTATTCAGGTTGCGAAGGCAATTCATAAAATTGCTTTACTCTTTTAAGCCATATGCCATGTTTAATGATCCTGAATAAATGGTACTTTTTAAGTCCTCATTTGGACATCCAACTGTGGAAATAATATTGACTCAGAGGAGCTAATTCAACACAATTTATACATTTTTATTATTCACTGTACCCTAATGTCATTTACATATTAATGAGAGAGGGGGTGTGGCTTTTGATCAAGACCCGCCCTTTGCACAGCATATAAGATCACAGCTCTGAAGTCCCCTGTGTTAGAAAAACAACATAAGAGTGTTGAGTGGGTTCGATTCAGTGAACCGTTACGCCCACATTGGTGACGCTCCCCGGCGAAGACGGGTGAAGGAGGGGCTTTCTTGTTTATTTAAATCGAATAGGAACCGGCACAAACATGGCTCAACAAGCCGACCCAGCCGTAATCGATGCGAGGTCATTGTCATCATAACGTTACGCCGCCCGGCGCATTAAGAGTACGCCAGTTCTTTTAAATCGCACGCAATCAGTGCTAATCCGGTTAACCCGGTCCATGCCCGGGCGCTTGAACCCTCTCAGTGAACCAATCAGTGAACCAATCCCAAAGCCCATTCCCATTCCCATCTACCACCTGGTTATTTTCAGAAGAATATATTTTTTGGGGGGAATTTCACCTCCATACAAGAGAACATAACTTGTACAGCCCGGATTGGTAAAATCCCCTATTTCACTCTCTCTTAGTAGAGATATATCACTTACATCCAGATAAGACTACAGTAATCATAATGGCAGTAAATATGTCTTCCCCAAACTGACAGGCCTTGAATCGCAGTGCGTAAACCTGTCTCTAGAGAGAGAGTGCAGAGCCCAGGATTTTGGGCTCGTTTGCATTCTGATTGGTCGACTGTATCCCGCGGTCGCCGTGGCGTCTTCACCTTCACGTTACCCCTTGAGCGCAGGTGGACAGCGCATGTTTATGGAGGGCCATGGGGTGCACAGGTTTTAGCTGTTACTCAGCAGTTAACCGGTAGATTAAAGCGGCTGATTACGCATTTAACTCACTTCACCTAAAAATCTGGCTCAAAATGTGTTACTGATTTTAAGGCGAACAGAAAATTGTGCAGACCCTGGGCCTGTCCTACAGAGTAACAGAGGAGGCAGACCCTGGGCCTGTCATACAGAGTAACAGAGGAGGCAGACCCTGGGCCTGTCATACAGAGTAACAGAGGAAGAGACCCTGGGCCTGTCATACAGAGTAACAGAGGAGGCAGACCCTGGGCCTGTCATACAGAGTAACAGAGAAGGCAGACCCTGGGCCTGTCATACAGAGTAACAGAGGAGGCAGACCCTGGGCCTGTCATACAGAGTAACAGAGGAAGAGACCCTGGGCCTGTCATACAGAGTAACAGAGGAGGCAGACCCTGGGCCTGTCATACAGAGTAACAGAGGAAGAGACCCTGGGCCTGTCATACAGAGTAACAGAGGAAGAGACCCTGGGCCTGTCATACAGAGTAACAGAGGAGGCAGACCCTGGGCCTGTCATACAGAGTAACAGAGGAAGAGACCCTGGGCCTGTCAGACAGAGTAACAGAAGAAGAGACCCTGGGCCTGTCATACAGAGTAACAGAGGAGGCAGACCCTGGGCCTGTCATACAGAGTAACAGAGGAAGAGACCCTGGGCCTGTCATACAGAGTAACAGAGGAGGCAGACCCTGGGCCTGTCATACAGAGTAACAGAGGAAGAGACCCTGGGCCTGTCAGACAGAGTAACAGAAGAAGAGACCCTGGGCCTGTCATACAGAGTAACAGAGGAGGCAGACCCTGGGCCTGTCATACAGAGTAACAGAGGAAGAGACCCTGGGCCTGTCCTACAGAGTAACAGAGGAGGCAGACCCTGGGCCTGTCATACAGAGTAACAGAGGAAGAGACCCTGGGCCTATCATACAGAGTAACAGAGGAGGCAGACCCTGGGCCTGTCATACAGAGTAACAGAGAAGGCAGACCCTGGGCCTGTCATACAGAGTAACAGTGAAGGCAGACCCTGGGGCTCTCCGGGACCTGGGCTTACCAGTCCTGCCGTACAGAGTAACAGATGAGGCATTTCTTGACAGAAGTTTTTTTTTGTTGGTAAATTCATAATTTTTTAAATTTTATTTACCTACTTATTTATTTATTTCTGTTTAGACACACAGATAATAACTATATTGACTATGAAAATTTTCACTGGCGTCCTGGAATAATTGCATCATTAAAATGTGCCTTCACTTTCAGCCAGTTGGCATTCCGTGCCTGTGAATCCGCAGAATGCATTCTGGTGGAAGATAGCGAATACTGTCCCTGTTTACACTCCGAGAACCCAAAACCCATCTTTAGGAAGATTCCGGAAAGCCTCCATCAGCGCGCCTGCATTACAGTCATTTTGGATAAACGGCGTGGATGAAAGTCAGATCGCCTCGAAGACTGCTCACACATTTTCTTTAGGAGCGGCACAGGCTGGCTGTGTAATTACGCACGGGACGGCCTTCTTTTTTTTACGGCCCGAGAGAATGAGTATTCCTTTGCGTAAGGAGGCCGGTTCCTTGCAAAAAAAGAAGGCAAATGCTGGAACACAAGGGCTCTGGAGTAGACCTTCCTGACGCCCCCCACCCCCCAAAAAACTCGCAGGATTTTCTATCTGTATAATTAATTTGTGGGTGAACGTTTTTGTCAAAAGTCGATTGTAAGCGTGGGGAAATGGGAGGAAGTGAGGCGGTAAAGTTGGTGGCAGGAAGAGAGGGGGGAGGGGGAGGGGGCGCGACACAGGGGGACCCCATTTTGGCTCTCTGAAAGCCCCAAATTCCTCTGCACTCCTGCGTGAGGGTGACGACAATGTGAAAACATTTGACCCGGGGAGCTTGCATGGAGTCCCCGGAGGGGTCGGGGGGGTGTGGGGGGGGTTAAGGGCGGCAACACCAGCGGCTCTTCTTTTTTCCGGGGCTCTGAAAAAGGGAGTGTGATTTGTTAAACGCGGGGCGCCCTGCATTGTACCCAAACACGGGGACATCTGGCACAAGCGAGCCCCCGGTCTTCTGATTGGGGTCCCCTGTCCTCATTCTGGACTAGTGAGCTGTGCAGCATTGAAGCACTGCGCCCTCTTTGTCATGCTAACGTCCCCCAAAATACAAGAGCAGATGTGCAACATTTGGTTCTGTTCTTGTTCACTTGTAAAGAAATAATGCGCCCCTTATTATTTTTCTCTTCCTCCTCTTTAAAAAAAGAGAAAAAAAGAAAGAAAAAAAACACTAACAGAAAAAAAAGAGTTTACAATAATAGTTATCTTCCTTGGTGGGCCAGAACTAGTGAGAGACACAGTTTATGTGTGAGGCTACGGACCTGCAGAGCGATGAGGATATCTTCCGGACGTTTCCGAGGTTAGACTGGAGAGATGGGAGAGGGAGATACCCAGATGAAAGCTATGCAAAGTTTAAAAAAACAAGAATAATGTTTGCTTTGTGGAATCTTTACTCAGCCCATTTAATTTCATTTATACAAACACGCACATGACAAATACGGACAAGATGCTGCACGCGAGCCTCACCAGACAAAAGTAAATGATGAGGTAATCTGGATTTCGGATTTGTGTATCCACGGTGCGCATTGTTCAGTCTTGTCTTGTAAAGTTCTCGAGAAGAGACACACAAAGTTTCTAATCTGGAAACATGCCTTTTGTGTAAACATTGATTTAACAGATTGCAACTCATACATGAAGATTTACTAATTATTTTGGAAAAAATTTAAAAAGTAATTCACAAAACTGATACAGATCAATTTACTTGTTACTGTCTTCATAACAAACTGAGTATTTTATACAATTATATATATTTTTTAAAACACAAAACATCTGACAATATTTGAACCAATGAGTATTTGCACATATGTATTAAGATAGCTTCAGGGTTACAAAACTAAGTGGATGACCACATAGTCAAATTAAAGAGGTAAACTGCAGTATTTGCACATCAGAGATAATTAATTTTTCTTGACATTTTGTTCCCGGTCTGTATTAACATTTCCGTTTGGAAGCTTGTTTTTTTTTTTAAGAACCCACAATCTAACCTGTCATTCAGATATCTCGGAATGGTTGGCTTGTTAGTAAATCGGTACAGTCGGCTCATTTGAAAGGGGAGCGTGTGCAATATTGCGCTACAAAATATTGTGTTCAGTTCTGCCACGTGCGATATAATTCATCGCGCGTGTTGCACAGCAGAGCATGAAGACAGACGTCAGGAGATTTCTTTCCAACAGCGATGCGTCCCGTGCGCTTAAATTCACTTCTTATCAATCTGTCATTGCTGTTCAGAAAGTGAAGCGAACCTTTTACTTTGTTGCCTTGGAAACCTAAACATATTAAGATGTATCGACTGGCAACAATAAAGGCTGCCCATCCAGGAACACAGCCCAACTACAGCAACTGCTCCCATTATTACCACTACTACAACCATCCCTACTACTAAGACAACTACTACTCCTGATATTAATAATAATAATAATTATTATTATAATAATAATAATACTAATAATAATAATAATAATAATAATAATAATAATAATAATAATAATAATAATAATACGAAGAAGAAGATAATCAAAATAATAATACATCATAATCAAAATGATAATGATGCTCTATTTAGTGCATTCAGCGTACTAGTGCTTTGTTTTATTTAACGCTAGGAAGATATTTAATGAAACCTCCAGCAGAAATGACAACATGTACAGCTAAATAGATTTATGTCGGGTGTCCCTTAATTCTCGTACGTGAACGAGCATCCACAGCTATTTCCCCTGCAGGAAATTTGCGTCTTTTCCGCGCAGCAGTCACCGTCTCTAGGACGCCGATTTGCATTCCTCCAAGCTTGACAGCTCCTGGACGGGCGTGGCAGGTTTCGTGCCTGTGCACCCGCCCTAACGGATTCATTTCATTGGTTTATTTTTTTTTATCCGACACGCTTCTTACGGACGCAGGAAATAATTTCACGGGCACTGATTGGATAAGGAAATGTCCATTACCTTTCGTGTGTCACGCAGAAGTTCGATACAAGCGATACACGTGTAGGGGAGTCAGTGAAGTTAAAGTTTGCCTTTGGGTAAAGGGCTGGTGATTTTGGAACACGAAATGTGCATCTTTGGTACGCATTTGTCCTTTTTTCTTTTTCTTTAAGATTCTTGGTTGTCGTTTAGGAATGGTAAATGTACACGAGTGAGCAGGGGAAGATGTGGCACAATGTGAAATCATTAGCCTGGGAAATGTAGCAATAGAGTGTCCAAAAAATTAATTTGCATTGATCTGTGTTCCTCCAAACCAGCCCATTTTGTAAAATCAAGGCTGCGGTGTTGTTGCAGAAACAAAATAGGGGGATGCTTGCGTTTAATTTCCTACTCTTTGCTTTTAAGTTATAACTATAAGAACTGTAACTGACGAAAACAACTAGGCTACTTCAACTTGTGTATGCACGTGAAGGTTAGGCTATTTCTGACACGGCCGCTTGAAAAATCGAGTTCACTGTAGATGCAGTCACTGTCTAAAGTGTTCTCCGTTTCTTGATGGCAAGACCCGAGGATGTCTGCCTAGCATGGCTGTGGCTCTTGCACCAACGATCTGCGGACCGTTATGGCATTTAGCCGTGTCTTTTCGGATCCCCCGTCCAGGAGCATCTTTAAGAAATTCGTGGTCATGCTGTTGTCCCTGCTCACGTCTCTTTACTTTATGTACTGTCTGACGGACCGCTGCAGCACCATGCCTCCTCCGGTGAGAGCGCCCGAGCAAGTAATGGGTTTCCTCGCTTCAAACCTTCAGGACTGGCAGTCACTGAGAAGAAAAAGACTACTCCAAAAAATCATCAACAAGCCGGGTTACGACGCTGCCAAACTCACCTCCCGATTAGACGCGGAGAGAAATGTTGTCGGGACTGGCGTTCTGTCCGGACTGGAGGCGGACACGAGCGCGCTGCGGTCTGACTTGCGGCTCGCGGGCTCCTTGAACCTGGCTTCTATAGCGCGGGTTTTTTCGGTGAAGACGGGGAGTACAGGTAAACTCAGCCAGCTTGGCGAAGGGACCAAGAAGCTGCCCCAGGCGATCATTATCGGGGTGAAAAAGGGAGGTACGCGCGCGCTGCTCGAGTTCCTCCGCGTGCATCCCGACATCAGGGCCGTGGGAGCCGAACCGCACTTCTTCGACAGGAACTACGACAACGGACTGGATTGGTACAGGTAATTATTATTATTATTATTATTAGTATTATTATTAGTATTATTATACGATTTTGTTTCTAGTGTTATTGTGCATACCGTAGGGTAATTGGAAGCGTGCCTTTGGTACTGCCTTATATCGCTCTGGGTTTATAGTCTTTCAGCTGGCTACTGAAGCATGCATCGCCAGTGCCTCTCACTGGAAAAATAAAAAATGTAAATATAAAAAATATATAATAGGCTATACACTGAATTTAATTAAATACGCTACAAGAACACCGCTGGGAGAAATTCTAATTAAGTAATATATATATATATATATGTTGCAATATAGATTCGTAAAATGTAAGACTGTATTGAACTATGGCTGAGTTTGAACTATTTACAAACTTAATGATACTCTGTTCAGTTAATTTCTTCAATCGAAGATAAAAGACATCTGAAGAAGAAAAAATAGGGCAACTGACGGCATAAAACAAATACTAAATAGGAAAAATAGCTAATTAAACCTTGATGAATTACGCTACTGAATTATAATTATATAAACATTTCAGTTACTTATGAAAATTAGTATCTTGAGGGAAAGTAATTATCAGAACTTTGATTTATCTGCGATAAATTCCGAGATGTTTAATTAACTTTTTAATTGTGGTTCACAGTGTAAGCTAATATTTTATCTTTTATAAGTGTGTAGATTACATACTGATTTAGGCTACTTGTGTGGAGTCGTGCCTGTTGTGTGTTTTAATATGTAACATATTTCTTACTTTATTAATGAATGTGTGCCGCATTTATTGATTAATTTATGGATTGTGTGTTACAATCGTTATGCATCATTATACAATAGTTTTATCGATTAAAGTTGAATAAAAATAACAGACCTAAACAGTTAATTGAGCAGCCGGTGTTAGTATGGCCTACCGTGTTTAAAATATTGTAATAGTCAATGTACTGTTTTAGCCTGCCCTGATTGTTAAATAAAATAATCACGCGGAATACTTGCACATTATAAAAACTGCGCTCTGAAGTATTTGAAAGTTTAGTTAAAGTTTTGTGCTGCAAGTTATTAATGACCTACTTTACATAGCCATTTGACTTCTGATGTCTTACAATTTTAGAGATATGCCAACTTCAGTAAAGTGTATGTATTTATTTAAAAGTCAGACTCATCTTCAAGGGTTGTTTTTGTATGCCTAAGAATTATAGAAAATATGAAGTGAAGATGTAGTCGGAGTAGTTATTTGTACATATTTGTAAATTAGGCCTAAGTCAATTAAATGAAATTTATGGAAATATTAAATTGAAATAATCAACTGAGACATGGATAAGCAATGTGAATGGACAAAGTAAATGGGTACAAAAAAGAAAGAAAAAAAACGTTTAGGCAAAATAGTTATATTGTTTTAACCCGCTCTCCCCTGAAGGAAATATTTTAAATCTAAGTGGAACTTTTCAGTCAAAAATGTGAATGAATGAATTAATAAGTAAATAAATAAATAAAACCTTCTATAAACGATTTGGAAACATTTAAAATACATTTTAAACGGGGGTTGGGGTCGGAGAGGAATACACTCCCTTCACACTCCACTCAGTCTATGAATTATTAAAAGAAATAAGATGAAGGAAAACAGGTATTTGATGAGTATCAGCAGTTCTAGTGGCTTTGGGGGTGTATAGCTCAAACAGACAATAGCGAGTGTAAAAAAACAGGGCTTTTTGTTCTGTGTATATACACACACTCCAGTGGGTCTGAGTTTCTTTAATTTTTATTTTATTTTACTCATTGAAACTCCTAAATGGGGATGAGGGGGGGGGGGGGGCTGTGTGGCCCATGCATGCACTGAGTCTAACACTGCCAGCCTGTCTCAGGAAGTAGTATTTTACCAAAACAGTTTTTAGAGAAGGGGGTCATGCTCTTAAACAAAAACATAAGTTGACCCTTTGCCCACCCCCCACCCGCACGCCAATTCCCGCAGCACATACACACACACACACACACACACGCATACATACACACACATTCACACCCAGACACACACACCCTCTATAAATAATTGTGTCTTTTATACGTTCTTCTTTCTCCTTCTATGTCACCCTCTCTCTCTTTACGCTACCACCCCCCCCCCGGCTGGGGGGATTGATTTGTGTGTTTAGTTTCAGATCGATTTGTATGTGTTCATTCACGTTTTGAACGGGTCCCTCTGGGGGATAATGGCTCCCTTTCTCAGTAGTCGCGCAGTGTAATCGGGCATCTCAGACGCCGCAACTGTTATTAAGAAGAATTAGGGCCATAATGAAAGGTTACCTGAGTGTCGAAGGAGGTATAATTCATCTTTTGATTGAGTTAACACTACACATTGACTCTCTCAGGTCAAAGGGGTGGGGGGGGGGGTGGAGGGTGAACTTTTCCATCGTCCCCTTTACCTCCTTTCAGAACCCGACCAACCCCCCCCCCCCCCCCCCCCCTGCCCCCACCCCCATCCCCCTCCCCCCACTCAGTCTTCCCACACAGACTTCTCTCTCTGTTCCCTTCTGAGAATGCACTCTCTCTTTTCGCCATCACTCTTTCACGCCCTTTTATTTACCTATTCATCCATTGTGGGTGTTGTTTTCTCTCTTTTTTTTTTATGTCCGTAAGGGTCCCATCTATCGTCCGGAGTTGCCAAGATTCCGCGGAATCCCGTCTGTGCCTCCGAGCTGGGCTTTAGTGCCGGGTCAGCCCTTGAAAGTTTCCGCGGCGAAAAAAGGTCCTCGAATGAAAAACAGTTAAAAAGAAAAAGAAGTAAATAAATAACGATGATAATGACGTGACTAATTGTGAAGGACAGCATCTGGTCTCTGTCAGGTTGTTCCCGGGGCTTCTCCGCATGAGGGGCAGTCGTTATTTAATGCCCTGCCTGCGTACAGGCCGTGGATAGGAATGCTGTTGTTTAGTTGCCCCAGACTCGTGGAGGTGAAGCATTTTTTCCCCACACTTTTAGTGTGGAAGTCACCGGCTCCACCACAGTCACTTCAAGTTCAAAGTTTAAAAATCTCCAAAAAGCTGGCGTCATCTGTTTTTTGTTTTTTTGGAAAAAAATAAGGAGCCGTTAGAATCTCGACCTTCTCGACTTGCTGGAAAAAACATTAACGACACTTTACATTTCATCCGCCAGTTGAAGGATACTGCGAATGACTCAGCGATTAAGAAAACAAATAAAATAAATAGAGTTTTGCCCCATAAATTCTTACGCGCTGAGAGTCAGACATGCCCACACAGTGTTATTTTTTAATCTCTCTGCAATCTGAAGCGTGTGTTTATACTGGGGGAGGAATCGGTCCGTATGTTGGTTATTGTTTGTTTCCGCTGTCTATTATACCCTGTGAAACTGACCTTTTTATTGGTGATTAATCACAGAGTCCCATGGCCTGGAACTTTGTAGTTTTTATTATTATTATTATTATTATTATTATTATTATTATTATTATTATTCCCCTCTGAATATTTGTAAAGCAGTATTAACCTCGGGAGATACACTTCCTCTATAGTGTGAAACTGGCTGATATGTGAACCATGGAGTGTCCTCAGAGAGTGTACTGTATGGTATGGTACACACTAGTGATTAACCCGCTGGGATATTTTCTCCCTGTCTGTACTGTAATAATCCCAGCGTCTCATTTTACCATGGTAAAAACTCTTTTATTTTCATAAAATATTGTACGTATGACCACTCTTGATGTGTTTATTAATACACACACACATGGGCACGCACACATGGGCGCGCACACACACACACACACACTCACACAGGAGGATAAAGCTAAAACTAAGATTGAAAAGTTTCCGCATGCAGCCTATTTGCAGCGACAGTTGTTGTATATTCTTAAATTCTTTCATTAATGTCGTGTGTGATATAATTTTGTATCTATGCACGTCTGTTTTTAACAGCCCTTTAGAGAGAACACCATTTCCATTGAAGAGTTATTTTTTCTGTAAATAAATAATTCTCGTTTCACACTGGAAATTGAGTTGTGGTTTCATGTTTGGTTGTTCTCATCCGCAGGGGTATTCCATCTATGTAGATAAAAAAGAAAACTTTTTCAATGGTTGGTAAATAAGTTGTTAGAACAAGTTTGCTATTGATGTACTTGTTCTCTTAATTTCAGCCTATTCACATAACCATAATAACTTTGTGAAAAGTACTTGAAATGATTATATTCCCTCATTCTTCTTTTACATGATGGTAGATGCTTTAAATGCTTTCTGCGGTAATGTCTAATTGCATATTCCCCAAGCTTATCATTAAGCGCGCTCTGTCTCGAGACCGAAGACTTCTTGTTCTTTTATCTGCTCTTCGGTTGCCGACTTCACTTAATACTTTGTGTCCCTTGCCAATTTTATCTGTATATGCATTAATTTTATAATCGCAGGTCCATGTGCAGTGTGTTTGCGCGTGTTGTGTTGTGTGCCTGTTCATGTGTGTGTGTGTGTGTGTGTGTGTGTGTGCCTGTCTGTGTGTGTGTATATATGTGTATGTGTGCCTGTTTGGTGAGTGTGCCTGTGTGCGTGTGTGTGTCTGCGTATATGTGCCTGTGTGTGTGCGTGTGTGTATGTATGTGTGTGTCTGTGTGTGTATGTGTGTGTGCCTGTGCATTTGTGTGTCTGTGTGTGTGCCTGTGAGCATGTGTGTCCCTGTGTATGTGTGTGCATGTGTGTGAGCGTGTATGTGTGTACGTTTGTGTGTGTGTGTGTGTGTGTGTGTGTGTGTGTGTGTGTGTGTGTATGTGTTTTGGTATGCCTGCACACTTGCGTGTGGACACAACTTTTTCCTAGCTGAGTGCTCGCACTGGGCTTCATTGAGCTCTGTTGACTTGATTTGCCATGGCTACACAGACCAGGCAATGGCTGGACGTGGACTCTGTGGAAGGGACAATCTTGACTTGCAGCCAGTTGTCAGGTTTCATCAGCTTTAAGAAACATGGTCAGCTCAAGAAACTCAGGCAGAGTTTTCAGGCAGATAAATAATGATATGTAATTGTTGCATTTTATTGCTTTGAACTGAATATATAGAATCGAGGGGATGGTTAAATAAATTTAAAAATCTCCTATCGGTTACAAGGTTCTCTATGTAGGTTGCAAAAGTGCATTATAAGTCATGAAATATTGCTTAAATAAGTTGTGAAACCACCTTTACCTCGCATTTTCTCGCTCTCTCGTTCTCTCTCGCTCTGTCCTTTATGCAAACTCTCTTTCTTGCTCCCTCTCTTTTTCTCCCTGTCTCTCTCTTCCTAAGCCTACCTTTATGCTACTAATTGTCCTGAACCTGTTTTACATGACGGGCGAGTGAGCCAGTGTAAATAAAACTCACCCAGTGGAATTTGATTCCCTGTTTATTTCATCGTGTTTCGTGTCGTGTGCGTGTCTTAACGCTGCGTTTAACTGCCGTCAGAGTGACACTATAAGAGTACGGTTTCAAGAACCTGGATTTTTCTTGTGGAAAAAAGGGCAGAGATTCAGAACTGTATTGTTATAGTTTACTTGTATAACAAGGAAGAGTGTTGACGAGTCCAGCAAGTGATGATTATGTCAAACGACTTCAACCGGGTTTCATTGCATTCCATTGTTTATGTCTTTTTTCCTTTATTTTTTAATTTATTTATCTTTTTAAATCGCCGGAAATCCGCTCGATTGACGCGAGATTATGTTACAGATCCCCCCCCCCCCCGTCTCACACCCAGACATTTGTCCACGGCCTAAAGGGCTTTTGTTGCGGAAATATGCGTGCCACATGTGAACAAGGGGGCGGGGCCAGCCTAAACAGAGGGGAGCAATGAAAGGGCGCAGTGCAGTGGGCATAGCGTCCCGGTCCGCTCGAGTTACCCAGCGTCCCCTTCACCTGTCGAGCCCGAGAGCGCCACCATTGAAGTGGCCAGGCTTGCCGGATTAGTCCAGACCAAACGGCCTAATGGGATAATTACCCCTCACGAAAACATGTGTGACCTGTGCAGGAGGGGGGTCTTGTCCTGCGCCCCAGCCCAAACCCCAATCACATGCCTTCTGGATTCGCCTAACTCTTC
>CM040405.1:59824826-59857326 GCA_022702515.1 Ilyophis sp. 1 JC-2022 | reverse complement strand
TTCTTTCTAGGCTCCCATTGTATAGAGTTTGGAAAAGGTAACTGAATCATCCAAGTAAAATCCCAGCTGTATCAGTGAATGTTGGAAAATATACGTCTGCAGTAATCTGTAGTGCATAAAAATGTCTTCTTACCAAAAAATGTCCATCTCTCAGCCCTTAGATATCTGTTCTCATCAATCTGGTGACATGTTCAGAGGCCGTGTGTATTAACACACGTGACAAGGGAATTTGCATGGGAATTTATGAGCATATTGGCATAAACAACCATAAAAACCTCCTTCTGTCTCTATTCTCCTTAAAAAGGAGCCAGATCTTTACATAAAAGCCCCAGACTGTGGCTGAGCTAGATTATAGAGAGGAATGTGTTTGAAAAGGAGGCTACCGCACTATCCACACTTACTGATGGATGGAGAGTGTGGTGGCTGAGCTTGAGTCCTTTCTTTCTTCCATCCCCCGCTTTTCTTAAAGACGGAGGTCTTACGGGCGTGGCGGCGCGGGCGGCTGGCCCACCCCGAAAAGTGATTGATACGAGGGGGTGGGGACACTAACCCAGTAATTCAATTAATGTGAACCTGAACACTTGTAATTGCTAATTTAACTGTGCCTGACTTTACATTAGAGACTTGGGGCGGGCTGTCATGGCTCCATGATGGAAGAAGGTACTTTTCTGGGGTGATCCAAATCAAATGAACACAAGATGTTACCCCCACCCCTCTCTCTCTCTCTTTCTGTCCTCGGTGTGAGATGATGCGAGATTGGCGCGTTAATGAAAGCGCTTGAGACTGATTGGCTGTAATGTTGGGGGGGTGGCATAATGAAGCGGCGCTTTATCGTCATGGCGATGTTTTTTTTTTTTTTCCCCGAGAGAGTCGTTTCTTCCTAATGGGGTTTTACAGAGCGAGCCGGGCCACTAACGCAATCGAAGTCGGCCAGTCGAAACCGAGGGGGGCGTGGCCCAGATCCGACCTCAGGTAAGCGCTGGGAGGCGCCCGTTCTTGACGCTTCTCTGACCCAGGTAACAATCAGGGGTTTGGTTTAATGGACTTTGTTACACCTTTCCATTCAGACCCGCGTGTACGTGTCCACACTTAACCAGGCTTTCTGGTCAGCTTAACGGATGTTGTTTACGCTGCTCCCAGCAGTTTGTACTGTACGTCAGTCCTAGCATTAATCGATAGTTTTTTTTCCTTGTTGTCCTTATTATGTCAGCCAATTTTACTCTGTGGACTGGAAAGTGTTGTGCAATTAGAGCATATTATAATAGCACACCACAGATTCTTTTTAGGAACTGCATAAAAATTTGATTATAGAAATAGAAAATGACAGTGGCATTACATTCTGGCACTCTTATCCAGAGCGACTTACACAGATAAAATTAGATTTCCCCACATAATCCATTTATACACCTGGATAGTTTTACTGAAGTATTTCAGCTGAATTAGCTTGGTGGCGGTTGAGGTGAGTTTTCCCTCATCATTGTAAAGCACTTTGAGTGTGAGAAAGGCGCGATAGAAATGCATTATTATCATTATTATTATTATAAAAGTACAACAACAGTGCCCCATCTGGGAATCAAACCTGCAACCTTTGGGTTGTGAACCCATTTCCCGAACTGTTAAAGCAATATATCATGTTTATTACTTGCAACAACCACAGTTTATTCTGTAAGAAGAATAAAGGACGATGTCGTTGAATAAAGGCTTTTTTTTTTCCATGTTTCACATTATTTGTTTTTTCTGCATATTTCTACGGCAATAACATGAAACACACAAAAATGCACGGTATGTTGTGTCTGTCTCAGTACTTTCATGTGTGGCCCAAAAGCATTCAGCTCTTGGATTAGCCTTAGCTTAGCTTAGATTTCATGGTTGCTGCTCCAAACAATGATACATGAAGCAATTTAATTGAACCTATTTGCGAAGTATTTTAGCTGGATTCTCTTGAAATCAGATACTTTGAGAACTGAAAATAAGTCAGGGTTAGGGGCAGATTCTTTCTAGTTTCGTCCTCAATCCTCGACTCTCTCGCTGGCGATTATCATTCCTTCACACGCTGCGTATCGGTTTCGATGATCCAGATTTTGAAGTGACGATTCAATTCTGAAAATAATTGACCTTATCTTGCTTGTTGACCCAACCCTTAGTGGTTGTGTGTTGACCCCGGCCTGCAATTAGCACTGCTTAGCTCCTCGTTGTTTTAATGCCTTTCTGCGTTAGTGCCTCACTCTCTGAAATAAAGGTACAGAGGAGGTACATTTAGGTTCTTTACGGTACATATTTCCCAAACGTATCCTGACAGTACAATAATGTTCTAATTTGGGTCTTAATAAGTACCTTTTTGAGCAAAAGAAAGTTAGTTATGTATTGCTGGTTGGAGGTACACTTTTATGTACCTGTAGGGTGCCACCCCAGTGACAAGCGTTTCTACCTTTTTAGGTACTTTTCGTACCTTTTCTTCTGAGAGTGCAGGTTGGGTTGAAGTCAGCCAGAAAATGGTAAAAACAAGGGTGTGTCCCCCACCCCCCATACCATGCCTCCCCAATCCCCCATACCAGGAATGCGGTCTTACGTCCAATGACCAAACCACCTTACCTCATCTGCCGGATTGCTAGCGCTTCTGTATCAGACCAATGTACCTGCAGCCAGGTTTGAATCTCCACAGGAAGTTTTTGTGAAAAGCCTCTCTCTATCGAGGCTCCTCGAAGCTACATTTTGATCAGATTTTTAAAAGCTTTCACTGTTTACGCGTTTTGGTCCACGTAAGTCGCCCTTGGCACATTAGAACGTCTGTATTTTTGTCGACTTATGTTGCCCACGGCACTTAGTAGGTTAAAGGATTTCTGCATTAGTGCCTCAGCTATAAAAGGGTAAAAAGAAGGGCGTGTCCCTGTTTCCAAAATCACTAATGTTGAATCAACTCTAACAGAGTCCAATATGGACAATATGCACCCTTTTGGAGTTAAAAGTACCAGAGTTGATTTCCCTTTGTGGAAGCAGCCTGTGTCTACATATGCTGTAGAAGTTGCAGATGTCCATTTGCCTAATTCCTCCACTTCCACAACCGGTGACCAAATGAGGACGGGTAACAGTCAGGCCCCCGCCCCATCACACTTATTAGCCTTTCCTTTTAACACGTCGGAGTTAATGTCTCAGGCCATTAAGGTGCAGGATTATGGGGAGCTGGGAGCAGGAGAGGTGGAACGTTAAAGATTGGGAGGAGGGGGGGGGGGGTCGTGTATATTTACCCCCCCCCTCTCTCTCTCTGAGCCGTTTGAGCACCGCCATTCTCCTCAGCTCATTATCTTCCAGCCCACGACGGCGAGGTCTAATGGCGGCTATTGACAACCTGTGCACAGCCTCCACAGATGCCTCGCAAGGCCCATCTCATGGCTCGCGGCTTTTACTACGCGGCTGAAAACGGTGGATATTGCACTAAAAAATGAAAGTAAGAGAGAGAAAAAGAAAGGGGGATAGAAAGAAAAGAGAAAGCAAGAGTGAGAAAGCGGGAGGGAGAAAGGGGGGTTGAGAGAGAGGGAGAGAGAGAAATCGGTCTCTACTCCGTCAGCTTGGTGATTTTGTGAGGAGAGGTAAAAGTTCAAAAGATTGGCAGTGAGCTACCTCAGGTCTTCTGTGTGACTGGGATGGTGGAAACAGACCAACAGCATATTTATTTGTGATGAACACAAAGATCTTGTGATATAAAATGTCTTTTTTTTCTTTGTTAAGTTGGCTATAGCAGACCTTTACAGCTTTCGATATCTGCTGCTCAGATGGGCTGTTGAATACACACTGGAAATCGTAGGTGTGTGGGTCATGACCTTTGACCTTTACAAAGTTGCTTGGCTCACAGGTCCAGCAGTGTGTTCTTTATTTTTTTTCTCATCGTGGTGGATTCAGGTCAACGGTGCGCCGTGGGTTTGAGTTCGCGGCCCAAACCGTTCTTCCGCTCCGCTTGCGGATTGAGCTTCGAGCACACATTCAATCTAACCGGAGTCTCACGTTCAATCTGAGTAACATACTCGAGCGGGTGCTCTATTTGAGTAACATACTCAAGCGGGTGCTCTATTTGAGTAACATACTCGAGCGGGTGCTCTATTTGAGTAACATACTCGAGCGGGTGCTCTATTTGAGTAACATACTCGAGCGGGCGCTCTATTTGAGCAGTCAGTCACAATTCCAGCCCTGACAGGAAGTCATGTCGGGATTTCACAGTGCGCATTACCTTCCCTGGAAGTTGCGAAACGCTGAAATGTGACACAGCGGCCCTCGTGAGTAATAAAGAACGCGAGTGACCTATATTTGTTTTTTTTGGGGGGATCCTGTAGTTTAGATCCACATTGAGCAACACAATGCACCTTAACTTCCTGAAAAGAAACCCGACCTGTATTTCTTAGAACCTCCCTTTTAATCCTCACCAAAACAAAACCTCTCTGCTAACCTCTCTGCGATTGGGCGTCCTGCGCTCCACCAAAAACTAGGTTTGGACTTGTAGAAGAAAGGTTAAAGTCTGACAGCGGCTATGTTAAAGCCCGGATTTGCTTTATGTCTTCCGTGCCTTTATTCAGACGCGCTTTTGTAATGTAGCACAAAACAGGGATGTTCTGTGTCGGACGGAAACAGAAGGCTAGGGATCGGGTGCATTTAATCGCAAGAGAGGCGAGCGTGATATGTCACACTTTCTCAAATGCTCCTGCATCATATCTGGAAAGAAAATGTTTTGAAGAATTCATCAAGGCACTGTCAATATTAAGAAAAAATTTAATCCAATTTAAAATTGCACGGTTTAAAAATGACACTGTACCGAACACAAAGGACTGAGCCCATTACACATTAAAATGAAAAGCCCCTCCCGTCCCATTCTCACAGTGTCATGTGATACAGCTAGGTGTGAAAAAGTACCATCAGTATGGGTCCTCGATTCCCAGTAAAACTCATGTACTGTATGTACTACTATAAAACTGGACCTCAACCAGCGTATTTATTGTATATCTTGCATGCCGTTGTGAGCAAGCTGCTACTCCATTTAGACATCGATCGCACCAGGTGCAACACCCCCTCGCACAAGCACAGACTCTCACGCACACACACCCTCCCCCTCTCGCACACACCCTCCACATCAATTATTAATCGATCCAATTAGCAGGGCTACATTATTCACTGAGAGCTGTGATCTTCTCCATTAAGAAATCTGCTTCAGCCCTGTGTTTCTATCCCACTGTCCCTCATCACGCCCCCTCAGAGAGAGAGAGAGAGAGAGAGAGAGAGAGGGAGAGACAGAGAGAGAGAGAGAGAGAGAGAGAGAGGAGAGAGAGAGAGAGAGAGAGTGAGGATGAGAGCAGATTGTTTGTGACAGTGGCTCTGCTATACTGTCTACTGTCTCCTCCTGAAAATGTCCCTGTTGATAGGGAAGGTATTTCTAGGACAAGCACCCAGCAGGCAGCATGAGAAAGAGAGAGAGAAAGAGACAGACAGAGAGAGAGTGAGTTCCCTCATAACATGTCCCCTGAGTGCAGAGGTGGTTGTAAGCTACCCGCCCAATAGAGGCCTGTCACATATAACCAGCACTGTAGTTCCCAATGGTTACAGGGACGCGCCGCCATGTTGGAAGACCAACTCTAACAGAGACGCTTAACATGACTAGTAGTGTTTGCTACTCCATGAAACGAGTCTAACGTCAGCTAACGCTACTATGATTGCTGTCCTACAATGCCGAACTTCTGCGAATAAATCTGGGAAAAGGAGAGAATGTCCTTTTACATGATAATCTGAGTACCCACCAGTAAGCCACCAGGCAGGGTGAACAAACTAAATTTTACGACCGAAAGAAGAGACTGGTGGTTGAAAGCACTGAGGAGTGAGCTGAATTTAGACAGCAACCAGTACAGGCTAAGAGGCACATCGTATCACGTCAGTAGGAGGGCTGGGTTTAGTCCTGGTCAGAAAGCTGTTATGGCGTTCATGGAAAACACCGGATTAATTATTAAAATAGGAAATACGCTGGAAACTATTGGAAACGGACAGAGGCCCTTAAACAATTCTCAAACCCGTTATATTCCTGTCCGGTGCATTTTGGATTTTACCTTCAGCAGCAGCGTTGTTGGCCTGACAGCGGCTGGACGGCGGCCTGTCGGGAGGCCAAATTTAGTTTTTTCACCCATCGGGATTCGTTCCCACATCCATTCGTTCCCATGATCCATTATTTTGGTTTTGTTGTTGTTGTCAGTCATTTATATAAATTAATCCTGTTTATGTATCTCCTGTTTATCACCAGAGAGGAAGAGGAAGCCTCAATCCCTCTCTTTGCACCCCTACAGCACATGGGTGGGTTGAGAGGGGGGGGGGAGTGCATAAACACGCCAGGCTTTGTCCATAAATCACAAATCATAGCCCCCTCAAAACACTTCCTATTTCCACCCCACGCATTTCCTGGACATGCAGCTTGGTCGGTGTGGTTTTAATCGGGAGCGATTTATTTTTATTTTTCTTGACATGCAACTCATGCCCCCCCTGAGCCCACAAACCAGCCCCCCCCCCGCCCCCCCAACTCCCGACAACAGTAATTTCATTACACACACACTTTGGAGAAGTTTTATTAACGGAAATTAGAATCAGGCCCCCGCAGGTTTGTGTGTTCCCACACAAGCGAGAGGCTGGAGGAGAACCACAGGAAGGCCCCTGACCACCCGTCATTAATAACCACTTGTATCAGGAGGAGGGGGAGAAAGAATCTCATTATTTGTCTGTCAATTTATCTTTCAGATAAGTATTTCTCTCTGACAGTGAGAGTAATGTATACCTTTCCCGGGAATTTGAGGGAGAAAAATGACACCCAAGACCAGAAAGAAGCCTACCAAGCGACGTATAGTTAGCACGTTAAACCACACACACACACACACGCACGCGCGCGCACGTACAGTTAGCACGTTTAAACCAGAAGATGTTGTTTCATACGGGGGGAGAATACATTCGATGAAAATAATAAACAAATGACGGGGAAAATGGGGTTGGCGAGCTCAGAGGCGTCTTTTTTCCCCCCCTCACTTCTCTGCCAAGTGAGGAAAGATTTGCACACAGACTGAGAGACAGAGACAACAACAAAAAACGGAGCTCTGAATTCAATTATCCAGTAATAATCAATGGAATCTTTCTTTTTTTAATCCAATTATTTTGTCCCCACTGCCACTTCCCCCATTTATCTTCACACGGGTTATTATGTTTCCATTTGAAGGACTGGAAGGCTAATATATTGATTAAAAGTCAGCTTCGCGGTTCTGGCAACCGTTACGTGATATTTTAAACGTCTGAAATAAATGTTTCTTGGAGTTTTTCCTTAATTTTTTCCCCCAGATGGAAGATTCTACAGCCTTCAGCGAGGCTTTAGGCCGGAGTCATTACTTTGCTGTGTGGATAAGATTTAACAAACATTCTGTGCTAATGCATACAGTGCACATGCAGTTTAGGAGGAATCAATCATATCAATATATATAGCACAGCATATAAATGTGGTATAAACATGTATTACAATGGTGTAATACTTTGTAGTAGTAACAATACTATATTGCAGCTACGGTATATTGGGCTATATTATAAAACAATAAACATATAGATGTGGATACACAAATTTTAGTTGAAAGTTTATAATAAGAGATTGGCAGGTGGATTTGAGTTTTGAAATATTAGCTGAATTGAGTTCTGAGTGAATGGTGCGGAGTAACCCATGTCGAGGTGGATAGTGCGGGTGGTCCAGGGTTTGTCGGGGTCTTTTTCTCAGAAAAACGCTCCTTTATGGATCTCCCATCGTTAAAACCCTCTGCACTCAGGCAGTCCTTTAATGTGTCCCACGAGAGCTCTGCGGAATTAGCCAAAAAGCAGCCAAAGGGTCATCTCTGTGTCTTAAGACCGTGATACACACCCTGCCTCCCCCCCCCCCCCCCCCTCTACCTCAGAGGTAATGAGGGAGCAAATAAGGCCGTTATCATCCCTCTGGTCTGGAGCCAGGGGTGTGGGGTTGGGAGGGGTGGGAGGGTAATGGCAGTTCATTACATTGTGCTGTTGGCCTCTGTAGACATGTTATATCCATCCATTGCCCATATATTTAATCCTTGTGGAATTATCTCTCTCTGTCTCTCTCTCTCTCTCTCTCTCTCTCTCTCTCTCTCTCTCTCGCACACACATTGTTCGTTTCCCCTTCTTTACAAAAAGCCACCGTTTACAGATATCTCGAGTGTCTGAAAATGCTTCTCCTTGATGGCACAGTTGGACCATTTGATTGGACAGCACTGGTCAAGCAGCCAATGCCCAGAGAACACATTCCTCTTCTGCACCTGAATGCTGGTCTACTTACAGCCACACGCAAATAGCCAGCCCTTATGCCAGTAACACTTCATTTCTGGCACACAAGTCATTCAAAGTGGGGACATTTTGTACAGGAAATGTACATGCATCCGTTCTTTCAGGATAAGAAATTAAGTGTCACACCGGAAACACACAGGAAACCAGCATCTAAGCAACACACAGACACATACACACACACACACACACTCATCACACATATGTGCATGCACACACACACACATACATACATGAAAAGGACAGCATTTCTATCTAAGTTGATGGATTGAAATAATGACTTTGTCTGCATTGCTTAATAAATGCATATATTATGCACGTATTGTTCATACAGTACCAGGCAGTACACCAAGGCAGGCTGGGCAGGGTCTGGAGGCTTGAGGTCCTTACATGGCTTCTATATTGATTTGATTTGAAACCTTTATTTCGACAGGGAAGAACATACTGAGACCAAGTCTCTTTCACAGATGTGCCCTGCTTACAATCAACATATACAATCAATACAGTAGCAAAGGTACAAAAAGTAGTAAATAAGTACAGAAGTTATCTAGATACAATAAGCAAATTAAACAAATTAAACAATAAAACCTGCATATCTCTCTATCCTAATGCAATACAAACCTGCATATCTCTCTATCCTAATACAAAACAACCTGCATATTTCTCTATCCTAATACAATACAACCTGCATATCTCGCTATCCTAATACAATAAAAACCTACATAACTTTCTATCCTAATACAATAAAAACCAGCATATCTCTCTAACCTAATACAATATAACCTGCTTGTATATGATGTGTGCTTGTATTATTAACATACAAACACACATAATGCAAATGCGATGCAGTAGTGTGCGCATTAAGTACACTAATGCGATGCAGTAGTGTGCACATTAAGTACACTAATGCGATGCAGTAGTGTGCGCATTAAGTACACTAATGCGATGCAGTAGTGTGCACATTAAGTACACTAATGCGATGCAGTAGTGTGCACATTAAGTGCACTCATGCGATGCAGTAGTGTGCACATTAAGTGCACTAATGTGATGCAGTAGTGTGCACATTAAGTACACTAATGCGATGCAGTAGTGTGCACATTAAGTACACTCATGCTATGTAGTAGTGTGCACATTAAGTATACTCATGCTATGTAGTAGTGTGCACATTAAGTACACTAATGCGATGCAGTAGTGTGCACATTAAGTACACTAATGCGATGCAATAGTGTGCACATTAAGTACACTAATGCGATGCAGTAGTGTGCACATTAAGTGCACTAATGCGATGCAGTAGTGTGCACATTAAGTGCACTCATGCGATGCAGTAGTGTGCACATTAAGTGCACTAATGTGATGCAGTAGTGTGCACATTAAGTACACTAATGCGATGCAGTAGTGTGCACATTAAGTATACTCATGCTATGTAGTAGTGTGCACATTAAGTACACTAATGCGATGCAGTAGTGTGCACATTAAGTACACTAATGCGATGCAGTAGTGTGCACATTAAGTACACAAATGCGATGCAGTAGTGTGCACATTAAGTGCACTAATGCGATGCAGTAGTGTGCACATTAAGTACACAAATGCGATGCAGTAGTGCGCACATTAAGTACACAAATGCGATGCAGTAGTGCGCACATTAAGTACACAAATGCGATGCAGTAGTGCGCACATTAAGTACGTTAAGGACAATGCAATTTCCACAAGTGTGAATAACTGTTAATGTGGTTTTGGAATTTTGTATTTTTTTTTGTATATGCATTTTTGTGGCGCTCGTCCACATTATTTATTTTACAGTCTATTTATTTTTGTAATCACAGTTGTGGCGCGCCGCGTTTAATCACGGTCACTATACTGTATGCAAGACCCATCAGTCATTCAAGGGGGGTGGATTTTTTACATAATGACCCCCCCAAATTCACATCTCCTGTTTCAACGGAGCACGCCTTCACTGCTAATGTGTTTTTAGACAATTGCATCAAGGTGAAAAATTGAAAAATAGCACATTGATTGCTAATATGAATCATAAACCCTAGCCCCCCCCCCCCCAAAAACACCACATTTACCATCATCGCCCCACACAAATGTCGATTCTAACAGAGAACATGAGTCCAGTCGTGTTAAATCAACTCTACCAGAGTACATACTGTATGAGTCAAGTAGGCTCTGTATATACTCCGTAAGAGTTGATTTAACACTGAACATATTCATATATGCCACAGAGTAGGCTGCATGCCTACACACAGTCACCTTGGTGAAAATCTGCATGGGGGTTTTAGTGAATAATCAGACAGTTTCTTAGTTGTTAGGACATTGCTAACCTGACAGATAATATAGGCAAAGGGATGCGGGGCCGCCCTGGTATAAAACTGCACATAAATACACATAGGAGCTCTAGTGTGGCAGCGAGCGGTCCCATCGCTCACGCAGATAACCGCCAAACATATAGCAGCCAGTTAATGCTTAAAAGCTGTCAATCTGTGATTTCCTGCACCCATATATTTTAACCCCTGAAACCCCCGGATCCATGAGTCATTAACAAAAAGCCCTTCCCAATTCAATTCTAGCAGCTGTGTGTGTGTACGCCAAGAAACTGTTCTTCGGGGGTAAGGGTGGTTTCGGGTAGCCGTTTGCTGGCCATCGGGGTCCACTTATACTGGCTGCGGTCAGGACATTTCTTTCATTCTTGCATATTGACAGGTTTGGAGAGAAAAAAAACGGATCAAATCATATTTAATTCAGGAAAAAAGCAAGGAAAAGCTTGCCCTCTTTCATAGTAATATCATAGTTCTCTTCTTTCTTTATGTTTATTATTTTCCACCTTAAGGCTGTCAGACTGGAACAGTTCAGATTTGTCGACAGCTTTCCTCTGGAGTTTCTGCATTCCGTTCAGCAATGTTTTGTGGTTTTTGTTTCCACGCTGCCAGAGTGGGTTACCTTTTATGTGTGTATATGTGTGTATGTCAGGGGGGGGGCAAGGGGGGGACAAAGGGGGGGAGGCTTTCTGTCATGTGGCCAAATTACATTCCCCATATATTCAACTGTTAGTTGCTACTATTCACAGTACTCAATACTGTCAGACCCGGGCCCCGGTCCAGAGATCCGTGGCTCTAGTTATATTCTGTGCGGTTGCAGCCGGCCCCGGCCCACCGCAGGGCTGGGTTCGGCACCTCATCTGTCCCCCCTCACTTCAGCACCCTTCCCCCATTTGGGCTCGAGTCCGCCCGTGAGCACCGACATTCCCGTCGGCGTTATTCCCTGACGGAAATAACGCAGTGACGTTTTTTTGGTTTTAGCCAGGGATATTTTCCCAAAAATAACGACCGAAAGCCGTCACACATTGGATCGCATCTTCACGTTTAAATGTTAGAAAAGCCATCCGACGCCACAGTTGTGCTCACATGAATCAACCACACGGGCCCTCATTATGATTTAATTATTTATAACATCATTTATAAAGGGACCAAAAAAGCCCACATTTTTCCCCCATCAAATATTAAATAGCTACCCTAAAGTATGAGCGTATGTGGGGAGAGACAGCAGAGAGAGGATAAAGGCCTGTCGTTTGTGTAATGAGTTTATGGAGAGAGAGGTTTAAACATTGCCAATCTTGCCCTCTCCATTTCTACCCCCCACCCCACCCCTCCAACCTTGGCCCAGTCAACCCCCTCTCATAAGTACAGGCAGTTGGGTGGGGGGTGGGGGGGGGGGGGGTGGCATGCCCGCTGCGGCTTGGGAGGGAAAAGCGCGGCTGACGTTGCCTTGGAGAGCTTCGCACTGTTCTCAGGGCTCAGCGTAAGACATCCATCTCGTGTTGATGGAGAGAGACAGAGAAAGAGAGAGCGAGAGATGGAGCCTCATAGACAGGTCAGTAAGCTCCAGTCTTCTCGTTCCAGCTTTGCGCTCGACGCCTGAATTTTCCCTAAGCTGGTTCCTCTCTCTCTCTCTCTCTCACTTTTTCGCTCTCTCTCTTTCGGTCTGTGACAGGCGGCAGGAGGCCGCGCTCTCTGATAGACCGAGGTCTCGCCCTTGCCTTCCCCGAAGCCCCTCCGGCTTTCTTAAAACCCTCGAACCCGAGCGCTCGCGGGGACGGATCGAGGGCCCTACCCCTGCCGTGCTGCCATGTTTAAATCCCCGTCAGCTCGATGTGTCTGTCAGGAACGCAGGAGCTGCTAGCGATCGCTAGTCTTCCCTCATTTCTCACTTCTTCTTAGGTTGGATTAAGCTCTGATTTTGGGTGGTATGAACTAAAAATGTCATTCAGTTGAGGAGGGAAAAGGAAGGGTTTATTCTCTGAGCGGAGAAGTGTGTGTGTAGTGTAAGTTCCTTTTGTAATAGCGAGCGCTCGGACCAAATGGAGCAGCTCCAGCGCTCAGGTGATTTCAGAAGTACCTGAAACAAGGTAGAGACAGACACTACATTGGGGGGGAGGTTTTTTTTTTTTGATTGGTTGGATTACAGATGCGCACCTTGAAAGGAGAGCCCTGCAGGAGCTCCAGGGTCTCCTGTCTGCAGTTGTGTGTTAGTGTGTGTGTGTGCTTGTATATGTGTATATACTATAGGCCCGATGTGTGTGTATGTGAGAGAGAGTAAAAACCCTGTGCATGTGTGTGGGTGGGGGTGCAATTTGTGTATATGCATATGTGCGTATTTGTGTGTGTGCCTGTGTGTGTGTGTGTGCGTGAGAGTAAAGACCTCATGTGTGAGTGTGTGAGCATGTGTGCATGTGTGTGTGTGTGTGTGAGAATAAAGTTCCCATGTGTGTGTGAGTACAGACCCCATGAGTGAGTGTGTGAGTGTGTGTGTGAGAATAAAGTTTCCATGTGTGTGTGAGTACAGACCCATGAGTGAGTGTGTGTGTGTGTGAGAATAAAGTTCCCGTGTGTGTGAGTACAGACCCCATGAGTGAGTGTGTGAGTGTGTGTGTGTGAGAATAAAGTTCCCGTGTGCGTGAGTACAGACCCCATGAGTGAGTGTGTGAGTGTGTGTGTGTGAGAATAAAGTTCCCATGTGTGTGAGTACAGACCCCATGAGTGAGTGTGTGTGTGTGTGAGAATAAAGTTCCCGTGTGTGTGAGTACACACCCCATGAGTGAGTGTGTGTGTGGCATGTGTGGGAATTATAAATCAGGCACTTGCCATCTGTATTGTATTTTATCTGTAAGTCACATATGGGCTGGAGCATTAGGCACAGTGTCTATGGGCCCATTAGTCAATACCCACCACTTCCATTCATCACCCACATCCACAGCCCATTCAGATAGATCGGCAGATTGGACAGCACATTATACATTTCTTCTTCTTCTTCTTCTTCTTCTTTTTCCTCTTCTTCTTATTCTATGCCCCTACTGAGCACGGATGACAGGTCCCCACTGTGCATGATGACAGGGCAGGTGGGCGGGGCTCTGCTTCCCTCAGCTCTACTGCACAGCAACCCTTTTCTGAATTAAGGGATTAACAGAGATCTTAGAAACTGCATCTCAGGAACAACTCCTGCCCAGTACAGTTAGGTCCTATGATTGGTTAGAGTGAGTCAGAGAAATGTGTGGGTCTCACACGCACATGCACACACACCCACGTACATATACATTAATACAAACACAGGGTGCCTTTACTCTTTCGCACGCACGCACACACACACACACACACACACACACACAGCATAAGGCAGGTACAGAAAAGATAACCTGGACATGCTCATTTCATAATTCCCCCAGTACAATTTATTGAAATGTAAAATATGTTTTTATTGCTATATATTTTTTGGGTTCTGGAGGGAAATCTCTACATCACTAGACTTCTCCCAGTTCTCTTACTCGCTCTGTCACAGAGACACTTTCTTGGCAACCCCCCCCCGACCCCAACAATAATTCTCCTGATTTGTTCCTCGAAAACAGCTTTAGGGCGATTTTGTTTCAACCCTCTGCTCCCTGTAAAAGGAGGATAGGAGCTCCTGTCTCATCCGTCCTGCCCTTTAACCCTCTGCCAAATGAAAAGCAGATGCAGGTGAGAACTGCAGGGGGTAGGTAGGGGTGGGGAACATTAAAAAGTAGCATATCGCTGCAGATTTAAGGCGGGCCAAAGTTTACGCACCCTGCTACTTACCCCTCAAAGACGAACAGTGTCTGTGAGGAAAGGGCGGAGCACGGGGAGCGGGGGAGTGGGAGGACGTGACCTCTTACCGTGGATATCGAGAAGAAAGATTTGCCCCCTGATCTGTTGTGGTTTGGGATGAAAGCAGTAACGGGGTGCAGATGTGTGTCCCTGTGATGTATGTTTCCAGGCGGATCAGGGGGTGAGCCCCCCCCCGAAGTGGGGGTGAGGGTGGCGGAGAAGTAAACCAACGCATCCATCGAACGCTTTGAAGAGCGGGGGCCGTCCACTTCAAACACGCGATGCATATGTTCTGTATACCTGCTATAATCCCGTAAAACCCCCTCATTGCTCTTCACTTGGATGTATCTAGGAGTCTAGGACTACCTGTGCTGGAAGCTAATCGCTTCCATGGACCCGTGAGCACAGGCGTTTTCAGTTAAAACAAGGCACGTGAACTTTTGGCAAGGCCCGGGTCCCTGGCTGCGTAGCCGTGAACCGCCATTTAATCTCCGTGCATTGTACTTTGTCTTTCACTTACCTGAGTTTTACATTTAACTCAGCACTATAGTTTTATGACCGAATTTGTAGGAGAGGGGGGAGAGAGTGGGCGGAGGTAGGTTCCGCCACTTTCCGGGAACAGTATTCCAGGTTGAGAGCAGGGCCCTGTACATCTGTTCTCATCCGCGTAACCTGGGCAACCCTCAAGAGTTCTGCTTTTCTTTCTTTTCTTTTCTTTTTTTGCATTTTCAAGACTCCGCTTGGATTACACGGATGTCCTCTGTGAAACGATGGCCTCTGATTTTACAGGTCTTAAACGTTAAAAAATACTTCCGCTGGAATATCTATTAAATCGTAGCGGGAGAGGAGGAGAGAGGGGAAAGGGGGAGGGGCGGGGCCACGCCTTCGAGGAGTAGCTGAGGGAGAAGCCCGAACCCCCCCACTGAAACAGCGTTATTAAAGGAACAGACTGAACGGGCAGGAATTTTATGTAATTTAATTTAATATGAATATTTTCCTCTGATATTCCCCTTTGCGCATTGCCTCTCTCCCTAAACTATGAGTACAGTACTGATTCATGCCCACGGCGACACGCTGTAAAGATGTCTGAGAGAACAACACGAAGCCTGGCGTTCGGAAAAACCTGAGGGAAATCAAATAGTTATTTCCTTTTCCGCTGTTGTTGTTTGTTTTATGTTACCTTTACGGTTCTTGGCCACGGAGAGTAAATATCCGATCGCATTACACGGTTCTGCAGATCGGGGACTCTTAATTTCGATGATAAACTGCAGATACACAGGGAGATGCAAGCAATGAATTTCACAAAGAAGAAGGACTGTTTTTAATTTCCGCAAGACAAATAAATAAATAAATAAATAAATGATGCCATTTAGTCATTTTTTATTGCTGTGTACAAGGATTCGGTAAGCAAATCTTAACTGGCCTGGAGCTTGATTCACAGGATGGTAATCTCATCCCAGACTGAGAACCAAATATTCTGTGTGTAAAGTCAGGGCTTTTGTGGGCACGCTCCGCTGGTAATACAGAACTTCCACCACTAGGGCTGGGCGATATACAGCAACGATAATTACAGAATGCAATAACGATCATCACCACAATGTTGTGTACTGTCTTTCTTTTCTTTACTTTTCTTTAATTATACGTCATGCCTTAGTAAACATCCAAACATCAGAAGCCGTCTGACATGTTTCCCGGGAAAAACGTCACCACTGATATCTATTGGGTGTTGGTAAGACAGCCAATCAGCAGAAAGATCGCATGGCTTCCATGTGATCATGTGATGTGTTTTTGTTAGTCATATGACTATGGAAGCTGCAATGCCTTGCTGCTGATTGGCTGTCTTATCAACACATCAGCGGTGAAACATTTCAGGCAGCCTCTGGAGTTTGGATGTTTACCGTATTATACCTACCGCATCAGGTATATTATACCTACCGTATTATACCTACCGCATCAGGTATATTATACCTACCGTATTATACCTACCGCATCAGGTATATTATACCTACCGTATTATACCTACCGCATCAGGTATATTATACCTACCGTATTATACCTACCACATCAGGTATATTATACCTACCGTATTATACCTACCGCATCAGGTATATTATACCTACCGTATTATACCTACCACATCAGGTATATTATACCTACCGTATTATACCTACCGCATCAGGTATATTATACTTACTGTATTATACCTACCGCATCAGGTATATTATACCTACCGTATTATACCTACCGCATCAGGTATATTATACCTACCGTATTATACCTACCGCATCAGGTATATTATACCTACCGTATTATACCTACCGCATCAGGTATATTATACCTACCGTATTATACCTACCGCATCAGGTATATTATACCTACCGTATTATACCTACCGCATCAGGTATATTATACCTACCGTATTATACCTACCGCATCAGGTATATTATACCTACCGTATTATACCTACCGCATCAGGTATATTATACCTACCGTATTATACCTACCGCATCAGGTATATTATACCTACCGTATTATACCTACCGCATCAGGTATATTATACCTACCGTATTATACCTACCACATCAGGTATATTATACCTACCGTATTATACCTACTGCATCAGGTATATTATACCTACCGTATTATACCTACCACATCAGGTATATTATACCTACCGTATTATACCTACTGCATCAGGTATATTATACCTACCATATTATACCTACTGCATCAGGTATATTATACCTACCGTATTATACCTACCCCATCAGGTATATTATACCTACCGTATTATACCTACCGCATCAGGTATATTATACCTACCGTATTATACCTACCGCATCAGGTATATTATACTTACCGTATTATACCTACCGCATCAGGTGTATTATACCTACCGTATTATACCTACCCCATCAGGTATATTATACCTACCGTATTATACCTACTGCATCACGT
Organism: Ilyophis sp. 1 JC-2022; assembly: GCA_022702515.1. Taxonomy (NCBI): domain Eukaryota; kingdom Metazoa; phylum Chordata; class Actinopteri; order Anguilliformes; family Synaphobranchidae; genus Ilyophis; species Ilyophis sp. 1 JC-2022. The sequence goes on along the minus strand of CM040405.1, from coordinate 59,839,903 downwards.
ATATTATACTTACCGTATTATACCTACTGCATCACGTATAATTAAATACAAAAATGCCAAAAAGAAGGGCAATACAACACATGGTGGCAATGATCCTTATTGCATCATTCTATAATTATCGTGGTATATAACCCAGCCCAAGTGACCATGTACAAGTCGAACTTAGATCTGTGCTGGCAAAATATTCTGCATTAGTCTGATTCCTTTTATTCTTTTTCTTTATACAAAAACCCACAAAGAGAGCATAAGTGTGACGCTGTGTAAGGATAAGTACGTTGGAATTTGACAGGGACACTGAAGTGAAAGTGGAACTTTATTCTATAAATAATTAAACCATGTTAGCGCTTCCCCTGGCACACTGCTAAGGAGGTGCAGTCTCATGTCCCGCCCCCCAAAACCGGAATTCCAGGCAAAGTTCTGATAAAACTTAGCGCCACTTTGAGAAGTTATCCTAAAATGTGGTCTATGTCAGACAGTGTAATGGTTCCACGACTAATCCCTAAAACCAACGCCACATCCATCGCCCATCCGCCTTATCTAGATAAGGAGTGTTGAAAAATAGCATCCGGATGGATTAATTGAAGGAACAAGAGCTTCACGGCTGAGGTCGCTCAGACGGAATACTCTGGATATGAGCTCAGGGTATTAAAACTTTTAAGTTCTGAGGGGTGGGGGGGGTTCTTATCTCTTTCATACTGTTGATACCTTCAAAATTGAGTTGGCAGAAAAGGCGGAAGAGGGGAAATAGAGAACGGACTGGAGCTAAAGCTAAAGCTAATCCTGAAGCAGGACTTACAGGGGCCTTGCCACCTCTCTTTACTTTACTGCAACTCCCAGCAAACCCTGCACAACTAGGTCAGAGTCATATTAAAAAATAATGTCCGCGGCCAGTCGGGGCGGGAGAAGACCCACGCCAAGCACGCGCCCAGTAGCACCAAACATACGTGTTTATTTAAGCAATTACAGCATCATTAAGGCTTAATTATTCTTATTTTGGGAGAGGAAGGGGTTGGGAGGGAGGTCTTTTGAGAAGTGGGATGGGGCTATGGTTATCAGATCTTAAATCCCAACCCACTTCATGGAACGGCTTGTTTGAAACGCGCTCGCTAACCGACAAAGCGCACGTTCCCGGTTCAGGTTTCCCAGTAGACCATGTGGTAGGAATGGTTAGTGGTGTTTTAGTGGGACAGATCCCATTGAGCAGTCACTCTTGTTCTGGTATGGAGACTCTAAAAGTGGGAGAGCAGGGCTAAAAGTATTTTTTTCCTGCTCTTTCTCCCTCTTTCACTCAGTGTCTAAAAGGTTTTTTTTTTCTCTGATGGCGCTAGTGAATTACTTCTTCTCTTACCTCTAAGCCTGTCTTCTCATGCAGTTATAGAAGGTAAATAATTCACAAGCAGGTCGCCACAAAGATACAGCTTATTTTTTTTTCCCCTTACGCAATAAACTAGGGATTTACACTCAGCCCCAGGCCAGAAAGCAGTCTGTTTAAAACACTGCTGATAAATTTATTAGAACATACTGCAAAACTAACTCTATAAAAATTTCACTAAATCATACGGTGGGAGTTTGATATAAAAAAACGTGGAAAATTACAAAAAAAAAGCACTCACCACTCAATGTCAAGAAAAGTGTGTGGCACGGAAATTTATTTATACAAGGATCGTAAAAAGTACAGACAAATGCTTATATTTCAGTACATAGTACAACATTATTCCAACACCGTACTTGCCATCAATTTTCACTCGGTACCGAACGTTATTTTTTTATTTTTTCCAAATTTATGGCTCCTTTAATTTTTCAAGTCACAATGAAGAAACCTTGTTGGTTTGTCCTACTTTGCTAAGGGGTGGCCAGTGTAAGCCGAACCCTGAAATGTTTTCCTAAAAGAGAGCAGAATTCCTCTACGCGATGGCTGTCATCCACAAATGTTATGCTTTTAAAAAATGTTTTATCCCTTCTCTGGTGTGGTTTGAAAGGAGAGCTGTGTGTCAGATTTGGAAGCGGACTTGAGTGGTTCAATTAGATTTTATTAGATTACAGCAGCAGTTTAGATCATTGATGGAATTGATACCAGAAGGCACTATGGAGTACTGTGTTTTCGGTATGCCCCCCTCTCCCCCAAACCTGACATTGCCCAGCACAAACCTGGGGACACATATCATAACCCTAGAGCAGGAATTTACCCCCCCCCCATCTTTATTATCACCCTATTACGTTGTTTATTTTTTCATTGCAACTGGCCTTGTCCAGAGTGGCTTACCAGCGCTTTAAATTTTACATTATGCACATACTCTGAAAGCCATTTATACAGCTGTAGTTTTACTGGTGCAATTCAATGAAGCCTGTCTGTACAAGGGGGATACATGTTGAGATACAGTCTGGCACTGTTGCCATAACTTCACTCAATTGGCTATAGTTCCATCCATTATGTGACCTGCTCATTCTTGGTCAGGGTCAATGGGGGGCTGGAGCCTATCCCAGCATGCATTGGGCGAGAAGCAGGAATTTGGTTATAGTTCATCCTCCTCATTTTACCACTCCATGTAGAACTCCATTAATTATACGCATGCAGATGCTTTGTACCATATGGATGAAATTACATAAATTAGTTGCTTTAAATCTACAAGATATTTTTGCCGTGTGAAGCTTCTATCAGCGATGTGACAGTGAAGTGTCACAATCTTGAGTTGAACCTGTGACCCCCTCCAATCAGGAGCACAAGGGCACCGCGACCGCTCGTTTTTATCGAGACACTCATTACCCGGAAGATGGAGAGCGCAGTTCCAGGAAATAAGTACGAGTCTCTTATCTTGCTAATTGCGTCACCCTAAATGTGACTTCCTGTCCGTGGCTCCTCTTCGTTACCGTCCCGGGCTGTTATCTGACTGTGAATGCCTGGCGCATGAGAAGATAGGGGCTTTGTCTAGCCTTATTCAGCATGGATGGTGGCATATTAATCAGAGCACAGGGGAGGAGTGAAGGGTTAGTGGACAGGAGGTTTGCCGGTTCAAATCCTCCCTTCCGGAAATTGAATATACTGCGGTATATTGTAAATATGAACTTCTTTTTAAATGTAACCAGGGTGTGAAATTAACACGCACCACCAGCCAAATGCTGGTAAAATTTTGATTGTGGCTGGTAAGATTCCACCAGGCACTTTGGCAGATGACCAATCAGGTTGTCTTATATTGTAAAAGGTAATGTGGCTGGTAAAATGTTAAAAATGGCTGGTGATTTGTAGAGTCCACAAGCCACTCTGGCCAGTGGATAAAAAAGTTAATTTCATGCCCTGAACCTAATGATAAACATATTTCAATAAGCATGTTTATAAAAGTGTTTTTTAATACGTTCCTATATATTGTGAGAATATATTTTATTTCAGTATATTTTCAGCATGTTCCATTTCCTAATGGGCTAGTACATTTGGCTAGTTTCCCGTTAAGCAATGGAAAATAACTGGAAGTACTCCCTGGTCCTGTGTGGAAGAAGGCTGAGTCGCCTGTGTGCACTGTCGCTGGGCGTTAAAGGGTGCGTCTCTCCCATAAGTGCTGCTGCAGTTAATTTTTTATTGGGGACACACTGGCATGGGCTTAAAAGCAATAGCTGAAAAGGAAGGCTTGTGTGTGTAGGTATGTAGGTGTGTGTGTGTGTGTATGTGTACATGTGTGCGGGTAGGTGTGTGTGCATGTAGGTGTGTGCGTGTGCATGTGTGGGTTTTACTAGGACAGGATGAAAAGTGGAGATTTCTGGGATGGGGAACTCTAAAGATAAGGCCAGGTTACCCATGCCCTGGGGAGGTGGGACATTATGGGGGCGGGCGGGGGTGGGGCTTAAAGGTGACCGCACCCCTAATCCCTCAGAACAGGTGCACCTGAGCAGCTCTGCACAAGACACCTGCTGTGTAGCACAACCTCTCCATCAGACTGGTAGGGACAAGCACATGATTCCGCCGCCGTAACCAAGAAAAAAAAAAGTACCAGCACGACACGCCCCGCCCCGTAGTGCAGCATCGGGACCAGAACATGCCTTTACACTGTCCTCACCTGTTCCCCCACCTGTTCTTACAGGTGATTACAACAGGCTCCCCAAAGAGTGGGGGGAGTGCATGTGTCAACTCAACCCAACAACCACCCCCCCCCCCCCCCCCCGCTGTGTAGCTTCTGTGTGGCAGTGGAGGCTACACCTGTCACAGCGATGACGGGCACATAAACTAGTACTTGCGCTGTGTGTGTGGCCACTATCATATCCCCTCCCATCCCATCAACCTAAATCACATCCAGCGCCGTGGGCCCTGGGCTCGCCGACCCCATCTCAAGCCCAGTGACCTGGAAAATGGCTGCCCAGTGAGCGTAGGAGGGAGTGGGAGGGTGTGTGTGTGTGTGTGTGTGGGGTTGGGGGGGGGGGTGAAAGACAGCTACTGGTTACTTCGCCTCAACAAAAATATTAAGCTAATTAAAAGATGACTATCTGAGCAGAATGGCTGGTGGGTATTTATAGCCTCTTTGTGAGGACACGATGAGTGTGTGTGAGAAGCGGCTATCCTCTCATCACACACCCGTTACATAAGCAGCTGTCTCCCTTCCCACTGACCTGGGGAGGGCGGGGGTGTGGGGTGTGTCATGTTTGCAGCTTATTTTGTTGTTTGTTTCAGAATTTAGTACCCTTATCTTTCCCTGTCTTGTGGTAAATTTATCAGAAAGAGTTTAGTTGCATTATATACTTCACTGTATGTGTATGTATGTATTGTGTACACAAGCATGTAGAGTGTGTGTGTGTGTGTGTGTGTGTGTGTGCGTGCATGTGATATGTACATATGTGTATGTGGTGTGTGTGTGTGTGTGTTTTGTGGCAGTACAGTCTGGAGAAGAGACAAACAGCAGTAATGCGTGCGGTTCCTAATTCTAAAGTGCTCTTTTTATAGACAACCTTACAAAGGATACATTGACAGATGTGCCATTAGCCCTTACAGTGGAATGCCTGCTCAAATGGGATTTAAGTAGCCTCTATGACTCATGACGGTATATTTATACGCTTTTGCCATTTTGCACTAACGTTGAGCTCCTGTTAAGCGTTCTCTTCTGTCTGTGCTTATGCGCTTGTTTAAGTGCAGAGATTCATGTTACCATCTCGCCTTTGAATCCACAGCTGTACTCGGTCACGTTCGGTTTGAGTTAGCATCCCCCAAGACGGCGGAGTAAAACCTCACGTAAGACGTCACTGGAACGACGCAGCAGTTTAAAAAACAAAAAGAAATGTTCCCCTTCTAAACGTGCGGTAATTACAGAAGACCGCCGGGCCATAATTGAAGCCTTCGAAGCACGACGAGAAGCCGGAGGCCAGGTTCTCCTGTACATTCGGTGCTGTTGTACGATCTGACTCATTGGAGAGAGAGAGAGAGAGAGAGAGAGAGGGAGCCGCCTTGCGATTAATGCCTGGTTGCGGAGCGCTGGGATCGTATATATTCTGAGTAAGTTACCGAAAATAAAAAGACATCAAAGCCAGAGCGAGGGAGAGGCAGTACATTTTTTGGAGCCTCTGGAAAGGTAGTGAGGACTGCGTCACTTATGTCACCTGCGCTGCCAGTAAAAGTTACCCAGAACCCTTTGGGGGTTTGGTCCTCCTGGATGGAGAGAGAGAAAGAGAGAGAAAGAGGGAGAGGGAGAGAGAGAGAGACGCTTTTAAATCCTCCAGATGAAGAAATATGTGTGGGATCCAAACATCTGGGGGAAAAGAGGGAAATTATCCTTACAGAGAACACAGTAATAGCTAAAGCATATTGGTTTCACAAAACAGAAACACCTAGAAATAACCTAGAATTTTTCCTACAGGCCCCATACGCCCATTTTTATGACATTTTACTTTTAATAGCTCTGTGACTGCGAGTATATCAAGTGGGGGGAAATCTGATTTTTTCTTTTAAATGTATGCCTGCTCATTTTCAACGTACAGTTTTACCTGCCTACTGTGTTTGCGTAAACGGCGTGCAGATGACCCTCTCGAAACACCGGAGTGGAAAAAGAGACGAGGCCGATTTCTATACGAACACATCTCACAGCTGAATGTTCTTACACTGAAGGGAGGCCATGGAGTCAGTGGGCGGAAAAACGCCACCTGGACTGGCAAACAAACCGGTGCCTCTGGCTTGGGCTCCCGACACATTCGCCCAAGTGGAAATCCAAGCAGGAGACCTTACTGTAGTGAGAGCCGGAAGCTTTCCCATCATGCCCTGCTCCCCCCCCCCCCCCCTCCCCTCCCCATTGCATGGGACGAGCAAGATGCACAGCATCAAATATGGATGTTTGCTTTAAAACAACCCCATTACTTTTTTATAAGAGAGGTAATAGTGTGTGTGTGTGTGTGTGTGTGTGTCCTTACCCGTGGCCTAGTACGCCCTGTTATAGTAATGGGGGGACCTGTGGGTCTACCTCACCTATCAATTATTTGTGGGCATCACCCCCCACATCGGGGTTAAAATCTTGTCTTGTTTTTTTGCTTTCAAACCACAACAGAAGAATGAACTCTTTTTGCTTAGGCTCCGCCCCTACCCCTCCCTCTCTCCCTCCCTCCACCCCTGCCCTCTTCCCCCTGTTCAGTCCTCCATTTTGAAAATGCCACCCACTGGAGCACAACCGACATGCCCAAGAACAAATACAACACGAATGTACCCAGTTCCTCCCTAATGATCCACACCTTCAGGCTTACAGTCACCAAAGTGGAAGCTACAAAATTCCCGCCAAAAAAATGCATAAAAGTACAGTGTGTCTGTCTGAACTAATTGGTCCAATGTAAAAAACGAAGTCTTCAGTGTTTTTAAGTTGCTTTGATGGTGGCATCACTTTGATGCTAGTGAATCGCATGATTAGATGATATAGCCATCCCAAGACGATCATAATAATGGACCTGTCTAGATTGTTTTAAACAAGATAAATGCTGATTAAAAGCCTTGCTCTTAAACAGCAGTTCTAATCCCCCAAACCATGCCCTCCAAACACCACCGCCATAGATCCCACTGCAGTCTTAAAATGAGATTAAATATGTCATGCGTGTTGCTAACTATTGTAGATCTATATCTGCTTTCATTTAGCGCAGTGTGCTCCTTTATCCTCAAGCATATTCTCCGCACTCCCCACATAGTTAATACAATAATATGGCATACCCCCAGCCTAATAATTAGCAACAATAATATTATAGAAGGATGTTTATAAAAAGTCAGTTCCTCTGCTCTGCCTTAGCTTGAACCCCAGAGGTGTGTGTCATCTTGGAGGAGTCAAAATGAGGGATTTAATCAAATGCGGCCACTGATATTGTGATGGTTGGCTTTGCTTTGACTGCTATGAAGAATCTAAACAGATATTAGATTTTTATAAAACAAATAAACGATACTGAAGCAAATTGCTGGTTAAAAAACCTGCCAAAGTCGGTCAGAATAACCTACCCGGCCGGCCAAAACTACATAAAAGAGGGAGAGAGAGAGAGAGTTCGTATTTAGTTCTATGGTCCTGAGACTCTGCTAGAAGGGGGAAAGAGTTCTTATTTAGTTTTATGGTCCTGAGAATCTGCTAGAAGGGGGAAGGAGTTGTTATTTGTTCTATGGTCCTGAGACTCTGCTAGAAGGGGGAAGGAGTTATTATTTAGTTCTATGGTCCTGAGACTCTGCTAGAAGGGGGAATGAGTTATTATTTAGTTCTATGGTCCTGAGACTCTGCTAGAAGGGGGAAGGAGTTGTTATTTAGTTCTATGGTCCTGAGACTCTGCTAGAAGGGGGAAGGAGTTCTTATTTAGTTCTATGGTCCTGAGACTCTGCTAGAAGGGGGAAGGAGTTCTTATTTAGTTCTATGGTCCTGAGACTCTGCTCGAAGGGGGAAGGAGTTCTTATTTGTTCTATGGTCCTGAGACTCTGCTAGAAGGGGGAAGGAGTTAGTATTTAGTTCTATGGTCCTGAGACTCAGCTAGAAGGGGGAATGAGTTATTATTTAGTTCTATGGTCCTGAGACTCTGCTAGAAGGGGGAAGGAGTTGTTATTTAGTTCTATGGTCCTGAGACTCTGCTAGAAGGGGGAATGAGTTCTTATTTAGTTCTATGGTCCTGAGACTCTGCTAGAAGGGGGAAGGAGTTCTTATTTAGTTCTATATGGTCCTGAGACTCTGCTAGAAGGGGGAAGGAGTTCTTATTTAGTTCTATGGTCCTGAGACTCTGCTAGAAGGGGGAAGGAGTTCTTATTTAGTTCTATGGTCCTGAGACTCTGCTAGAAGGGGGAAGGAGTTCTTATTTAGTTCTATGGTCCTGAGACTCTGCTCGAAGGGGGAAGGAGTTATTATTTAGTTCTATGGTCCTGAGACTCTGCTAGAAGGGGAAAGGAGTTCTTACTTAGTTATATGGTCCTGAGACTGCTAGAAGGGGGAAGGAGTTGTTCTTTAGTTATATGGTCCTGAGACTCTGCTAGAAGGGGGAAGGAGTTCTTATTTAGTTCTATGGTCCTGAGACTCTGCTAGAAGGGGGAAGGAGTTCTTATTTAGTTCTATGGTCCTGAGACTCTGCTCGAAGGGGGAAGGAGTTATTATTTAGTTCTATGGTCCTGAGACTCTGCTAGAAGGGGAAAGGAGTTCTTACTTAGTTATATGGTCCTGAGACTGCTAGAAGGGGGAAGGAGTTGTTCTTTAGTTATATGGTCCTGAGACTCTGCTAGAAGGGGGAAGGAGTTCTTATTTAGTTCTATGGTCCTGAGACTCTGCTAGAAGGGGGAATGAGTTCTTATTTAGTTCTATGGTCCTGGGACTCTGCTAGAAGGGGGAAGGAGTTCTTATTTAGTTCTATGGTCCTGAGACTCTGCAAGAAGGGGGAAGACGGCACCTCAAAGAGGACACTTTAAAGGCTGAAGTGCCCCGTTTGTAGATCAGGGACCTCGAGGCCTCCCACTCTGCGACCCACGCCCTATGTCTCGTACCCTGTGCCCCGTCCCAGGCCGGGGGCAAACCGTGACACCGTCACGGGAGCCCATTTTGTCAGTGGGAGGTCTTGGCTTTACGCCTCAACAGAAGCTGGATGAATAATTGACGGGCGTGTTCTGTACTTTTCTGAATTTTAAAGCTGTATTCTGCAGAGGCACTAAATAGCAGAAGAGGCTGCTTAATTATTCATGAGCTGCTTTTATCCCCTTGGTTCAGGTCACTGTCCTGTGGGCAGAGGGAGGAAAGGGGGGGACGGGGGGGGGGGGTCACAGTAACCTCCTCCTTCTCTTGTCTCCAGAAGCACAACAGGGACCGGAACTCACTCAGGGGCGAGTAGTGTGGCGTAGGGGTTAAAGAGTTGGGTTTGGAGTGCAGAGGCTGTGGATTGATTCACAAGTTGGGCACTGCTGTGTTTCACTTTGCCCCGAGCCTGGTGCTCGATTTGTGCTGTGTCGGTAAAATGCCCAGCTGTAAAAATGGATAATTATCCAAAACTACAAGTTACATAAGTTACCCTGGATAAAGGTGGCTGCACTGCAAATAAATATTAGCATTAAAATTCATACTTGCAAATCTGCAGCATTGAATAGCACTGAGGATGGAGTCACACACACTAAAGTAAATACCGTTTTTTGTTTTTTTTAGTTGGATAGCCTGCATAATTTAGCTGAAAATATGTGAGCTCAAATGTTGCCAGGGTATTGTTTTCCCCAGTATCCTTATTATTTATTTTCAGTTTTGGAAAATGAATTTTTGTGGATATGTGAAACTCCTGGGGTTCATGTTCCTGGTCATTAATGTATGCTTTCCCTTATGCTGTTTACCAAATGGCAGCTGTTGCTGCACATCTTTCTCAAAGAAAAGGCCTCTGCTCTCCAAGATGTATTAGTGGTTTGTTGATCAAATTACAAGATTGCAAAATGGCTCAACTGTTCATTCTTTTATTTCTGTTGTCCTTGATTGTAATGCCATTGCAGACCCTTGCAGAGTGGGAATATACTTTCAAATATTGTAAATATCTTGACTTTTTTGGACAATATAATAATAAATAGTGACAGTGTATTTGCTTTTTTTCATAACAAAATCTGAAAACGCCAATCATTTGTATATTTGTCCATATATTCTAAAGTGTTACAAAATCTTTTCAGATCATGATTTAGCACAGGTCAGGAAATATGAAAGTGGTGTATTTGGTGTTCCTTATAATAAAAGCCCATCTCTTTGTTCACAAAGGCACAGTTCCTCCAAAACCTGTACCCCTGTGTTTTGGAGGAGAGTTGCAGGAGCAGATTTGGATGGCATATTCATAGAAAACAGTGCTTGTGCTCAGCAACATCTGGGTACAGTACGACAATGAGGAAATGACCTACGCACTAGTGCTGTCCTGACAGGTGCAGGATAGCTGTGCTTCTAGAGATGTAAAGTCTTGAGAAAATAAGGTTCTGCATGTAGTACGTGAGGTGTTATGTGGGAAATGGATCCCATTTTGCACACATTTTTGGCATTTAGCATTTCCAAACAGCTCAGTTCTTTATGGTGCTATATGTCTATAACACCTCTCTCTGTCTCTCTCTCTCTCTCTCTCTATCTCGCCCCATCCTTCTCAGGGACCTGATGCCCAAGACCCTGGAGGGTCAGATCACCATGGAGAAGACCCCCAGCTACTTTGTGACGAAGGAGGCGCCGGCCCGGATCTACGCCATGTCCCGGGACACCAAGCTGATCGTGGTGGTGCGGGACCCCGTCACCCGGGCCATCTCCGACTACACCCAGACGCTGTCCAAAAAGCCCGACATTCCCACCTTCGAGAGCCTGACCTTCAAAAACAGGACTACGGGTCTGATCGACACGTCCTGGAGCGCCGTCCAGATCGGCATCTACGCCAAGCACCTGGACAACTGGCTGCAGTTCTTCCCCATGAGGCAGATCCTGTTTGTGAGCGGCGAGAGGCTGATCAGCGACCCGGCGGGGGAGCTGGGCCGCGTGCAGGACTTCCTGGGGCTCAAGAGGATCATCACCGACAAACACTTCTACTTCAACCAGACCAAGGGCTTCCCCTGCCTCAAGAAGGCCGAAGGTAGCAGTAAGCCCCACTGCCTGGGCAAAACCAAAGGCCGCACCCACCCCAACATCCACCCAGAGGTGGTGCAGAGACTCAGGGACTTCTACAGGCCCTTCAACATGAAGTTCTACCAGATGACAGGGCGGATTTTCGGGTGGGACGAGTGAATGCGCCTCTCTCGTGGTGTAGAATGAGGGGGGACACCGGGGTTGTATCGAGAGCGCCTGGTGACTGAAAATGACCAGAGAGGCCGGGCTGGTGGACATCCAACCATCCGCCCACACACATTGTCTGAGCAATGCACGTCTGTGAGGGGGGGGGGGTTCAGGTATGACTGAATCCATACTATGAGACAGAGACCCGTCCTGTGAACTTTCAGCTGGGCAGCAGTGAAGCACAGAGGATCCGGGCGGAAGAGGGATCGTCTAAAGCAGAGCTAACAGACATGCTCCGCTCTCTCAGGGAGAAGTGTGTTTCCGTTGCCTTGGTTACAGTATGCGGGGGGGGGGGGGGGGGGAATAAAACAACACTTCTCTCAGTGAGTTGCTCGAGGAATCACAATTACAGGTTCCATGTTCTGGTGGGGATATGGGGGGGGGGGGGTCTTGATTAATGATCCCTCTTAATGAAATATTAATTTTATTTCCCATATTTGACACGTACCAAGCTGCTTTTAAAGCTTGGAAATTTAGAGGGCAGGGTGGGTGAGGAGTTGTGGTAAATGAAAAAATAAAAAAATGTATTTTTGAATTATTTATTTATGATAATGTACACATATATTACTATTTTAAATAATCCACCACTTCTAATTCCATATTGACATTCTGGGTGTGTTTTTCTTGATGCCTATAAAGATTCTGTTTGTTTGTTTTTCCGTGTAACATAATAGTCTGTTTTTTTGTTTTCTAACGAGCATTTTTTTGGAATTTTTTTAATGTGCATTTTTCTAAATTAAGTTCCCCCCCACATTGTACTCTCGTCCCGTTCAAGCCCATGGATCCCGTCGCGTAGAAAGGATACAGCCCCAGATCCCCAGACTGTTTATTGTTCCGAGGCCATTTCCCCGTATCCAATTAATGACGCTAATCGAATTAGAGGGAAGACGACATTGACCGATATATCAGCAACACTGAATTGGAAACCCAGACGGGCCCCGCGGTGTGTGAACGGGTCTCACGTTTCCATCCTGCTTCCAATGGGAACCGGAGAGCGTTGATGTCGCTCACCTTCCCTGCCTCGAAGCCACGCTCGGTCGGAGGTCTCCGTTTCAAGACCTCGCCAAAACAATGGCGGGGACGCGGCATTCTTGATTTTTTTTTTTCCCGAGATGCCGTTCTAAGCTTTCAAAGCCCCCTGATAGAGGAACTACCTTAGAGGGACGTGCTTCCATCTCTCACATTTTGGAAGAAAAAATAAATGCATTTTTAAAACACACTTTCATATCAGATGAAACAAGAATCGATTTGTGCTTTCAGTGGTCCATTATTAATCTATCATACTGTTGTATTTAATTTAAAAGTTATGTTTTAGGTACTGTGTTTTTTAAAGCACACTTTTAATAATAATAATAAATGAACGGGTATTTATACATCAGTGTTGGTGCAGTTGTTTTGTTTCAATTTTTTGCTCTTGTGTCTGACTCGCACATTTAAATTTGCAGCGTATTTGAATAACAAAGGGGATGTGGTTTGGGGGGGGGATCAACAAATAACTGATTACAGGCAGAGCAGTGCTAAGTGTCCAGACCCCACAGCATCCCACAATGCAATGCAAGCACGACTGGCTCCGTCCCTATCTCCTCCACTCCAGCCTCCCGCCTTTGTCCCTGCTTATCTCAGCTGGCCTTTGGATGCCAGGGCGTTAAAGATGCTTTAAGGATTTTAAAAGATGCAGTTAATCTGAACGCATGTGTGGTAGGGGGGCGTGGTTTTAGGCGCAGCTAGCAAGAGAGAGAGTGAACGAGGGTGGTTTAGGGAGCCGGCACAGCTGTTGGCAATCAGGCAATTGGGGACGATTGATTGTATGTTTGGTGTTATCAATTAACCAATTGCCTTGATTGTTCAACAGTGAGCCTGAGAGCCTTCATAAGGAGCCCGCGGGGAGTGGGGCGAGGAAGGAAAAGGGACAAAACACAGAGTATGTGTGGTGTCTGTGTGGGAACTTATAAATAAAGTGAAACGTTCTCTGTAAACCGGGACTGCCTTGTCTCATTCTCCAAGCAGTAGCACTCACCTCGCTACAGTGGTGGCCAGTACGGGGAGCGAGGACAGAAAAGGAGAAGAGAATAAAAAAAAATAAAATAAAAATATTTTTTTTAAAAAGACAAAGAAAACCCGGAGTATGGAGACGGATCCAAGGGAGCAGGAGTTGTCCATGACAACATTGGGCAGAGTGCTGGAGGGGCTGGCTGCCATGCAGGAGCGACAGGCAGCGGCTCATAATGAGCAAATGCAAGCCCTGCGTGAGCAGTCTAGCCTCCAGGCACAGGCTCTGCTCCAACTGATGGCCGCCGGGGATACCACGGGAAGGCGGAGCGTCTCCTCCCCGAAATTCAACATCCCGAAGATGACGGCGGAGGATGATGCTCAGGCCTTCCTGGAAGCCTTCGAGCTGGCTGCGGAAACCTCCCAGTGGCCAATGGAGGAGTGGGCCGTGCGACTCCTGCCTCTACTGACGGGGGAGGCGCAACGAGCGGCACATAGCTTGCCGACAGCCGCTAGGGCGGACTTTAGGAACATTAAGAAGGCGGTCCTTGACCGGACGGGTTGCAACCCGGAGGAGCACCGACGACGGTTCCGGGAGGGCGACCTGACGGAAGAGGACCGGCCGTTCGCCTACGCCCAGCGGCTGGCGGACACGGCGAGGCGCTGGCTCCAGCCAGAGATAAGATCTGCTGTTGGTGTCGTGGAGCAGGTGGTCCTGGAGAGGTTCGTCGCGGGGTTGCCGGCGGAGACCGCGAGGTGGGTCCAGTGCCATAGGCCCACCAACCTGGATACCGCCGTCACCCTGGCGGAGGACCACCTGATGCTACACCCCATCACACAGCAGCAGAAACCGGAGCCGGCGCCCAAAAAAAAATTCCCCCCTCGTTCCGCCCCCCTTTCTGTTTCCCGTCCCCAGAACCCCTCCTTCCCTGCTATAAGCCCCCGTAACCTGTCGCCCTCTTTTCCCCTCTCAGGCTCAGTGGCGGTGCAGTCCGGCCCACGCGGGGTGCCTCAAACACCTGGACCGGAGTGTTGGCGGTGTGGACGGCCGGGCCACCTGCGCCGCGAATGTCCGCTCATGGAGGTGGGGCAGGTGGTCCGGGTGGTCGGACCGCCCACCTCCGCTCACGATCTAGAGGGGGCGTACTGCATTCCGGTAAGGGTGCAAGGGAGTGAACACCGGGCGCTGTTGGATTCAGGGGCTATGCAGACCATGATTCACTAGAGCCTGGTTCGACCCGAGGCATTGAGATTGGCACGTTGGGTGGTAATTCGGTGTGTGCATGGGGATCGACACAAATACCCAATAGTGCCCGTGGAAATTCGAATAAAAGGAGAAAAACATATTCTGGAGGCTGCGGTTAGCTCCCGCCTCTCGCACCCTCTAATTTTGGGTACAGATTGGGCGGGGTTTAAACGAATAGCAGCAAAGCTGTTGGGGGTACGATCACGACCGGTAGGGACGTGTGAGGTGTGTGCAGCGGACAGTGGTGACGCGGGGTCGTCCGACACTGACGGGGGGGTGGCGGCTCCGGGAGAGCCTCCAGTGGAGACTTCCCCGGTGCCGGTGTTCCAACCCCTGGAGGATTTCCCACTCGCTCAGTCTCGGGACGATACCCTACGCTTTGCCTTTGACCAGGTGATATATGTTGATGGTCAGCTGGTGCGCCCTGACGCGGCGCGCTCTCACCCATATTTTTCTATTATTAAAGATAGGTTGTACCGAGTGAGTCGTGACACTCAGACAGGTGAGGAGACGACCCAGTTGTTGGTCCCGAAAAGCCGCCGGGAAATTATTTTCCAGGCGGCTCATTACAACCCCATGGCTGGGCATTTAGGGTATAATAAAACACTAGACCG
>CM040405.1:59124826-59157326 GCA_022702515.1 Ilyophis sp. 1 JC-2022 | reverse complement strand
AGAATGAATTCATCTGCAAAATGTCGCCTTCAACTCTAATTTAGACAATACAAACATACGGGTACCGGGTTTGGAACGGTTTCATTTTTATTGCCTATATTTCCTGTCTGCTGTGGTGCTCAGTGTTGGGATATACATAATAAAATTGAGACTGCAATGCTGGCAGTGATGTCCATCACTTAAATAGCTTGCTGTTGTGAGAAAATTGTTTGGCTGTTTATGCTGGACTGGTATTGTTCACTGGTTCAATTTAGAAAATGTACAGACTGAGCGGACGTGACATAGCTATTACCTTTGGTTGTTCGTGGGCAATGAAGACAAGCTAATGATTGGATGCTTGTGGTGGTCGAGGTAAAACTCTACTGGTTGAAATGAAATACCACATAGGTTAATGTATAGCAAAACTTATATATTTTATATTATAAGAAACTGACACATAAACATTGATATGTTCCTGTGTGCATATTGAAACAAAAATTTTTTTTTTGGGGCTTTCGACTGTGAATTTGAAATGCCTAAAAGTCAGTTAAATACCACATGAAAGTGAATTGTCACAGCTTCAAACATTTGGGAGTAGAAATTAAGTTTACATGCAGCATTTAATGAGAAATATCTAATAGCTCATTCTATTGTGAATTTATTTAATAAATAGTTGCTTTAATATTTCACCAATATCTGCGAAATATTTATCACTGTTTTTCACATTTGAGGCGCTGGTAATATCAGATTGTGGTCATTAAAACTATAGGGGTTCTTTCACAAACATGCGGGACATTATTATTAATATTTAAAAGGTCAATCTGTGAAACTAATGACGACAGAATATTTCAATGCAGAGAACAGAATTTTTAAAACTTCTCCTGAGCACAGCAGGGCAGCCATCACACAAAACCCAAATGTTACTCTCTGAAGCTCACCAAACATTCTTCTCATTTCATCTAAATTTCACCGCTTTGTGAAACATTGAAATTGAGATAAAATGGTAATGTTGCCATCGGAAGAAAAAAGAAAAAGAAAGTTGAACAAACAGACAGACTGAGAGAAGGTCGCACCTGTGGAAAGGTGCTTTGCATGTAGCTTCTGTCCTGAGTAACTTGCACTTTGGCTTTTTAACACTAATAAAGCCTACGTGCCTAATTTGAATATAACTCACTGCAGAGAATGTAACCGAAAAAGAACCGTGATTTCATCCAAAGAACAGACAGCACTCCTACAGCACAGTGTCCCTGTCACTACACAGAGGAACAAGCTTCATATACTGTGGGTTGTCCAGTAGACTGCCCCCTATTGGACAGCCCACATCGCCTCCAGTAACTAACAAAACCCAGCCTGCTTTGTTTCAGTCAACAGGAAAGAGAAAGATTCAGTGTGTTATTGCAGCTTGAAGAGGAGAGGGGGAACATTTAGAGGAGAGGAAAGAGAGGGAGAAAGACTTGAGAGTGTATCAGTGCAGTTAGGGTCCACTGTACCCTTCTGATAGGAAGGTCTCTGAGATTTCGGGCAGCCTGTCTGACCCCCTGCCCCAGGCCAGATGGTCTTCAGAACATCTCCCTCTGTAGTAAACAGCTCTGGACTGTTATGTCAGAAAGGCATGCTGCACAGAAAGCCATGTCATCCCCTTGGGGCCTCTCAGTACTGCGCTGTGATTGGCTCCCCAAGCTGGAAGCCTGAATCTGCAGTTTGATGAGCTTAAATCATGTCTCTCAGTCACCTTAATATGATTAACCTTGTTTACTATAGCAGTGTGTAATTTAGACTTTCTCCCAAGTGTCATATGAATAACAAAGTAGCAAATAATACTGTATAAATAGCTTACTGATAGTAATAACATCCTACATTGGAGACTTAGGGCCTGATTTACGAAGACCTTAAGCATGCCTTTTAGCGCACGTAAAACTAATAACATAACCAGCGATTGGTGCAAAACAAATACCATGACCAATCATCGGTCATGTTATTGGTTTTGCGTGTGCTAGAATGTTTTGCACACACTAAAAGGTCTTAGTAAATCAGGCCCTTAGTGGTCAAGGTCTTGAATTTTGGATGGTTGAATGCTTTCTATTACCAGGGTGCTTGCATGGCTTTAAATGTGATAAGGTGACAACATGATGCATAAATAAGCAAAGCTTGTTCATAGTTCATTAACCATACTTACCTCTGTCAGCCTGCATGTTGCACGTCTTTATGCATACCTGAAAAGGTTTTGGGGGGGGTCTGGATGAATGTGTTTGGTGGTCAAGCTGTAGTTCTACTGCTGGTCGTGTGGTTCATCAAGTATGCAGTTTAGAAAGCCTTCTCTGATGCCTCACCATGACAACTCTTCTGTGAGAGACTGGCATACAGTGGCAGTTTTTCCCCCCTCTCGCCACAGGGGGGAGGTGTGGAGCATTAATCAGTGCTGACTTAAAAACCTTGTGGTGTTTTCACAGAATCGAATGCAAGGACGCCGTGAGGTGAAATTAGGAGACAGATGTACAGACACCTTTCCTATCAACATCTTTTCAGTGAGCAGCTAATGTTGCAGGTGAAGGCAGGCGAGCGAGAGAGAGAGAGAGAGAGCGAGAGAGAAAGAGAGAGAGAGAGAGAGAGAGAGAGAGAGATTTGGAAACGTTTCCGTTATCTGTTTCAGGATGGTGTGTGTGTGTGTGTGTGTGTGTGTGTGTGTGTGTCTGTGTGTGTGTGTGTCTGTATGCTTGGCTGGGATGTGGTGGAGGGAGGGATCCTGGTATGTTGTATTGCCACAGAGATTAGGCCTGGCTGTGATTGGTATGCATGAAACACAACTTCCTCAAGAAACAAGAGTTTACCGCATTCAGTTAAGACACTGAAACAACTGCTATGGGGTTTTTAAATCTCTCTTTCTCTCGCTCTCTTTCTCTCTCTCTCACTTTCTCAGAGTCAGGCGTGCGAAATCACAGGGGACGCAGCTGTGTGTACTTGCGAAATTTCAGAAAAGAGGAGAAAATGCTTGGGTTAAGAGGAAAACTTGTGCGTGTGTGTGTGTGTGTGTGTGTGTGCGTGTGTGTGTGGGGCACAGTCTAAGGCTGTGGTTCTGGGCATACAGTGCGGAAAAACTAATTTTCCAAATGTTACCTTAAACCACTCTCAATCAGATTATCGATCATTCATCAATCTACATTAATAAAGAAACAGCAATAATTGCATTATTTATTTTAAGAAATAATTTTTGTCTTTATACTAATTTATGTTACCTGTGTTATGTTTATGTTATGTTATGTTAAAAGTTGGAATTGGACTTTTTCAAATTCCCACTGTGTGTGTGTGTGTGTGTGTGTGTGTGTGTGTGTGTGCACGTGTGCGTGCGTGTGCGCGTGTGCGTGCGTGTGCGTGCGTGTGCGTGCGTGTGTGTGCCCGCAGTGCGTACCCCTATGCCCCACTCTCCTGTGCTTTGACCCACCTGGACCCTTTCCTTTTTTCTTGAAAATAAAAGATGAAAAGCGTTCAGTGTTTGGAAACAGATTCTCATGCGTTGTGTGGGAAGTGAGAGGAGGTAAAAGAACGACAGAATGAACCCTGGGGGTTTTCCGAAATGTGCTGAAAAGCATTAGAGGCCAAACGGGCCGTAAAGCGCTTGGGCGTGATGTTGGGAAACTTTCCCCGTCGGGTGAATTTACATGGGACCACACTTAACCCAGGTGAATAAAAAGTCAATAAATACCTTGGGGACGTCAGTAAAGCTAATCCTGTGTCCCCTGGGCTGTAGAGAGCTTTCCTATGAGAACTTTCACACAGTCCCTGTGTATAGTCTCCATTTGTATTAAGGGGGGGGGGAGACAAATAAATGCGAGTGATGCAAAAAAAAACAATCCTCCTTTATTTATTAAAAAATTTGGATCCATAGGTAGATATCTATATAAACATTCCTGTAGTCGTACAGCTCCTAAAATATTTTTGCGATGCCAAGCGATTACATTACAACTTACAAGCGGAGAAGGCAGACATGTCAAAGTCCAAGAGAGCAGTGAGCTGGGTGTGTGTTTGTGTGTGTGAGTGTGTGTAAGGGCCTATGTAAGAATATACATATGTGTGCAAGAATATATGTGTGCAAGCTTGTGTTTGTGTGCACGTTTGCTTGTGCGTATGCATGTGTTTGTATGTGTTTGTGTCTCCGTATGTGTATGTGTTTACCTGTATGTGTCTGTGTGTTTATGTGTTTATCTGTGTGTGTGTGTGTGTGTGTTTGTGTCTATGCCAGCAGTGTGTACCCCTATGTCTCACTCTCCTGTGCTTTGACCCACCTGGAACCCTTTCCTTACAGTACAGTGAATCTCCAGCTACAGCCAGGAGGAGAGGTCAAGGAGTGTGTGATAGGTATTAGCTGTGTAGCTGCTCTGCCACTCTGAGGGTTTAGTTGTAACACAGGACTCTCGTACCCCCCCCCCCCCCCCCCTTTTCTTTCCCTCACTCCCTATGACTGAGGATAAATCTGCATGAACAAAACAGCCAAGCCAAGCAGGCAATTTGCACTAGAACTCATTCTGTCTGGCTTTTTGAAAGGTATGTATTTCACACTGTAAATGATTGTGGTCTGAAGTATAAATATATTCATCTATGTATGGGGGGAGAGATGATGAAAACAACACGCAAAGTGAAAGGCAATTTCGCAGAAAGTAGCCTTTTTTTACAAATCAATGGATGGAGTGATTGACAGTGTGATATTGTAGTGTCACCCCTTTCAATAAAATAATAAAATTGTAAGATGCACATAGAGACACGACTTCTACAACCATTACAAATAATTTTCCTTACTTTCTCCACAGGTCTATCTATATTGCACTTGACGAGTCTCCTGCATGAACACATGAATGCAAACATAAGAGAACCATTCAAAATAAATAAATACAGGTGTTGTGTTGGGGGGGGGGGTGACGGGTGCGTCCACAAAAGGCCCCCCCCCCCCCCAACACAACACTGTACCCCCTGGGCCCTATTCGATAGAGACTAGAGGCTTAGCTTGCAATGGCTTGTCAGCCTAGGTGATGTACTGATTGCTGCCTATGTGTTCTCCAAGGCCTGACAGTGTCTAACCACTCGGGCAGACGGCAAGACAGCCTAACAGTGTTTAACCAGTCAAGCAGAAGGTGAAACAGCTTAACAGTGTCTAACCAGTCAGGCAGATGGTGAAACAGCCTAACAGTGTCTAACCAGTCAGGCAGACGGTGAAACAGCTGAACAGTGTCTAACCAGTCAGGCAGACGGTGAAACAGCCGAACAGTGTCTAACCAGTCAGGCAGACGGTGAAACAGCCGAACAGTGTCTAACCAGTCAGGCAGACGGTGAAACAGCCGAACAGTGTCTAACCAGTCAGGCAGATGGTGAAACAGCCGAACAGTGTCTAACCAGTCAGGCGGTTGGTAAGACAGCCAAACAGTGTCTAACTAGTCAGGCAGACGGTAAGACAGCTGAACGGTGTCTAACCAGTCGGGCAGACACAAAGCCAGCAGCGTCAGCAGAAATCATACAGCCTGAAAATGACACTGCTTCCCCGTCTCTGAGCCCTGCTGGAGCCAGTCCCACTGCTGACAGGAGCAAACACACCCATACTCTTCTGCCAGGCCATAAATGTATAAAATACATAACCATTAAAGAATACAAAAGTAAAAAGACCCACATGTAAATAAATATGAAAGCACAAACACACACACACACACACACACACACACAAGACGATGTAATGTATGAAATTAAAGTGATGTGGATTAGCATTTTGGTGGGTGGGTGGAAATAATTTAATTCTCAGTAGAGATGAGCACTTTCATAAGGAAGCCACACAGATACATGATAATCACCTCTACAGAGTAAAGATGTCAAGAGAAGTCAATACATAAATAGATATTGTTCATATTTATATATGTATATATATATATATTTGTATGGAGCTATAGATATGTACTAGCATTAAAAACGTTTTGCAATCCAAGAAAGGTTGTAAGAAGGTAACAGCTAAAGTAAAAGCACTCACATGCACACACACCCACACACTTTTGCGAACACACACACACACTCTCTCACATACACTGATAAAACTGGAATTCATCCAGTCTCTAGCCCTAATGAAGCCACGTCTGCTCAGCTGTTTTGGGCGCCACAAAACCAATTAAAAAAGCTGCTCGACGCTTCACAATTACTTTTTAGAGTGGCTATTGACTGACACTTTCACATAAGTGCTGTCCGTTCCCCTGCTGCACAGACCCGTCACCTTATCTATAGTGTGAGCATCCATGCGCCGGCGACTGATTGCCGCCCCGGACTCCGCCCACGTTGCCGTGACGCACAGCCACCAGCCAGATCTCAGATATAATAAGGCAAATGATAGGCACCCGCCGATCACCGACATCGCTGGGACCTCTTCTCTGATTTGTAAGAGTGAGATGACGTCACAGCCATTTTATCTGGTGTCGCGTCCCGCCGGTGCGGAATCCACGGGGGAGCGCTGGCGCGATTGCGTGGGTGTCGGCCATCTTTGTTATTATTCCCGCCTCCCCCACACCTGATTAATCAATCAGCGGTTTGAGGCAGCAGCCGAGCGAGTCGAACTGCGGGCCCAGCCAGCTCTGACCAGATCACTAACAACCACTGATTAGCCATTGATTAAAGTCTAATTGGTTAGATAATCGCTTTTAGGGAGAGATGGGTATAGAATGAGGGGGTCTTTAGTAATTATTTTTGAAAAAGCTCACTGCTGGACTGCCTCTGTTTCCCCCTCTCCTCTCTCTGGTTCCGTTCGGGGCAGCTTTGCCTGTCGGCCATGGTGACTTAACTGTTGTCATGGTGAATCGGTCTCCCCCTCCATTGTCTGCTAAGAGGGTGGCTGGGAAGGTGGGAGATGGGGGGGGGGGTGTTGGGTGGCAAGGGTAAGATAGCTGCGGTGATTCACGGAAAATGTGTTTGGTGCAATGAGGAGGGGTGAGGCGTGGGTGACGGGGAGTGGTGTGGGGGGGGGGGGGTGGTGCCTTTCTCAGGGATTTGCTTTGAGGCGTCCAATCCAGTGATTTTTAGAATGTTTTTGCAAAAGCTGTAATAGCAGGATCCATTTTTATTTTTTAAATTTTTTTCTACGTCTCCCCACAGCACAGAGCAAGGCCTCAGTAACGTGGCGTCACACGCGTGTAGACGTAACAGTTTTAGTTAGACCCGGCGGGAAAGCCTCAGTGGTAACAGCCCTCATCTGCAGTAACATATTCATCCTGCTGGTTGTTGATTGACAGCTCGTAGGCATGCTCAGATAGGCCACATTGCCACGTGCTCTGGGGTCGTTCGCACGTTACAAAATGTCTGCTTCCGGTCCGATGTACTCAGATGGGAAACTCATTACATGGGACTTGGGAGTCTTAATGATATGCAAGACATATTCTTTTTTGAACAAACAGGGTAGCATATTGAAGAATATTGTCTTTGGAAAGTGTATGTTTGTCAGTGGCGGTAGCCCGATGGAGTTGAGTGGAGTGTGTGGTGGATATTCCCCCGGGGGAAACTGGTACATCCCCATCTGCGAAGCTTCTCACTCTCACTTTTCAGTCCTGTGCCGCCTACTTTAGCGTGAATCATTCGCTAGCACCTGCAGTCACATCAACTGGATAAACCAGACCGGTGTGTGAAATGCACGCTTGACACGCTTGTCTAACAGCAAGCGTCTAGCGAACCAGAATTTGCCCGAAGCATCGCTCGCTAATCCGTCAAGTTGGTCTACGCAACAGCTAATGTTTACCAGGCTGAGTATCGCGGAATACCTCGCTTTTTCCGATCGGGAACACAATGTTTTTTGCTAGCCACGTACTAAAGCTACCTTCACAAACACGAACTGGTCGCGCTTGGCATCTCAATGCACAGGCTCCATATTAACCTACAGGTCAACAGCCTGAAGCAGACTTCATTCATTTACATTCAGGTGCAAGTGCAAGAGTTTAAACTTCAAATTACATTTTCTTTTACCAGACGTTCATCTTTCATCTTTGGGGGGTGGACAGAGAAAAATCGTGTACGTTTTTTTTTCTGCCACCTGATTGAAAAGTAAAATGGAAGGTGGTAGCTCTGACAGGTTATACACTTATTTTTCTTGTATATATTCATGATCATGTCAAATCCAAGAGGAAAGAAATTTCTACTGTGAACCTTATCACTGTGTCTCTCACCCTGTGTGACACATACCCGAGTGTCTCTCTCTCTCCTTCCCTCTCTCACTCTCTCCTTCCTTCTCTCACTCTCTTCCTCCCTCTCACTCTCTCTTTCCTTTTCTCACTCTCTCCTTCTCTTTTTCACTCTCTCCTTCCCTCTTTCACTCTCTCTCCTTCCTTCTCTCATGCTCTCTACCCCCTTCTCTCTTTCTCTACCCCCCCCTCTCTCTCTCTACCCCCCCTTTCTCCCTCTCTCACTCTTTCTCATGTCACTTGTCCTGGTAAAAGCCTGATGCCCGGGCCCACGTGTGACTGAATGGATTTGCACCCTGCTGCTGAAACATTTTGTATCTGTCATCTTTCTTTCTTTCTTTCTTTCTTTCTCCCTCCTCCACCCATTCTGCACCTCTCTTCACCTCCCCCTCTCTCTCTCCCTCCAGTCCCATTTCACTACCTTTATCCCTCCACACTCCATCTCCTCCCTCGTTTTACCCCTCTCCTGTCTCGTCGTTCTGTCCTCTCCGCTTTTGTGAGGCTGCCTGCTGTTACTGTAGTCCTGTTCTCTGTGTGGATTTATTGTCTGCAGACTTGGCAGAAGAGTGTGTGTGCGTGTTTGTGTGTGTGCGTGTGTGTGTGTGTGTGTGTGTGAGTGCGTGTGTGTATGTATCGATCTGCATACTGTCTGGTCCCTTGCTAGGGGACATATTAAGAGATCTGGGGGGAGCTTTCTGGCTTTCAGTGGAGGTTTTCAGCACAGAGTAAAGACGGTCAGTCCTAATAAGCACTGAACAAAGTGGCTCTTATGTGCGTACGCACCCTCACACATGCAGACACAAACACACAAACACACACACTGCTACTAGTCTATTTGGTTATTTTGACATGATCCCAACTTTTCTTGTAACACTTAGACAGAGGGTTGCAAACTAACACCATTAAAATTCTGTTCAGCTGTAGAAATAACACAGTATTACAAGATTGTCAGTACAACTGGTAAAGTCTATGAATGTTAAATTGCATATTATGAACCAGTTGTAGAGGATTCAGCCTAACTCTTGATGTTATCAGCTGTTACAGACTTATTGATAAAGAAAGTGACCTTTGCAAACCTTAACCTGATGTTTTTTTGTGTTTTTTCTTTTTAAATATAATTTTATTTTGTTTGTTGATATTTTAGTTTTTTTGTTTTTTTTGCATTTACAGTACATTTAACAGTCAATCTACCAAGTATTCTACGGCAAAGAGGAGGCGCTCCTGCCCCTAACCAGTGGACAAGCCGTCTCTGGTATTATTGCGGGCGTTTGGGACTAAACCACAAAGCGGACCATCTGGAGCACCTCAGCGAGATGAAGGGACCTGGCACCTGCGACACATCATCAAACTCCAGACGTGCGCCTCGGACGTCTACAGCGCGCGACTGGGAAACATCACCGCCATTACGCAGCGCGGTAGAGACAAGGACGACGGTGCGCTGGCCAAGGGGAGCTCTGCCAGACGCAGAGCTCCCATATTTCCCTGTTAGCTTCTGTCTGTTACTCCAAAGGACAAAACCTAGCGGGCAGCAGCAGCTCCTCGCGTTCAGACAGGGTTTGAGGTGTTCAGACTGGGTTCGAGGCGGGCGAGTCAGGAGTTGGAACCCCCCCCCGGGGGCACCTTATGCTACAAATGCCGCGATGCCGCCCAGCACCATGGGAATTTTTTTTAAAGGGCCACGGTGCTGGTTCTGGTGAAACCACACTCACAAAGAACACAAGGCTTCACGCACGAGTACAAACTAAAAAACTAAATACAAAAATTTGTGAAAGTGAACATCAGTAGCATTGGCACGCTTGCCCTAATCCCCTCTCCTCCCTTCCCCTCCACCCCATTCCTCAATGTGCATGGCGCTGGGTTGGGATCCCAAACACATTTACATGTGTGGAGGCCAAACAATCGCCCTCAAACCCAAAGTCAGTACAGCCTGTCTATCTCTTACTCATTAATATACAC
This sequence comes from Ilyophis sp. 1 JC-2022, assembly GCA_022702515.1. NCBI lineage: Eukaryota > Metazoa > Chordata > Actinopteri > Anguilliformes > Synaphobranchidae > Ilyophis > Ilyophis sp. 1 JC-2022. The sequence continues at coordinate 59,147,202 of CM040405.1, read as the reverse complement.
GTATATTTTATTCGTTATTTTTTGCACCTCTGAGATCGAAAAGTTCTTGGCATGAGTTGCTGGTCAAACAATGAAAAGAAAAGCCTCTGTTGAGACTACGGGTGCTGAAGTCACCACAGCACCGTATGTCTGTCAGTCAAGCACGTGGCTGTGTGCAGAGCTTCGGAGATTCAAAAATTCAGAGCTTTTGAGCTTCCGAATCAGACCTTTGGAGCTTCAGAGATTCAGAGCTTGTGAGCTTCATAGATTCAGAGAGCTTCACAAAGCTTTTGAGGAGGAACATGAAGCCAGAGAGACACACCCCTCTCTGACATCACATGTGCGTGTCAGCATGAGGCTCCGTCTCAGTCACATGGTGTGAGGATAGGCCAATCGGGGGCCTCTCCTCGATTCCCCACACACCGGAGGGGTGGAGGGTTCCTCATCCCTCTCTCTCAGCCCACGCACCAGAACTGGAGAACAACGGGCGAGAGGAACAAGGGCGGAAGGACGAGGGACAATACGGTCTATGCGAGCCGGTCTACGCGAGCCGGCGGGTTTTGGCGGGTGGGCGGGGGGCTTGCGTGCGGATCGACCGACGGATTAGGCCAGCCGCAGGCCCCTCAGGAGGAGATGCAGACAGGCTTGCCATTCCTGTCGTACTGGTAGACGAACATCTTGATGCAGTGGGAGTTGGCGGGCGAGATCCAGGGACTGCTGGTGATGGAGAAGTTGTGGCCGGCGTAGAAGGGCGCCGGCTGCTTCTGACAGCGGAAGAAGGCCCTGAGCATAGTAGCCGCCATGCCGCGGAATCTCTTGCTGATGAAGCAATACAGGAAGAAGTTGATGCCGGTGTTGAGCAGCGCCAGCATGTTGGCCACGTCGTTGACCAGGTGGAGCAGGCGGGCGGCGGCCGGCGCGGCCGGGGGAGGGGCGTACAGGTGGTAGAGGATCATGACCATGCGCGGCGCCCACAGCACGGCGAACACGGATGTGATGGCCAGCAGGATGGCGGTGGTCTTGCCCGTGGAGTAGCCGCGGAGGCGGAAGCAGCTGCGCCGGCGGAGCTTGTGCACGATGACCGAGTTGAGGGCGAAGAAGATGGAGCACGGCACCAGGTAGACGGTGGCGCAGTGGGCCCACACCAGAACCTGCTGGCCCAGGCTGCTACCGCCACCGGGCAGCCCCTGCCACAGGTCCGGCCACCAGTAAAAGGGGGCGCTAGTGAGCAGGCAGCCCAGGTAGACAGCCAGGATGACACGGCGGGTGCGGGCCGGGTAGGACACGGTGTGGTAGCGCAGCGGGTGGCACACGGCGATGTAGCGGTCGACGGTGAGCGGCACGGTGATCCAGATGGAGGTGTGGATGGAGGAGAACTCCAGAACCTGCACCGCCTTGTTGAGGGACGGGGGCAGCTGGGCGCCCAGGATGAAGTCCTCCAGCAGGAAGTCCACGAAGACGATGAGGAAGAGGACCAGGATGTCGGCCGCCGCCAAGGCCAGGAGATAGTTGTAGGAGGACTTCTGACGCCGTGACACCAGCTGGGACAGGATAATGACTGTGAGGATGTTGGCTGGGGGAGCGTGTGGGGAAGAGAGAGAAGATGAGGCAGTGAGTGGAAAGAGGGGGGAAAAAAAGAAGGAAGGATGGGGAGGGGAGAAGATGTGAAAAAGGATGGGTGTGAGGAAAGAGAGGAGGAAAGAGAGGTGAGAGGTGAGTCACACAGCTTAGATAACGTGTGACTCTGAAAACATGCTTCACACTGACAGAATGAGCAGACCAGTGAAATGGGTCCTGCACCACAAGAGCTCTCACCCATACACATACACACACAGAAACACGTGCACACACATGCACATACACAATGCACACACAGACACACACCCACACACAAACACATGCATACACATACACACACATGCAGGAACATGTACCCACACACAGATTCACACATATACATGTTTACACTTTAACACATACTGTGCGCATACAGTGTATATTGTACATGCATCCACATACGTGTGCATGTTTATTTACATACGTATGTGCAGCTTAAGCTACCTACACACAACACACACACACACACACACACACACACACACACACACTTAATCATTTAATATTTGTGTGACTCAACAATAAAATACGGAGGGGTGTCGAACAGAGCAGAACTGAAAAGAACAAGGTTATATTAGATCAGAGGGCCTCATTGTACTGCTACTTTTATTGCGAAACCTTCTGTCAGCACCACGGAGCACAAAAAGCAAGGGATATCACCAGCAGCAAATCTGAGTTAGGAACAAATGCATTAGGAAAAGACAATTCGAATTTAAAAAACTGGTCTCCAAGCAAATGTATTGAGTCTGTTTTTTTTTTTACATCGGGTGGGTTGGCTGAGGGCTCAACTCTTTTTCTCTGGTGACTCAGGGACTGCAAGGTAAGGGGACTGGATTACTCATTCACCTGATAACAGGGCGAACATGGTGACCCATGTGTTAAGAGCCTGTTTCAGAGCATGCACGGGACATAATTTGGGAACATAATTGCTCTCCTGGTTGAGCTTAGCACCAGGGGGGCCTTTCAGGCACCGCGCGTGTGAGGACCGGCGTGGAGCCGGCGTTTTCTGAAACACCGCACCTCCTGCAGCACAGTGTTCCCTTCGCTCACTGGAGAGGTGCTAATTGGGTTTTAATTTATGGGGATAGATATAATTCAGAGGGCACCCTGTTAGTGCAAACATACAAGTTTCCAGCAGAACCTGCCTTTGGAAGTCTCGTGTCTTAGAAGTGAATTTGACAAAAGGAGAGAGCGAGAAAGAGAGAAAGAGAGAGGGCAGGGGTATCTGCTCTATAAGGTCTAGAGTTGGATAGTATATGGAAGTGGGAAGGCGGTTGTGAGTCTACACAAAAAGACAGCTGAAAAGTGAGAAATAGGGAGAGAGAGGATGGAAAAGAGTGGGAAAAAACGACAAGAGAGAAGTAGCCATCACTCTCTCCTTCTGTTTTGCATGGCCAGCAGCTTCTGCCCTGAGCGCCCGACCCCCCAATTTCATTTTTAACATGAGCATGAGATTGTGTAATAAACCGTGTCGCTGCTTCCGCACCAGTCGCCAGTCACGTTTATCCCCCCTCCCCCCCGGCACCCACAGTGCCACCTGCACCCATTAATCCCTGGCCAGGGGGACAGTGTGTCCCCCCGGGAAGTCAAGCTCGTCTCGCCCCGCTGGGCCCCAGTGTGCCTCAGCAGATTTGGCGGGGCTTGTACTTGCTGAGTGAGTCTCTGTCGAGATCAGTGAGTCTCTGCACTCATAAGGTAAGCCTGTTTGTTTTCACTCTCCCTCTGTAGGCCAAGCTACATGTCACTCACTGTCTTAGCCAGAACTATGTCGCTAACATCGTGGGCTAAACTACATGTCAGTCACTGTCTTAGTCAGAACTATGCCTCTAACATCATAGGCTAAACTACATGTCACTCACTGTCTTAGCCTGAACTATGTCACTAACATTGTGGGCTAAGCTACATGTCACTCACTGTCTTAGCCTGAACTATGCCTCTAACATCATAGGCTAAACTACATGTCAGTCACTGTCTTAGCCAGAACTATGCCTCTAACATCATAGGCTAAACTACATGTCACTCACTGTCTTAGCATGAACTATGTCGCTAACATTGTGGGCTAAGCTACATGTCACTCACTGTCGTAGCATGAACTATGTCGCTAACATTGTAGGCTAAGCTACATGTTGCTCACAAATGTAATGTACCTACTTAAAACCCTTGGGTGATATAGTTTTCGCTGCTAATAGAATGGCGGTTATTTCTCGCATACTGCATGTCACTAAATTGTATGCAGTAAGCAGTACACAGTACACTAGTACACTATACACAGGATGGATTGTGGGATTGTGGGAACTGGCCTCACCCTAGCGTTGACTGTGCGGGGAGATTCATTGAGAGAGATTATACCGGACATATGAATATCGACCTCTGTAAAACCCATCTCAGCCAACATGTGATAAAATCACTTTTAAAGCTGGACGTGAGACCTGGGCGAAGGGGTACAAGGAACAACGTCATCTTTTCTCCGCCGTACAATCATATTTTTTTGGGTGAGAGAGACGTGCTCCACCCCCCACATGCTCTTTTCTCGTTTGCGAGGCTGTTGTGGTCACTATGGACCAGTGCTTTCTTTTTCTCTCTCTCTCTCTATCTCTCTCTCTTTCTCTCTCTTTCTCTCACTCTCTCTCTCCTATCTTTTCTCAGGCACAGAGACATTCTGGCATGAAGCAGGGGCACAGTCTGACGAGCCCAGTTTATAGGAATCTGTGAGTTGAAGGGAGCGGGATGGAGAGGGGGAGAGGGAGTGAGAAAGAGAGAGATGGAGAGAGAGAGGGAGAATATGGGAGAGATGGAGCAAGGGAGGGAAAGAGGGAGTGGGAAAGGAGAGAGAGGGAGAGAAGGAGAGGGAACGAGAGACGGGGGGATGGGTAAAATGTAGCCCATGGCGAGTGTGGATAGCGGAGATGTTGTTGGTGCTGCAGAGTCAGCAGGCATGCATCAGCCCTTCTGCTGCAGATGATTTTACCCAGGAGCCTCTGCTTTAGCTGCTTATTTACCCAAAACACTTTCACCAGCTATTCACCAAAACTGTGTGAGCGTCAGGCCAGCTATGCAGTGTGTATGAACAAAAATGCATCTATGTATTTGCACAACTCACATGTGCCACCCCGCCACACACACACACACACACACACACACACATACACAATAGAGAGATTTCTCCTCTTCTCTTTGTTGGGTTTTGGCTCCAGGTGTGTCCAACACTAATCCTCACTGCAACCCTGCTGTTCCAGCCAGAGATCTCCCAACTCTAATCCTCACTGCAACCCTGCCGTTCCACCAGCCAGAGATCTCCCAACACTAATCCTTACTGCAGCCCAGCCATTCCAGCCAGAGATCTCCGATGGGACTCCTTTGTGTACCGCTCACCCCCTCTCACCCTGCCCCACCCTGCCCGCCCACACCCACGTCCCCCCTGCAGTGAGCCCCTCCTACAGCTCCTCAAAGCTCCCAATATTTCTCCATCCATCTCTGCTGTTTCTCCCTCCCAACGTTTCACCTCTCATCTCACCATCTTTCCGTCTCTCCTTCCTCGCCATCCTCACACTTTTTCTCTCTCCCCTTTCCATTTCACCTTCCAAGCTACCTACCTCTGCTAATTGCTCTCTCCATCTCTCCCTCTCTTCCTTTCTTTTCCTGCCATCCCATTCTCTCCCGTCTTCTTTCCCTTCATCACTTCTTCTCTCTCTCTCTCCATTCTCTTGTCTCTCCCTCTTTACTTCCACCTTGATCCTCCCTCCCTCCCCCTGTCTGTCCGTCTCCAGATCTCCTTTCCCCTCTCCCTTTTCCTCCCTCTTCCTCTGTCCTATTTCGCAATCTCGCTCCCCCTCCTTTTCTTCTCGCCGCTCCTTTCTCCCTCCTCCAATTCGCTCCTCCTTTCTGTGCCTCCCTCCTTAATGCCGCCTACCGTCTTCCTTTCCTTCTCCTTTAATCCCTCATTCCGTCTTATTTTCCCTTCTCCCCATTCCCCGTCTCTCGCCCCGACACTCGACAGCGAGAACCCCTCCCCCCCTCTCCGGTTCTTTGTGAAATCACTGTGTTATCTATAATATAACCTGGGAATCCAAACATTAAGTGAAATTGCAGGGGAGGGGGTGGGGTAGTGGCAGCAGGAGAGGAAATCAGGCCAAGGGCAGGTTCACATCATGCTGGGACACAGTGGAGGTGTGAGCAGCAGTGGGGGGCTTTTCTTCAGGTCGGGGGGGGGGTTTGAGGGCTTGGACAGATTATCACAATACCCTTGTGCCCTTGTCCAATGAGTCTTGCTGACATGAAGCTACAATCAAATTATTGGGCTTTTCTCAACAGCAAATTTTTTGGCTTGAGTTCCTGAATTGATCCAAATTCACGTTAACTGATAGTCAAATCAATGATAAATGAACGTGGCCGATTCCTGGAATATACACTGGATGCAATTCAATGATAATATATATATATATATATATATATATATATATATATATATATATATTATACTGCTTGTCATATGTTACAGCTATGAGACATCTGACTTCTTGCAAGTCTTGATAAATTATTAAAAGTATAATTTTCCACAAAAAGGTGATCTGGAAATCAAATAACAAATATGCTAATGCTACATCGTTTGATTTAGCTCTGAAAATGAGATTAGTGATTTCAGATGTAAAATAGGTCGTCCAAACATTGAAACGGCAGCATAATGTCCATCAGACCTGAGAGGTATCGATTGAATTCCACGCTAAAATAGCAAGAACGGCATTAAAATTCAAAGTCAGAACCAGGATAGAGAATCTGTGTGGAAACCATAAGTAAATAAACAATAGGCCTTCTAGCTGTGCAAATACCCACGCTCTGAGCTGCACAAACAAAAACCCTCAGCAAATACGTTAACAAGAAAAAGACTTGCACCACTTGCAAGTACTATCCTGCCTCATCCAATGTAACAATAAGACACAGACTCGTCCCGCCGCTCGCGAGTACTCTCATATGTCATATGTCGCGTTGAAAAAGACACGGACTTGCACTCACTTTGAAGTACTGCCCTGTCTCAGCAACCGTGCCAGTAAGACATAGACCTGTCACGAATTATGAGTGCCATGCGGTCTCAAAAAACAAGCCAATGTGACATGAACTTGTCTGGACTTGTAAGCGCTGTCCTGTCTCAACGAACATTCCAACAAGACATAGACTTCCCACCACTTGTGAAGTACTGTCCTGTGTCAACAGGCACGGAAGACATAGACTAGTGCCGTGCGGTGTCACAGCTTGACAAAGCCGTCGTCCCCTTCCCCTCGGCCACCTCATTCCTGGCGATAATTACAGGAATGAATTGATTTAGCGGCTTGGTGCCCAGTGAAGATTACACTTCACGACACTTGACAATCAGCTCGCGAATGACAAAGCAGTCTCCTGGTGGTGACTCCTGTCTCAGCCAGCCCCAGTCTCCGGTGTAGTGAAATGGCACAGTGCAGGAGAGGGTCACACACTTTTTGATTAGCCGGGGGTGAGACAGAGTCCAAGAGGGTCGTGCATCGATGCCAATGAAGATGATGACGAAGGTGATGGCGACAATGACGCTAAAAATGCACGCATGTGCGCGTGGTTCAATTGTTCTAGAGCCCTGGGTATTCAGCCCTTGAGAGCCGGAGAACTTCTGGCTTTCCACCCTCCCTTTTACCTGGGAGTCAGGTGTAAAGACACTCTGGCCAAACAGTAGCACTAATTGTTCAGTTAATTACCTGGGAGTAAGAAAACCATGGCTGGATTTGCATTCAAGATCCTGATTTGAATATCCATGATCTAGAGCATACGGTGGACAGAGAGAAAATTTGCGCACACACACACACACACACACACACACACACACACACACACATGACTGCATGCTCAGTGCTCTCACTGGTTGCCCTGACCTGGGTGACGGTCATGCCCCATCGCAGAGCCTCACACCTCTAAATTAGGTTCATGTTTTTGGGGAAAAGGCCGGATCCTTATCTGCCTCTCAGGCTGTGAGCGGAGCTGCCACTGCATGCCTGTGTTAGCTCACTTTGCCCTCCCGCACCTCTCAATGCGCCAGTCTCTCTCTCCCTCTCAATGCGCCAGTCTCTCTCTCCCTCTCTTTGTGCCTGCGTGTGCGTCTGCTCATAGTGACTGCACCTGCGTCTGCTCATAGTGACTGCACCTGCGTCTGCTCATAATGACTGCACCTGCGTCTGCTCAGAGTGACTGCACCTGCGTCTGCTCATAATGACTGCACCTGCGTCTGCCCATAGTGACTGCACCTGCGTCTGCTCATAGTGACTACCCCTGCCTGACTGCGCGTGCGTCTGTGCAAAGTGACTGCGTGCATTAGCCTCCGTCACTCGGCAGGTCAAACCACCCCCCCCAAGCCCCCCCTCCCTCAAAAACCCTTGTTCCCACGGCGACCTTGGCTTGCATGGTCATGTTCCGCGTTCTGGTGGTGCACAGAATGGCGCCTCTGGGCCTGCCGCTTAAAACCCGCCATGCACCTAATGGCACCCTCCCCCCATTCCCCCAGCTGTTATACCTTTTCAGCAGTGCTGAAGCTAGCGGACAAGCACCCCCCCCAAACCCACCCCACCCCATGGCAACCTTCCCACGCCACGTTGAGTGCCGCTTTGACCGTGCTCGCCCTGCAGGCTGGTGGCGGGACAGCGCTTTGCCCCCCCCCGAGGGGATGCTGCTGTGGTGCACTGTGGGGCAGGCAGGTGCCATCGCTGGAGCCAAATTCAGATTAATCAGCGGTGGCCTTTGCAGTGGGCCTCTCCTCGTTAAGCTGTGACCTGGACATCTCGCAGAGGAGAGGAGCGAAAACCACCCATCTGTGTGCTGGAATTGGGTTATAGCACAGCACAGAGACGCAGAAACAAGAATGAACACAGTGTGTGTGTGTGTGTGTGTGTGTGTGTGTGTGTGTGTGTGCGTGTGTTTATGTGTGTGTGTGTGTGTGTGTGTGTGTGTGTGTGCGTGTGTTTATGTGTGTGTGTGTGTGTGTGTGTGTGTACGCGTGTGGGATTATGTGTGCAAGCGTGCATATGTGTGTGTGCATGTGTGTGTGTGTGTGTGTATGCATGTGGGTTTGTGTGTGTGTGTATGTTTGCTTGTATGTGCGTGTGTGTATGTGTGTGGGTATGCATGTGTGATTATGAGTGCAAGCGTGCACGTCAGAGGAGGCTGGTCCATAGAGGCAGAGGAGGTTGCTCCTCCTCTATTTTTGAGAGACGAGAGGGAGATCAAAATATTTAAAAAGAGTAATTGGTTGAAATAAACCATTACCAAATCTCAGTATCATTTATAAAATTATTATTTTCTCTTCTTAGGAAAAAATCCATTATTGTAATTCTGATTAAAATGCTTCAACAGCGACACCTGCAGGGCACGCAAGAGGGGAACGGGCAGTCTGTGTGAAGTGGTGGTGGGTGTGGGGCAGTCTGTGAAGTGGTGGTGGGTGTGGGGGGCAGTCTGTGTGAAGTGGTGGTGGGTGTGGGGCAGTCTGTGTGAAGTGGTGGTGGGTGTGGGGGGAAGTCTGTGTGAAGTGGTGGTGGGTATGGGGAAGTCTGTGTGAAGTGGTGGTGGGTGTGGGGCAGTCTGTGTGAAGTGGTGGTGGGTGTGGGGCAGTCTGTGAAGTGGTGGTGGGTGTGGGGGGAAGTCTGTGTGAAGTGGTGGTGGGTATGGGGAAGTCTGTGTGAAGTGGTGGTGGGTATGGGGCAGTCTGTGTGAAGTGGTGGTGGGTGTGGGGCAGTCTGTGTGAAGTGGTGGTGGGTGTGGGGCAGTCTGTGAAGTGGTGGTGGGTGTGGGGCAGTCTGTGAAGTGGTGGTGGGTGTGGGGGGCAGTCTGTGTGAAGTGGTGGTGGGTGTGGGGCAGTCTGTGTGAAGTGGTGGTGGGTATGGGGCAGTCTGTGTGAAGTGGTGGTGGGTATGGGGCAGTCTGTGTGAAGTGGTGGTGGGTGTGGGGCAGTCTGTGTGAAGTGGTGGTGGGTGTGGGGGGCAGAGGAGGACGGGCTCTCTTATATCAATTTAATGTACTTCATTTAATTTCATGCTAATCTGTTATTGGCCAAAACACGTAAAATGTTGTGTTCCAACGGAGGACGTCCTCCCTAACCAATCAATTCTCTTTTCAGATTTACGTTTCCCTTTTTAACCAACACAACAGTTGACTTGTTGCAGCAGCCCTGAAGGTTAAGCTAACGCCGAGAATGTATTTGGAGGGGAGTGGTGCTGCGGGAATTACCAGACAGTATCACGCAATTTCGTGTCATAGTCAATTTTTTTCATATGAAATTTGTATCCACAAAATTATCGTGTCCACCACCACAAATTTGTATCCAATGCATTCATATAGGACGAACCGGAACGCATTACAAAGTCATACAAACATATACAGGTGCAGCTCAAAAAATTAGAATATCGTGAAAAAGTTCAATATTTTTTGTCACTCATTTCAGAAAGTGAAACTCATATATTATATAGATTCATTACACATAGAGTGAAATATTTCAAGCCTTTATTTCTTGTAATTTTGATGATTATGGCTTACAGCTAATGAAACCCAAAATTCAGTGTCTCAGAAAATTTGAATATTTTGCTTTAACATATTTTTAAAGTATTATATTTCATATTTGGTCGCATATCCTTTGCATGCTGTTACTTCCTGAAGTCTGTGACCAATCAACATCAAAAGACTCTCAATATCTTATTTTCAGGTACTGTTACAAGCGATACTATAACCTCTCTGCATTTGAACTGATCTCTATGAGAATTGGGGGGTAAGACTAGATTCAGCTGTAAATTACGCTGGTACAGTATGGAACACATGACTGGCGAAATGGCTGTACGTCATCAAGGGTCTAAGGTATCAAACGAGCCCCAAACCATCACTCTGCGGCCAGATATGGAGTAGATGTGGATGGATCCCTTTAAGGGTTGTTTCTCCTGACTTTTTTCCCCATAGAGTTCTATAGGAAAATGAGTCAGGAGAAATAACGGCTGACGGTAAACACAAAATAGCTTGTTTTCATAGATGCACGGTTTGATATTGAGGCCAAATTGAGACAAAGAGGCTGGGGTTTCCAATAAATAATTCTTTATGTAAGCAACTTGAATATGAGAAGGGTGCATGTGGGTCAGAGGTCGCAGATGGGAGATAAAGTGTGTGAGATAGCGGGGCACACAATCCTGAGATTTGTATTAAATCAGATTGAGAATTGAACTGAATTGAATTAAATGAATTGGTTGTGTTTCATACTTTACATAGCCTAATTTGCACTGAATACCATATATTTCGAGAGAGAGACCCCTGCTGCATTATCAGGTGTCACTGAGTCAGCCAACGAGTCAATGGGCCACCCAACTCTCAATTATATGCACTAATTATCATAATGAATGGCCTAATGCATTTTGTTTCTGTTTGCTTTAATTGCAAATGTAAACAGGCGAACATAGACACGTATCCAATTCCCGCCTCGCTGCCAATACAAAGGCGTCACCAGAGCAACGCTTCCCTAGAGAGTAGAACCATCAACCCTGCTGTTTGATGTCCAACTCTTTGAAGGGGCGAGTCCATTGGCCGTTAATTAGAGGTCGCGCGGCGAATGCAGACCGCGAAAGCGCCGCGCTACGACACTCTGAATTAAGAACCTCCGCAGAGTGTGCAGCTTTCACGCTTGAGAAACTGGGGTTGCGGGGGAAATAAATCAAGCGAACGGGAACGGAGCCATGACACCGCAATTAGGCCTACCCCGCGTTCGCTCAGTGCTTACCCCCGTTAACGCTGCGCTGCTCTATGATTTCTCTACAAGAAATCACAGGAAAATAAAAAAATAAAAATAAATAACAACCAACATAACAAAAAGGCAAAGATAGAGAATTACAAAGAGCAGGCAATTACGCATTTAGAGCGGCCGTTTACAGCGCAGCGGACAAACAGACTGGACTCTCAAAACATGTAAGTAGTGTTTCTAATGCTAATGGGACAGGGATCTTTTTACATGTAGCCTATGGGGGATTTTAAAAAAAATCTCAAAACATTTCCCATGTTAAGAGTTGAAATCATGAAAAAGTGCTCATGCTAATATTTTTAGGCGATAGGCTACTTTCATTTTCAGTGCCACAAGCATTAATAAAGAAATCTTTTTTTTAATCATTGCTTTTTTAGCCCCCCCCCCCAGATTGTTAGAGTTATTAGCAGTATAATAGAATTTGACAGGAGGCAATGCCAGGGGGTCCCACACCCTGCTACACACAGACATGTACGTGCAGAAAGCAATGCTGCTGACAACTCAATTAGTCACTCAACAAGTCAATAATCCCCAATGCCTCCAACCACACAAACACATGCCTGCACGCTCATACGCACAAGCACACACACACACACACACACACACACACACACACACACACACACACACACACACACACACACACACACACACAAAATCCTGCCGTGCATGAAGTAATAATTAATTCATTATTGAGGTGTGGTCAGTTTACTTTAGAGATCAGAGGTGATAGATAAGCTGGGAAACAGAGGAATGGGCTTCAATCTGAGGTGTGTGTGTGTATGTGTGTGTATGTGTGTGTGCACGCATGCGTGTGTGTGTATGTATATGTATGTGTGTGCGCACGTGTGTGTGTATGTATATGTGTGTGTGCGCGCACGTGTGTGTGTGTGTGCGCGCACGTGTGTATGTGTGTGTGCGCGCACGTGTGTGTGTGTGTGTATATGTGTGTGTGTGCGCGCTCGTGTGTGTGTGTGTGTGCATGCTTGTGTGTGTGTATGTGTGTATGTGTGTGCGTGTGTATGTGTGAGTGTGCATGCACGTGTGTGTGTGTATGTGTGTGCGCGCATGTGTGTGTGTGTGTGTATGTGTGTATGTGTGTGTGTGCGCGCTCGTGTGTGTGTGTATGTGTGTGCGCGCACATGTGTGTGTGTGTGTGCATGCTTGTGTGTGTGTGTATGTGTGCGCATGTGTGTGTGTGTGTATGTGTGTGCGCGCATGTGTGTGTATGTGTGTGTATGTGTGTGCGCGCATGTGTGTGTGTGTGTGTATGTGTGTGCGCGCACATGTGTGTGTATGTGTGCGCATGTGTGTATGTGTGTGCGCGCATGTGTGTGTGTGTGTGTGTGTGTATGTGTGTGTATGTGTGTGTATGTGTGTGCGCGCATGTGTGTGTGTGTGCATGCTACTGAAGCATTCCTCCTGATTAACCAGCTCACTTTGCTAAACATCGCCCATCAGCGGCTGCATTCTTTATACGTAATTATGCCTAATATGACATGGTAGCACTTAGAGTGCCATTATTCCCTTGAAATTCAAATGTTTTTTTTAATGAAAGAGACAAGGCTGCAGTAAACTATTTCACTGCAACAAAGAGACCAGTGATTTTAAAAAAAAAATGTAAACCAATAGTTTTTTTTTTGTTCATTATAAAAGAAATGATTGCGTTTCAAGTGCACAAAGCCACTAGCTCATCATGTGCTTACAACAGCTACCTGAGCAGAGCCGTTTTCTGCCACAACAATCGTGCAGCTCTCCCCTTATTTAAATGCATATACTGCAATATATTGTAAATATGCAGAATCTTTGGAAAATATAATGATGTTATATATAATATATAGTATACTATAATATACAGTGTAATATACCATATTTCACAAATATAGAGGAGTGAAGAGTGAAAAGTGTTGCTTTTGGGGTGTGTGTGTGCTAGTCCTGAATTGATAGAGATTGCATAAGAGTGATGGAGGTGTCTCCATTCTGCCTTATCTGGCTCAGCAAGTGGTTTGGTCCTCCACTGTAATGACTGTACAGCTCAGCTGGTGGAAACAACCACATCTCTCTCCAGAAATTTCTCCAGAACTCTCTCTCGAACTCTTTCCAGAACTCTCTCCAGAACTATCTTTAGAACTTTTTCCAGAAGTATTTCTAGAGCTCTCACCAAAACTCCCTCTAGAACTCTCTCCAGAACTATCTCTAGAACTCTCTCCAAAATTTTCTCTAGAACTTTCTCTAGAACTCTCTCCAGAACTATCTCTAGAACTCTCTTCAGAACTATCTCCAAAACTCTCTCTAGAACTCTCTCCAGAACTATCTCCAAAACTCTCTCTAGAACTTTCTCTAGAACTCTCTCAAAATGGAAGAAATGAGAAAACGGCATACATTTTCTTTTTTGAACATTGGTGACAAAAAATTATGAAAGAATAATCAACATTGACCAGCAAACCCTAATGCCCCCCCCCCTAACCCTAACCCTAACCCCCCCCCCAACCCTAACCCCCCCTTCCACTCCCCCGCAGCTCCGCCCCCATCCTGACCCAGACAGCCTCAGCATGTCCACAGAGCAGAGCCAGGTCCTGCTCTTGCTCATCTTCTCCCTACTGACAGCTCATCCGAACTGATGAGTCTTTAACGCACAGTCCTCCTTCTAAAACCCAAGATTTCCCCTGACACCCCCTCTGCATTGACAGCGAGGATACCTCCCCCCGTCCTCCTTCCCCACTGCCCAATCAATAGGTCCACTGCCTGCTCACAACACTAATTAATATGTATCAGTGACCTTCTCTGTAACTACAAAACACACACACACGTGCAGCTGGCACTTCCACACGATCTGGAAAAGGGCAAGGATCAGAGTTTGATGGGGGTGGGCACTGGGACAAGGAATTTGGCTCGCCTGACACGGATTCGCTGTCAGAGGGACGGGCGCCACACAGTTAGCTGTTAGCAGTTAGCTTCCGTCTTCGCTTGGGCCGCTCCCTCGCTTCGTCCGATATTTGAAACGGAAGCAGAATTACTAACGTGACCCCCCCAACCCCCCCTGTAAACGACAGGAGAAAGTGTGAATAAAACATCCCACTTTATGGCTTCTGGCCACAGCTGCTGCCCTGCTCCAACCCAGCGGGTGTCGTTGGCGGGGGGCTCGCTGTGCGAGTCAGACTGATTAAGGCTCTGATGCGGGTCTGTGTGGCTCTGCCGCTGTCTCCAGCTCTACCCGCGCCATGTTAACGGGCTCGCTGTTGGTAACCCCCCCCCTGCCCCCACGCCCACGCCCACCTTTCCATCTCACTATCTTTCTCTCCTGGTTCAATCCGACTTCCCTCCTGGTGGTACCAAATTGCCCCAGACGTCTGGTCACAGGGAGCCACAGACAGAGAGGGGGGGGGGGGGACGGACACCATTTTTCGTCGCAGGGGGCATTAATCCCGCCACACTGTGCACCCCAGTTTGATAGTACGGCATCATGGTTCTGCAGGTCTCTGCATACATCCCCAAATCCAGGGCAAATCTGTCTATGAGTGTTTGGAAGAACACACAGATAAAGTGAAGGAAGAGAGAACAACAGAAAAGGAAAAAAAGGGGGGGGGGTAGAGGGGAGAGAGGGACAGGGGAGACCCAGAGAGAGAGAGAGAGAGAGCGAAAAACAGAGAGAGAGAATAGAGATGCCATCATCCCTCCCCAGGGGGATAGAGCTGAAATCCTGTGTGCTGCCCCAGATTGATTGTAAGGCTGCGGGTCAGAGACTAAGAAAGCACCACCCCCCCCCCCCAAATTCATCACTCCCGGGCGACTGCACGCAAAGCAAATGGCCTCAAGGCCTCACGGGGCATCATTTTTAACCACCGCAGGCAAAATGAAGGCACTCTGCCGTGTTCTCATCGCCTGCCTGTACATTGATCATGAATCATGACTTTAAAAAAAATATATATATTTCAAAATGGGAATATGTTAAACTACAGGGACCGAAACTACGCGTTTGTCGAGAGAAAGCCCTGAGATGGCAGTTGGTTGGTGAGGTTAACCAGCCAAATCTTAGTCTCTGTAGATTTTCCCGTAGCTGCACATCTCACAGATTCCCTCCGCTGGGTCTGTGCACACATCCTGCCGGCTACATCTTAGCGACGAGGTGCGCTGCAGCCACACACCTGCAAGACACCTTCCATTCACACGCTGCCCGGTACCTGCTTCTGTCCCGGAGACGGTCTGAACCGTGCGTCCTGCGCTCTACTTTTCGACATGTCAGTGTTCCATAGACAGCACTGGATGATTCGCTAATTCACTGGATCATTCACATAATCGCTCACAATCGTTGCAAATCTACCTGTCACCTGTATCATGCATTATATGTTTCATCTTTCACATATATTACCTGCACCTTTTGCATATATTAAACTGCACATATATTAAGCAATGTATTTCACTGTATGTTTCACACAAACACACACAGACACATGTGCTCACACACATATTTTAAGTAAATTATATATATTTTATATTTAAAAAAATGTCTTTCACATATATACTGCCATGTTTGACATGCATATTAGAATGGCATCTTTCACATATTTCCAATACTATATTTGATCTTTCACTATGTTTCATGTAGTATATACAGTATATGCTATATATAATATTTCATATATTGTTTGTATTATTTATTGATCATATGCATTATATGTCATGTATTACATTGCATTCTTCACTTACTATATGCAAGACTGTACTTTTCACAAATGTGCTTTACTGTCATACATGTACAACGGGGGAAATAAGTATTGGACACGTCAACAATTTTATTATCAAACATATTTCCAATGTAGCTATTCACATGAGATTCACACCAGACATTGGTATTAACTCAATAAAACTACACAGCTAAAGAAATTGTAACGTTCCAATTCTTTAAAAAAGTTATGTGCAATAAAGTGAAATGACACAGGAAAAAAGTATTGAACACACTAAATTAAATGTGGTAGAAAAGCCATATTTTTTATATTTGGTTGCATATCCTTTGCATGCCATGACTTTATGATGTCTGTGACCCAACAACATCAAAAGGCTCTTGATATCTTATTTGCTGGTACTCTTACAAGCGATACTATAACAGCTCTGCATTTGAATGGATCTCTATGGGAATTGGGGGGTGAGACAAGATTTAGCTGTAAATTACACTGGAACAGTATAGAACACATGGTTGGCTAAGTGGCTCTAAGTCATCAAGGGTCTGATGTATTAAACAAGCCTTTAACCATCACTCTGCTGCCAGAAATACAGTAGATATGGAAGGATCACTTTAAGGGTTGTTTCTCCTGACAGATTTTCCTATTGAACTCTATGGAAAAATAAGTCAGGAGAAGAAACCCTTCAAGTTATCCATCCATATCTACTGTATTTCTGGCAGCAGAGTGATGGTTAAAGGCTTGTTTAATACATCAGACCCTTGATGACTTAGAGCCACTTAGCCAACCATGTGTTCTATATTGTTCCAGTGTAATTTACAGCTAAATCTTGTCTCACCCCCCAATTCCCATAGAGATCCATTCAAATGCAGAGCTGTTATAGTATTGCTTGTAAGAGTACCAGCAAATAAGATATCAAGAGCCTTTTGATGTTGTTGGGTCACAGACATCATAAAGTCATGGCATGCAAAGGATATGCAACCAAATATTAAAAATATGGCTTTTCTACCACATTTAATTTAGCGTGTTCAATACTTTTTTCCTGTGTCATTTCACTTCATTGCACATAACTTTTTTAAAGAATTGGAACGTTACAATTTCTTTAGCTGTGTAGTTTTATTGAGTTAATACCAATGTCTGGTCAAAATCTCATGTGAATAGCTACATTGGAAATATGTTTGATAATAAAATTGTTGACGTGTCCAATACTTATTTCCCCCATTGTATATAGTATATTATTTATATATATTAAACAGCATCTTTCACATCTTTCATATCCTGCTTTGCCCTTTCACCATATCACTCAGAGCCCTTTTTACAGTCATTCACAGTCGTTCAGATCTGGATCAAAACATGTCAAAACGCATCATCGTTATTCTCATAAGCACCATTCATTTTTGTTCGTCAACCCGTCACATATACCCATCAGTCACCTCTGCTCTAATGCCTTTAAGCAGCGAGACCCGCGCCTCATTCCATCCAGAGGAAGGCTAAGGAGAGAGGACGCGTGAGAAAAAGGCGAGGGAACTAAACGAGTGCAGAGCGATCAGCGAGCGGGACGAGTGGCGGACGCTCCAGTGACCCCGGCACCATCGGCCTCTCCATCAAACATGCGCGGGCACAGCCACCGCCGGGTCAATGTGGAAAGTCAAGCGCTCAGCCATGTTTAATGGCAAAGTAAACCACCGCTTTCAAAGCACAGGAACAAATGATAATAACCGTACACACATGGGCACACACACGCACACACACACACCTAGATACACACACAAACACTTATACACACACGTACACACACACATACAAGCACACGCACCTATGTATATATACGTATATATATATATATATATACACACACACCTATACATGTGAACAGGCACGCACACATCTAAACACACACATGCACCTACATGCACAAACATACAAACACACACACACACGCACATACACACACACGCACATACACACGCACACACAAACACACTCACACGTACACACAAGCACACACACACACACACATATACACACAGAAACACACTCACACGTACACACAGGCACACACACACACATATACACAAGCAAACACACGCATGCACACACACACACACATACATACACAAGCACCCACACACACACACACACACACACACATAGACAAGCACATGCATGCACACACATACATACACAAGCACGCACACACACACACACATGCACACACACACACACACACACACACACACATGCACACATGCACACACACACACACACACACACACAAATAGAAAATAACACACATTATACATAAAAGCATATGCCTGTGGCAGGACCCCGGTGCCCACATTACCCACAGTACCCTCTTACCAGGCAGGCCGAGGCAGAGCAGGGTGCTGTAGTAGATGATGGGCAAGGGGCCGAGGGGGCAGCTCTGGAGGGGCTGGCTTGGGCTCCACACGCTGCTGTTGGGGGGCAGAGAGGTGAAGATGTGGCTGTGTTCCATGGTTACAGGTCCCTCCTGCTTCGTACTCCTCCTCTTCCTCTTCCTCCTGCTCCTCTTCCTTGTCCACCTCCTTCAGGCGAAGCGGGCGACGGCGTGCCTGTGCCGCGTGCAGCCAGCCGCGAGAGCCGCGAGAGCCGGACAGCGGGGCTGAGCGAGAGAGAGGGTGTGCTGTCCTTGGGTGTCAGTCGGCATTGAGTGTGTGAGAGAGAGAGGAGGAGAGAGGCAGAGAGAGGCAGAGAGCGAGAGAGAGGTAGAGAGGGAGAGGGCAATGCTGCATTTGTGTGTGTGTGTGAGAGAGAGAGAGAGAGAAGAGGAGGAGAGGGCAAATGAGTGCTTGAGAGAGAGAGCAAGAGAAAGAGAGAGAGAACGGTTCTGAGGTAAGGGTGCTGAAGGCAGCAGAGAGAGGGATGCTGAATGCCACTGACTGAGTGAGAACGGGAATGAGCAACAGAGGGAGAGAGAGAGAGAGAGAGGGGAGAGAGAGAGAGAGAGAGAGAGAGGGGGGGGAGGGCGGAAGATTGAAGGCGAATGTACAAGAAGCAAGTGAAATATAAACCAGGAAAAAAGAGGAAGATAAAACAAATTTAGGCTTTGGAAGGTGAAAGATAAAGGGAGAGAGAGAGAGAGAGAGAGAAAGGGAGAAGAGGAAGGAAGGATACAATGCACCTGTTAATACCTATAACAGAAAGAGTGGGAAAGAAAGGACAGATGCATGAAAGGAGAAAGAGGAATGAGTGATGGATGAAGAGAGAATGAGGAAGAGAGAGAAAGAGAGAGAATGATTCTATGTGAAGGAGAGAGCAGAGGAGCATTTGAGATATTTAAGCAAAATGGTTTCACAGGATCTATGCAGTCACATTCGTAAAGATGTTTGATAGGCACAGCATTGTTTGTGTGTGTGTGTGTGTGTGTCCACAGAAGTGTGTATATGAGTGTTTGTGCATGTGTGTGTGTGTGTGTGTGTGAGTGTGTATATGAGTTTGTGTGTGTTTGTATGAGTGTGTGTGTGAGTTTGTGTGTGTGTGTGTGTTTGTATGAGCGTAGAATAGAATATAATTCCTGTGAGGGAACTTCAGTTCAGTGTGTGTGTGTGTGTTTATGTGAGTGTGTGCATGAGTTTGTGTGTATGTTTGTATGAGTGTGTATATGAGTGCATGTGTGTGTTTGTGTGAGTGAGTGTATTCGCACCTGTGTTTGAGTGCTCACTTTAGCTGCGGTTAGAGTGTAAGTGTGTAGCCTCTGTTAGCCTTGTTAGCCACTGAGCCGGGGATGATCCTTGGAGAACCGGGCAGAAGGCGAGTCCACACAGCATCGGAGCGTTTGGAGAACCGGGCAGAAGGCCAGTCCACACAGCATCGGAGCGTTTGGAGAACCGGGCAGAAGGCCAGTCCACATCGGAGCGTTTGGAGAACCGGGCAGAAGGCCAGTCCACATCGGAGCGTTTGGAGAACCGGGCAGAAGGCCAGTCCACACAGCATCGGAGCGTTTGGAGAACCGGGCAGAAGGCCAGTCCACACAGCATCGGAGCGTTTGGAGAACCGGGCAGAAGACCAGTCCACATCGGAGCATTTGGAGAACCGGGCAGAAGGCCAGTCCACACAGCATCGGAGCATTTGGAGAACCGGGCAGAAGGCCAGTCCACACAGCATCGGAGCGTTTGGGGAACCGGGCAGAAGGCCAGTCCACACAGCATCGGATCGTTTGGAGAACCGGGCAGAAGGCCAGTCCACATCGGAGCGTTTGGAGAACCGGGCAGAAGGCCAGTCCACATCTGAGCATTTGGGGAACCGGGCAGAAGGCCAGTCCACACAGCATCGGAGCGTTTAGCTTGGACAGCACTGGCTGATCAATGAACAAAGTCAGGCTATTTCCAAGCACTAAGGCTCCTGTACGCCATTACCGTCAAAGCTGTGGACGACAGCGACAGTGTCAGGCCAGTCTCATCATTCCCTCCCATTGTTATGGCCGACACACAGGTTTTTTACTGACGCTATCTTGTTTCCCCCTCTCACGCTCTCAGATCTAATGTGCTTACGCATGATTTTATCAACACAATAAAGAGGTTGTGTGAATGTTCAAGTGAAGACAATCTGTGCCTGCTGGCATTCATGCCCCCCATAGACCCTGAAGACCAATAAATACACACAATTCACCAATAAATTTGATACAGTGACATTGCACGGTTTTGTTAGTTTAGCCATTTTTAAGAAATCTTGTCCTAGCGGCGAACATACCGCGCAAGACAGTACCGTGTGAGGCGGTAGCGTTGGGATTGATGAACGTACTCTCTTGAAGCACACAATCCGCGTTCGACATTTTATGCGATTTCATAGCATTGTGACATAACGCTCGACACACCATGCATGGGGATGTTTTGTGTGGTGCACACCGGGGCAGAGATTTTGTACGAAGCCGTCCAGCGTGACTCACCAAACGACCCCACGGCAGTACAATGCCAGGGGTGTGGAGTAAACGGTAAAAACGGTCTGGCTGTGTGAGATGTTGCCCTGGAGATGCTGAAGCAACGTGGGGACTCTGGGGTCCCTGTGGCTGTGCAAGATTCTGCAGGCACGGGTATGAGAGAGCGAGAGAGAGAGAGAGAGAGAGAGAGATTGGGGGGGGGGTGGTGTGAGAAAGAGAGATTGGAGGGGAGGGGTTGGTGTGAGAAAGAGATAGAGAGATTGGGGGGGTGGTGTGAGAGAGAGGGCGAGGGGGAGAGAGTGGAGAGAGAGAGATTGTGATATATGTGTGTAATAAATTAATGTCTATGGGTGAGATATGTGCATGTATAAATGAGTGTGTGTGTGTGTGTGTGTGTGTGTGTGTGCGTGCACTTGCATTTAACTATTTTCCTGTGATTATACGTATGTGAGTATGTGTAAGTGCAAGTGTATGTGTACCAGTACTAACGTACGTATGTACGTGTCCCTCTATTTGCCAACCTTTTATATCTCATTGTATGTACGTGGGCTGGTGTGTGTGTGTGTATGTGTGAGGGCTGTAGGTATATTATTATGTGCCTATATATTGGCGTGTATGTGTGTGTTTATGTTATATGCGTGCATGTATGTGTGTATAACATATGTGTGTATACAGTGAGCACCATAATTCATTGGACAGTGACACATTTTTTGTTATTTTGGTTCTGAACTCAAGCACTTTGAGTTTGAAAAGATACAATGACAATGAGGTTGAAGAACAGACTGTCAGCTTTAATTTGAGGATATTTACATCCAGATGAACCATTTAGAAATTATGGAACTTTTTGTATATAGCCCTTTCCCACTTTCGGGCATCAAAAAAATATTGCACAGCTTAACATAATGTAGAATAAAGTTATCATTTTTTATATTTGGTCGCATATCCTTTGTATGCCATGACTTCCTGATGCCTGTGACCCAACAATATCAAGACTCTTGATATCTTATTTTCTGGTACTCCTACAAACGATACTATAACGTCTCTGTATTTGAATGGATCTCTATGGGAATTGGGTGGTGGAACTAGATTCAGCTGTAAATTACACTGGAACAATATAGAACACACGGTTGGCAAAATGTCTCTAAGTCATCAAGGGTCTGATGTATCAAACAAGCCTTAAACCATCACTCTGCTGCCAGATATGCAGTAGATATGGATGAGTAACTTGAAGATTACAGAACCAAAATAACAAAAAATGTGTCACTGTCCAGTGAATTATGGTTCTCATTGCATGTACATGTGTATGTGTGCGTATACAGTATGTGCATGAACAGTATATGTGTTTGTATACAAGTGTGCACACGTGTGTGTATACCTGTATGTGTGCTCACGTGTGTGTGTG
>CM040405.1:59109826-59119826 GCA_022702515.1 Ilyophis sp. 1 JC-2022 | reverse complement strand
AAACTACATTCACAAAACCCCAGACTTTTCTATCAAAATCAAACTATCACCTCAAAACCACTTATCCTGTGTTCAAAACCAAACAATGTGTTCAGATCATACACACAGTAAGTAAAAATATATTCACCACAGAGCATTCCTTAGACACTACATAAAATAATTTAGGACACAGCATCCAGGGCATGTAGTTAACAGAAAATGTTTATTGTAAATGCATTTAGCAAAAACTTATCGCAGTCAAAATGATATCTGCACTTTCATAACAAAAACTAAAAAAACTAAATGAAAAGCACATTACTGCACAATCAAAGTCACTGAGATTCATTCTCCAACATCATGTCTTTGTGCGGGGTCCGGCCAGAGGACTTCATCCACGTCACAGGCAATATTTTCTCTTGCCAGGCAACAGGGGAAAAACCCTCTGGTGTGCCGAACCCAGCCTTGACAAGACTCCACAGTTATATCATCACAGGCCTGTTCCATTGCCTCCAATAAAGTTGCCCTGGTGTAGGCCTGTCGGTCATAGACCTTCCACCGCCACGCAGAGAAAAACTCCTCTATTGGATTCAGGAAGGGGCTGTAAGGTGGAAGGAAAACCATTATGAAGCGCTGGTTGTTGGTGAACCACTCACGTATCAGGACAGCACGGTGAAAGCTCACATTGTCCCAAACTATGACATATACAGGATGAACTGCTTGCTGATGCAGCTGCTCACGCGCAGCCATAATATCCTGTAGACCAGTGGTGTCAAACTCATTTTCACCCCGGGCCACATCAGCATTATGGTTGCCCTCAAAGGGCCGGTTGTAACTGTAAGACTATAAATATAACCATACTTGGGATTTTCGCGGACCTCGATTGTGCAATCGCCTTTTTTTAAAAATACAAACTTCATTTAACATTTTATTTAACGTATGTACCGCGGGTGTGCGTCCGCGTCTGCGTTTGTCTGTTATATCGTAAAAGTAAATCCCCGTTAACCAGCCGCGTAGATACACGCGTCAGATACTTAAGTTCTCGCGGGCCGCATAAAATGACGTGGCGGGCCGGATTCCGCGTCTAATAATTAAGTTCTCGCGGGCCACAAAAAATGACGTGGCGGGCCGGATTTGGCCCGCGGGCCGGGAGTTTGACACCTATGCTGTAGACCAACCAGAAATGTAAGGAGATGTTCAGTGTTATATGGCCCCAGGTTTGCATGACGGTGGAGAACCCCCCAGTTACTTATGGCTGCACAAAGGGTGACATTGCCACCACGCTGGCCAGGGACTTCCACAATGGCACGTTGACCAATTATGTTCCTGCCTCTCTGCCTCCTTTTTGCCAGATTGAACCCTGCTTCATCTATGAAAATGTATTCATGGGGCCTTTCAATGGAATCCAGTTCAAACACTCTCTATAAAAATAGATAATAGATAGATTTATGTACATTACAATATAGTTTACAGTACTGTAAACGTAGCAACTGCAACTACTAGGCTACAGTAACAGTAGGCCTATGAGCATAGAATTGTACTGGAAGCATCAGTGCTGAAAGTGTGTGTAGGTTACACTTACTTGCACATACTGATATCTTAGATCTTTGGCTCTTGCAGAGTTGCGATCAAAGGGTACTCTGTACACTTGTTTCATGCTAAGTCTGTTGCATGTGAGGACACGGTCAATAGTTAACAGAGACACACTGTTGATTCCATCAAAGTTGACATTGTCTTCAATCACTCTCTGCTGGATTTCACGGAGTCGGATGGCATTACTTTGAAGGACCATGTCAACAATGAGTGCTTCTTGTTGTTGGGAGAAAAGAGCAGTCCTTCCACCCCCATTTGGTCGTCTTTCAATTCTACAAAGGGGAATATGCACTTACAAACGTATACAGCCAGTAAAAATAGTATTGTAATGAACATTACAGTACTTACAGTATAGTATACTATGTCAAATGTTGTACAGCAAGAAACAATTACCTGTTCTCTTCTCTGAATGTCCTGATAATGCTGGCCACAGAATCTGCTCAAATTGGGTTGGACTCTTTGTCCTGCTTCATCATTGTCATCCCACGAACAACAACATGGTGTAGTTGCCCGGATTTCATCAGTAATGATTGTACTTGGTCTTCCTCGGCCTCTTCCTCATCCCCTTCCTCCTCGTCCACCACCTCTCACACAAACTCTTCCTCCTCTGCCTCTCTGTATGTTTCCGTCCATTGTAGATGGATGCACATGTGCACTCTGAACTGACTTTTATCCTGCCCAATTGGTCTGATCACATCATTAGAAACATGTGTGTTCAATTTTGAGTTGTTGTGTGTAACAGATGACAGCTGTGTTGGAGTTGTGTTCACATTCTGCTGCCAGTGTTTACAATTTTGCAACACAAGTGTATCACAGTGTGAAATGTGTTTAGTGACTGAGAATGTGTTTAAGGTTTGGCAAAAAAGAGCGGATGAGTTTTGCTAATTGTGTCTAAGCACCTGAACAGTGTTTAAGGTTTGGCCAAAAGAGTGTTTGATTCGACAAATGAGTTTAGGCCACTGAGAATTTGGTTCAGAGAATGGGGTTTAGTGTTTTAGCAACTGAGAAAAACTGTAAGTCTTTCCAGCTTTTTTGTATCCCTGCCTGCTCCCTGCCTGCTCCCTGCCTGCTCCCTGCCCGCTTCCTGCCCGCTTCCTGCCCGCTCCCTGCCTGCTCCTCGTTCTTGTTTCTGTTCTCCTGCCTGTCCAGCCTGCTCCTGTCTTGCCTGTTCCAGCCCACCTGCCCTTCCTCGTCCAAGCCCTGCTTCTGCCCTTTGCCCTCCTGATCCCCTGCTCTGACGGATTCCGCGGTTCTGACCCCTGCCTGTTTTTGGACTTCACTTTTGCTCACCCTGCATTGCCCTGTTCACTGGACTTTGAGCCCTGCCTGGATTTGATTACATTTCTGCCTGCCCTGTATTGCACTGGACAATACATGTTACAAAAATGTTTGCTGGACCTTGACCCATGTCTGCCTGACCTTGAATAAAGCCTATTCCCATTACTCTGGTGTCTGCGATTGGTTCCAATCCATTACCATAACAATTACCATTATATTACTTAGGCATCAGTATTGTTTGAGTGTACTCTCCAACTCAAATATACAAAAAAAAAATAACTGTGAGATGGTTTTTGTTTTTTATTTTTTCAAATTACACAAATTTTGGGAGTAGATAAAGTTAAATAAGAAGCACCAGGAGAAGTGTCTTTTGGAATGACACAGCCACCCTTGGCATAACTGAGAAATGAAAAAGCAATGGTTTCATTGAACCAACTTCTAAACAGAGCATCGCAGTAGAAACTCACATATGACAACACGTGTGAGCTGCTCTGGTCTATCGTGTGTGTGTGTGTGTGTGTGTGTGCATGTGTGAATGTGTATATGTGTGTGTATGTGCATGTGTGTGTGTCTGAGTGAGTGTGTGTGGAGCTCATTTTTGCAGCACTGTGAAAGGCATATTTCCCTCGTGTTTCAGGTCCTCTTTAAAGCTGGTAAGATAAGCGGCTCTCAGCTGCAGAGGGGACAAGCTCTTTCGTATTTACTCCATGTACGGGTGGCTTCGGTACGCACACAAGGGATACTGCCAGCTTAGCTTGTGCACACTATGCTGTCCATACTGTGGTCCACTTGTAGTAGTATACATTAGGTACTCTGCAGTACAGGAATCACTGAATATTGATATGTTACAGTAAATAACAATAGAGCAGATCTACCTATTCTCATTTTTAAATGTCTGTCAGCCATTTGTCATGGTCCATGGCTATTTTTTCTTGTTTCGATACGGTTCTCGTCCTCTCTCTCCGGTAAGCAGTCTATCAGATTTTTTCCACGTTCCGTTTTGGGGTTTTGCCTCTCCCCGCTTATCATTCGTTTCACCTGTCCGATTACCTGCTAGGTATTTAAGCCTCTCACTTCTGCTTCCTGGCGCTTCTTTGTCATTTTGTGCGTTAACGTAGTCAGGGTTGGTTAGAAAATAGCTGCTCTATATTTTCACTACTAGATTGGCTTTAGCTGCCCTTGAAGCTCTTTAGGGATTAGTCCCTTTCCTTATTTTTGTTTCTTACTCTCTTCTACTCTCTGCTATATTGAGAGTGAGAGGTTTATTTTTATTTCTTTTTTTTTCCACCTCTTATCGGGCGTTATAGCCTATGTTCCGAAGGTGTTTTTTTGTTTTCTTCTTTTCGAGCTATGCTTGTGTATTTCTGTTTAGAAGTCTCTGTTCTCTTACTTTTCTGCTCGTGTCTACGAGCCACACCCGTGTTAATGGGTTGTTTATTACTTTGCCACCGAGACTCTTTTAGTGGTCCTCACATTCGTGAGTGACTTGTTCTGTAATCGTGTTTTGTTTTGTCGCGTTTGGCTCTTTGCGCCAGGAAGCGGAAGTGAGAGGCTTAAATACCTAGCAGGTAATCGGACAGGTGAAACGAATGATAAACGGGAAGAAGCAAAACCGCGAACTGGAACGGGAAAAATATCCAATAGACTGCTAACCGGAGAGAGAGGACGAGAACCATAGCAAAAAAAAAATAGCCGCAGACCATGACACCATTGTTCTCAGCATACTGGAGATTAATTAAATCAACTACTGTTTTTCCCTGTGAAGAATGGGTGTATTAATTGATAAGTGAGTTTATAGTTTTTAGTGGCAGCATTTTTCATGTGAAAACAAGAGATATACTTTTTGAAAATTGTGCCTAAAACAGGAGAATTGTGTGAAATGTATTCAAAAACTTAAAGAGACAGAAATTTGTGTTAAAACAAGCTAAAGAGTGCTTATAATTTAAAAAAAATCTATCTTTTGGCACATAAACTCAATGTTTTATTACAATTTTTTTACAATGGCTTTGACACAACACTCAAAATGGCCCCCACTTGTAACACAGGCTGTCCTATGTTCAAAACCTTGCATTGTGCATTCATATCTTTGAAGTAATCTTGCACTTCAGAATCATTGGTTCAAATAACTAATTTATCATGAAATGCGAAAAGAATATTAGTTTAGATCACCCAAACACAAGATACCGATAGCTTCACTGTTTAGTTGTTTTTTACAATCCTTTAATATTGCAGTAAAAATACTTGATACATGTTTCAATATGGTTCTTTTTGTGGTTTTAAATAAAGGGAATAGTAGAGACAATAGAACAGAGTGGAATCATTTACAGTTTTTTGCAATTGCTAAGACACAAAAACTGGTACTTCGGGCACAATTATTGAAACCATTAACTCATGTAGCCTATCTATTGACAAGGTATGCTAAACCATAAGCACATTGTCTGCTTTACACTAAGTTTGAAATTCTAAAACACACTTTTTGCTAATAACTACACACAGTTATCTACATTAGACACATCATTCAAATCTAAAAGCTTGTGTGTGTTGTTTGCTAAACACTGCCATTGAAATACCACACTCAATTCAATCAATTACCTGCACACAGAATGCACATGTGAAAACACCTGTAACCAAAGAGATCACTTAGAAATCAGAGCTTGAACACTATAAATAGGATTCAAATTTGCTCTTTGGTGTGCACAACAATGGAGGCCAATTTTGGAGAGAGAGCTAAAGGAAGAGGTGTTTGTGTAAGAGGAGGACGAGGACTAGGAAGAGAAGAAAGAGAAGTTAGACAAAAAAGAGGAGGAGGACGAGGAGAAGGAGTGAAACAACTGTGCTATGAATATGTACAAGTAAGTTACATTTTATATATTAGCCTATTACAATATTGGTACTGTATTCCAGTTTACTGTATTACTGTGCTACACTATATGGACTCATATCTGTATCTTTTCTGTCATTCAATATGATTTTTCCTGACTGTTTCAGAGAGTAATGGAGCTAGATGCTGCTGAACACCAGCATGTTTATATATATATAGATGAGGTTGGCTTCAATCTAGCCAAAACCAGACGCCGGGAAAGAAACCTCATCGGGCATCCATGTTCCTGGGCAGCGTCGTGTAAACATCACAATGTGTGCTGCAATTGGTCAGAATGGTGTCTTTCACCACCATGCCACTCTTGACCCATATAACACAGCCCATATTATCGCATTCCTTGACTCTCTGCATGACATCCTCATTCCCAATGACCAGAGGACTGTGCCAGGGTACTCCAGATATGTTGTCATATGGGACAACGTAAGTTTCCACCGGTCTGATGTGGTCCATAATTGGTTTGACAATCACCCACTATTTCAAGTTCTACCCCTTCCACCTTACTCACCCTTACTTTCCTGAACCCTACTGAGGAATTATTTTCGGCGTGGCGTTGGAAGGTGTATGACCGCCGACCCTACCAACGCGCAACTCTCCTCCAGGCGATGGAAGAGGCCTGTGTCGACCCTCCCAACGCGCAACTCTCCTCCAGGCGATAGAAGAGGCCTGTGGCGACATTGATGTGGAGGCGTGCCAAGGCTGGATACGTTACTCAAGACGATACTTCCCTCGATGTTTGGCAAGAGAGGACATCACTTGCGATGTTGATGAGGCGCTGTGGCCAGATGCACATCGAAGACAGGATGGACTATAATTTCAATATACTGTATTACTGTGTACAGTACAATGATCATGTAATCTTCAATTAAAATAATTGTGTCTGATACTGTTATTGAGAATAAACAAATTTGTTTGTTTCCCCATTGCATTTGTGTCCATAGTAAATATTTACAGCATGCTACAAATGAAAATGCCAAAGACTCTAGATAATAGTGTTTCATGCTTAGCACATCAGTGTGCGGTTGGCATGTGGAAAGAACTATTTATTTGGTGATTGTGTGTAAAGTTGTGATGCAAAAATACAATTTTTGGCAGTGTTTATATAGTTTTGAATTAAGTGTTTGCTTTTGCAAGAGATGTAAGATATTTTGTATTTTGTGTATGAGTTTTTGGTTGTTGTGTGTAGAATTTCGACAACTCTAGTTTCAGAAATTGTGTTTTAGCAAAAGTAAAAAACTGTAACAAAATCTGAATTTATTTTTAAAAATACAATTACAACATAAGTGAAAAAAAAAGTTCAACTGCAGTGAAAAACAAAAACATAATAACACTTCCGACCTCTGGCTAGGTTGAAGCCTGCCTCGTCCACGAAGAGGAATTTGTGGTGGTTCTCTGCAGCATCCAGCTCCATCACCCTCTAAAAAGAAATTGAACCCTACAGAATAATGTAGATCAAACTTGAATCTTTGATAACAGGAATCTTGAAACTGAACATACTCAGTACACAGTTGCTTCACTCTATCTGCATTACTTTCAAAAGGCACCATCTTTTTTAGAGACACCTGGTGCCTTTTCCGAATGCATGCATGTCTTCCACCTTGTTCAACATGTCGTCATTGTCAATGATGTGCCGCTGAATTTCGGTCTGGCGTATATAAATTCTGTGAGGGAAAACAAAGAATACATTCAGTCACAACACCTAATGTGTGGCATGCATTATACAGTAATTTGACGGTGCATTATACAGTAATTTGACAATTGAGAGTAATGCATAGTGCAATGTGAAGACTTACCGGTTTTTATGACGGAAAGTTCTGATGATTGAGGCCACTGTTGATCTCCTGAGGTTTGGCTGAATCATTGTGGCTGTTGTCTTTGTCATGCCACGATTTATGACAAGGTCCACAGCTATTGCTCGGATTTCATTGGACACTCTTTGCTGTTGCCATCACTGTTTTGGTCCGTGGCCTTGTCCTCTACCACATACCCCCCCACACACACCTCTCAAACAAGGCCCATGGTCACCTCTCTGATGAGGCCGAAGCCCTCCTCTAAGACGAGATCTACGGCCACCTTTCTGAAGGGGTACTTGTCCTCTGCCATTCCCCTGACCACCTCCTCCACCTCCTCTCACTGCTTGACCTCTATTTTGACGTGGATCATCTGCCTGCTCCATGTTTGTGCGATGTTGTTGCAGGTGGATACAGACCCTTTATACATCATTACTGTAATGAGTTGTCATTATTGGAAAAGCCAAAAAAACCGCCTACATACATAGTCAAATCTGAAAACATTGTCTGGAACAGTGGAACCATATAGGAACAGTATCTGATAAAAGATGATGATGAAATATTTAAAAGATAATGTAGTAAAATTGGTTCATGTTCCAAAGTAATTGGTGTCAATAGATTTCTTTATTCTGAAACATTCATGATCTAAACTTGAAATGTAATCAGTTTCCATAAAACTATGCATTATTAGTAATGCTACAGTTACTTATCATTTTGAGCAGTTGGACTAATTAATAGTTAGATGCATTGTAATGAAATTAAAAAACAGTCATTTCAAATGTAATGTATGAATTGCATTTTGAAATAATAATTACTTTAATGTTAAGTTGTGTCATATTGAACAGGTGATTTGGTTCAATGAACAAATGATTTTAGGTTTATGTCTGTTGTATCCAAGCAATTGAATAAAGTGTTTAGAGTTTTGAAAAATGTTGCGCTTTGATTATCTGTTTTGAGTTTTGTGTCTAGATTTTTGAACAATGAGCACAAGCTTGTGATGTAAGTGTGAAAGCGATTGTAAAGAAAACTGTAATAGGGTCATAACACCAATTTTAGTGTGTAAACAATTGATAAAAATTGTAAGCACTGAATAGATAGGTTTGCACTGCAGAGTAGGTAGGGTATAGGGTGGGTTGGTGATTTGTCCTTTAGTCTGTCAGATTTATACAAAATCAGGCTTGTATTTATGCAAGTATAAAATGTGTGTGGGTATTTGCATGTGAGTGTGCATACATGGGTGTGTGGATGTGTGTGCATGCGTGTTTGTGTATGTGCATATATGCTTGTGTATGGATGTGTATGTGTGTCTGTGTATAGTGTGTGTGTGTGTGTGTGTGTGTGTGTGCATGCGTGTTTGTGTATGTGCATATATGCTTGTGTATGGATGTGTATGTGTGTCTGTGTATAGTGTGTGTGTGTGTGTGTGTGTGTGTGTGTGCGTATGCGGTTGTTTATATGTATATATGCTTGTGTATGGATGTGTATGTGTGTCTGTGTATAGTGTGTGTGTGTGTGTGTGTGTGTGTGTGTGTGTGCGTATGTGGTTGTTTATATGTATATATGCTTGTGTATGGATGTGTATGTGTGTGTATGTGCATGTGTGTCTGTGTACAGTTTGTTTGAATGTGCGTGTGTGTGCCTATGTGTGTGTGTATGTGCGTATATGCTTGTGTATGTGTGTGAATGTGTTTGTGTATATACGTACATGTACGTGTGTATGCGTGTATACAATGGAAGAAATAAGTATTGGACACGTCAACAATTTTATTATCAAACATATTTCCAATGTAGCTATTCGCATTAGATTTTGACCAGACATTGGTATTAACTCAATAAAACTACACAGCTAAAGAAATTGTAAGGTTCCAATTCTTTAAAAAAGTTATGTGCAATAAAGTGAAATGGCACAGGAAAAAAGTATTGAACACGCTAAATTAAATGTATTTAATACTTGGTAGAAAAGCCATATTTTTTATATTTGGTTGCATATCCTTTGCATGCCATGACTTTATGATGTCTGTGACCCAACAACATCAAAAGGCTCTTGATATCTTATTTGCTGGTACTCTTACAAGCGATACTATAACAGCTCTGCATTTGAATGGATCTCTATGGGAATTGGGGGGTGAGACAAGATTTAGCTGTAAATTACACTGGAACAGTATAGAACACATGGTTGGCTAAGTGGCTCTAAGTAATCAAGGGTCTGATGTATTAAACAAGCCTTTAACCATCACTCTGCTGCCAGAAATACAGTAGATATGGAAGGATCACTTTAAGGGTTGTTTCTCCTGACAGATTTTCCTATTGAACTCTATGGAAAAATAAGTCAGGAGAAGAAACCCTTCAAGTTATCCATCCATATCTACTGTATTTCTGGCAGCAGAGTGATGGTTAAAGGCTTGTTTAATACATCAGACCCTTGATGACTTAAAGCCACTTAGCCAACCATGTGTTCTATACTGTTCCAGTGTAATTTACAGCT
>CM040405.1:59044826-59104826 GCA_022702515.1 Ilyophis sp. 1 JC-2022 | reverse complement strand
CTTGCTCTTTCCTCTATTCACCAGACCCCCGAAATAAATTTTTCTTTCTTTTCTTGCTCCTTCCTCTCTCTCTCCCTCTGTTTCTCTCTTCCTTTTTCACACTCCCTCCCTCGCAGCGCACAACGACAATGGAATTCATCAAGACCATGCATAATTCACTAAAGCTGCCAAGCACTGGATATTAGGGTAGAAATGAGATCTGAGACATTGAGGAATGGATATGGGAGAAAAAAGAGGGAGAGAGGGAGAGTGTGAGGGAGCCGGTGTGTGTACGCATGTGTAATGTGCGTGTGTATGTGCATGTGAGTGTGTGTGTGTGTGTGTGTGTGGTGTGTGTAGACACATGGTTATTACGGTGCCTTCAACTGTAACTGATTCTCCCTGCTCAGATAGTTTGAGGTCACTTACCTCTCCAGATTTGTTATGTGAAATAATACGTGGGCAACTGAGTTCAAAATCTCTGATGCTGTTGACACATTTCCAATTGAATTCTGTAACTTTTTTTCAGTCCAGCACAATCTATTCATGAGAAAAGGAAAATTACTTTACCGTGGTGTTTCTATAACTCCACATGAGCTGGGTAACAACTAATCCCTTTAAGAGCCTAATCTGTTTTTCAACTCATCCCTTTAAGAGCCTACTTTGTTTTTTGAACAATCAAATGCATTAACAAATATACAACTAACTATTTGGTGCCAGTTACAAATATACCTCTCCAATCAGTTCTCCTGTAGTGCTGTGAGGCCTGTCGGGTGTAAAATGGTCACTGGCTCTCCTGTAGTACTGTGTGGCCTGTAGGGTGTAAAATAGTCACTGGCTCTCCTGTAGTACATTGTGAGGCTTGTAGGGTGTAAAATAATCACTGGCTCTCCTGTAGTACTGTGAGGCCTGTCGGGTGTAAAATAGTCACTGGCTCTCCTGTAGTACTGTCTGGCCTGTAGGGTGTAAAATAGTCACTGGCTCTCCTGTAGTGCTGGGAGGCCTGTAGGGTGTAAAATGGTCACTGGCTCTCCTATAGTACATTGTGAGGCTTGTAGGGTGTAAAATAGTCACTGGCTCTCCTGTAGTACTGTGAGGCCTGTCGAGTGTAAAATAGTCACTGGCTCTCCTGTAGTACTGTGTGGCCTGTAGGGTGTAAAATGGTCACTGGCTCTCCTGTAGTACATTGTGAGGCTTGTAGGGTGTAAAATAATCACTGGCTCTCCTGTAGTACTGTGAGGCCTGTCGGGTGTAAAATAGTCACTGGCTCTCCTGTAGTACTGTGTGGCCTGTAGGGTGTAAAATAGTCACTGGCTCTCCTGTAGTGCTGGGAGGCCTGTAGGGTGTAAAATGGTCACTGGCTCTCCTGTAGTACATTGTGAGGCTTGTAGGTTGTAAAATAGTCACTGGCTCTCCTGTAGTACTGTGAGGCCTGTCGAGTGTAAAATAGTCACTGGCTCTCCTGTAGTACTGTGTGGCCTGTAGGGTGTAAAATAGTCACTGGCTCTCCTGTAGTGCTGGGAGGCCTGTAGGGTGTAAAATGGTCACTGGCTCTCCTGTAGTACTGTGAGGCCTGTAAGGTGTAAAATGGTCACTGGCTCTCCTGTAGTTTACTGTGAGGCCTGTAGAGTGTTAAAAAGTCACTGGCTCTTCTGTAGTACTGTCTGGCCTGTGGGGTGTAAAATAGTCACTGGCTCTCTTGTAATACTGTAGAGTGTAAAATATTGTACATGATTCAACTGCAGTACTCTTTGCATAGAGTTTATGTGGCACAGTAATAAATCAAGATGCAAGAACAGCAATTGGGTGTACAAAGATGAGAAATATCTCAAAGAAAATGAAAGAAAGAAAAAAGTTCACTTTAATGTTAATGTGCACTTACTTAAATTGTCAGAGGAATGCTGAAATTGACTGAAGGTTTCCTGCGTAAGATGCATTGCCTTTGTCTCCCAAGTTTAGCTGTTTTCAGTGAACGCGTCTTTAGATGGATTAGCCGGCGCCGAGATGCCTGATACACGCGATGTTGTAAATGAGGTGGAATTGCATGCTAACGAAGGAGCTGAGTAGTGTGGGAGTCAAACTAGGACAGGGCAGCGGCGACACGTGTTGTCTGGACCTGAGACATATTGCAAAGATGCTTTAAACTAAATTCGAGCAATTACTCGTTTTACCTTGAACGTCTACATTAGAATATTTTATTCAGCTTTATTACCGCAGTTAAGGCATGGACCACAGTGGAGCAGATATCATTTTTATTGCATTTGGAACATACTATTTGGTGCATACAAATTACATTTTTATTGGTTAATTCATCTGATTAATAGGCCACTGGGCAATTATCACCAAACCAGCTGAATTTGTCTTTTTATTAGGTATAATCATTTAGTCGGAAATCAACTAGTCTTAGCAACCTTATTTAAAAATCATGCATAATAAGTGACACACGCAATCGTCTCATGGGGAATCACAATTCAAACAGGGGTGATTGAGTTCATTGCAGCGAAAGCCACAGTAAAACATATAATAGACATGAACAGGCAAAATTCAATGATTCAGGTGTAACGTGAATAAGTTCAACATTACTGTGTGATTATAGATAATAGACAATTGGATAAAGTAAAAAATCGGTTAAGATACTATAATATACACGTTTCTGGGCTGTGAATCTAGTTGACTTGCTTATACCACAGATATCATGTACTAAGCAGATGGCAGCTCCCAGGGCCGTCTTAACCTTCCCTTAGGCCCTGGGGCTAAGAAGCTGTGTAGGCCCCCCCCCCCCCCCCCTCCCACATCCCCATCGCTGCCAAATCACTTAGGCCAACACAACAACACTACAAATGTACTGTACAGCAATGGTTGGTTGGTGGATCAGGTCAAAACCAAAATGGATGAAAATTTGATTCTACATTTTTGCCAAATACAAATCACCAATAATAATAATAATAATAATAATACCAAATAGAAACACCAATAATATCAATGAGTCAACACGCGAGACGAACAACTCTCTCAACATGCTCATTTATTTAGCAATACCAAACATTGGATTTGTGGTCTCCATCTACTTAAGCATAATATCATAGCATATCATCCAAGTCGTGCAAATAGATAGCCTAGTCGTTACAAATCATAAATAAAAAATCTGCCTAAATGAATAGACATGTCTATTAATATGGGGGTAGGCTATAGTTTCTTGAACCCTGTTGCTCATTTAACAAACAAAAAACAAAAAAACAATATTCCTACATGTCATAATCACACACCATAGGCTTACTGTAGCCTACAATGTCATGCGTGTCTTACTTTTCAGAAGTGCTGTCGCCGACTCTTTTTTGCAGAAAAGTCTTTGATTATGTCCTTATAATCCAAGGCACGAAGAATGTCATACTCTATGGACATCAGTGTGAGGTTGCTGGCACGGTCCTGTTGCATGCTTGTGCGCAGTCGACTTTTCACCAGCGACAGTTTAGGGAAAGAACGCTCTCCACTTGCGTTGGTCACTGGCATAGTCAAGAATAGCCGGAGAGCGATATCCATGTTGGGAAACACTGTGTGGAGTTTTCTTCGTCTCAACAGTTTCAGTAACTCCACTGCCGACATTTTGCCCATCTTCTCACTCTGCACAAACTCCCTGAACTCTACAGCTTCCTCCACAAAGTCCTCTTCCAAGTCACTGTGATATTTCTTCTGAAGGCTCGATGCTGCTAAGCGGAGGTTCTCAGGGGAAATCGAACCGAATGTGTTCAAAAACCCGAAGGTTTCACACACGTCGTTGTATGACTGGTATCTTCGGTCCAGCTCTGACACTAGCCGGTCAATCACGAAGGTAAACACAGATATACGGAAGCGACTGCGGCCTGACAGCTGGCACTCAGGCTCGGACGACTCGTCAGCCTGTCTCTTTCGTTTTCTCCTTCGTTGAGTGTCTGCTTTGTACACTTCAGACACGGTGGGGGACATATTCTTTGCGGCTGTTTCGAAGCTGTCAAACTGACCCCGTAGGCCTGCTACATAATCACGCAATGATCGAACCAGATCCACAGCATTGCACAGGTCCAGTTCCACTGCCTGTAGTGCAGCACTCACTCGGTGGAAACGTTGAAGAATGGCATTCCACATGTTGCACATAAATGCTATTTCCAGTTTATCCATTTTTTTGTGGAGTACCCTGGCCTCCTCTCGTGTGGTCGGACTCTGGTGCTCATCCTCAGCTATGTTTAGCAATGACTGCTGGATTCCGGCGTAATTCTGACACAGGGCTTTGGTGGCGACAGCGTGTGCTGACCATCTGGTATCAGAAAGCGTTTTTAAAGTTTCTATTTGCTTGTTATCATTAGGCTCCAACCCTGCCTTGATCATCTGCCAGCGTGACGTGCTCTTTGAGGAAAAGTTAAACAGAGTTTGCACAAAACTGAAAAACTGTTCTGTCTCTTCACAGCAATTAACACTATTAACCCCCACCAAGTTTAACGTATGCGCTGCGCAGGGTACCCACTCTGCCAGTGGGTTGATCTCTTTGATGCGGGCCTGCACGCCTTTGTAGGCGCCCGACATGTTGCTGGCATTGTCATAACATTGTCCTCTACAGTTATTAATGTTAATGCCCATCTCTCCTAAAACACTAATAACTGAATTGAACAACGCTTCTCCGGTGTGGCTTGTAATGGGCAGGAATTTAAGAAAACGCTCCTCAATACAACCGTCTGGTGATACGTATCGTAAGATGAACGTGAGCTGGTCAACATGGGTGGCATCTGGCGTGGAGTCCACACTGACAGAGAAGTATTTTGCTAGTTTCACTCTACTGATGACTTCATCAAGCACCTTCTGTCCCATCAGCTGTATGAATTCCTCACATATATTCGCAGAGAGATAGGAGGGGGTTCCTTTGCCGGCGTTTCCATACTTCTCTATATGGGCTTTTAAGAATGGATCGAACTGACTTATCAGCTCCAGGCTACCCAAATAGTTCCCATTGTTGGTCTCTCCAAACTTATCGTTATCACCCCTGAAAGCAAGTCCCCGCTCTGCCAAATACTTCACTACAGCAACGACCCTCTGTAGAACCTGCGTCCAATATTCGCACTCGTCATTGAACTGTTTTTTGAGTTCTGAGTCCACTGTCCCGCGCTCAGCTGTCTGCTTGATGTATGCCATCATGGCGTTCCTGTGCATGTCAGAGCTTTCGTGTTCTGATATACGGTCACTGGCATGCTTCCAGTCACAGTAGCCCACACTGCCAAATGGTGACTTCTCCTTGCTGTTGCCAAATATTTTACATGCAAAGCAAAACACACGGCCTTGAGACGGTGAATAACAAAGCCACTCTCTGGGCAGATACTCCCCGTTACCGAGCTTGCGCTTGAAATGTATTTTGGAGAAGAATCTTTTGGCTTTGTACTGCCGTTCTGAGGCTGTGCTTGTACTGCCGTTCTGAGGCGGAGAAGTCAGCTTCTTTATTCTGGCACGATTCTGGTCCCGTTTTGGCCCAGTAAGCATGCACTTGTTCGCTCATGTTGCTGTTGCTGTTGCCCCAGTGACCTGGGTCAGTGCTATAGGGGTTATCTCGTCCTGCAGCGTCTTCTCCTGCTAGCTCTGCCCGCATCTCTTCTCCTGTCTGCTCCTCTCCTGCTCGCTCTGCCTCTACCCGCACCTGCATTTTAAATTTCATTTTTAGCCTATAGTTTATCTGTAAATTCTGCTCAGATTCAGTTTTTCAACTGTAACGTTAAAGCAAAAGTTGTAAAAGCTGTAAAGTCAAACTCAAACTCACCTCTCCTGTCTGCTCCTCTCCTGCTAACGTTAGCTCTGCCTCTGCCCGCACCTCTTCTCCTGTCTGCTCCTCTCCTGCTAACGTTAGCTCTGCCTCTGCCCGCACCTCTTCTCCTGTCTGCTCCTCTCCTGCTAACGTTAGCTCTGCCTCTGCCCGCACCTCTTCTCCTGTCTGCTCCTCTCCTGCTAACGTTAGCTCTGCCTCTGCCCGCACCTCTTCTCCTGTCTGCTCCTCTCCTGCTAACGTTAGCTCTGCCTCTGCCTTCTCCTGTCTGCTCCTCTCCTGCTAACGTTAGCTCTGCCTCTGCCCGCACCTCTTCTCCTGTCTGCTCCTCTCCTGCTAACGTTAGCTCTGCCTCTGCCCGCACCTCTTCTCCTGTCTGCTCCTCTCCTGCTAACATTAGCTCTGCCTCTGCCCGCACCTCTTCTCCTGTCTGCTCCTCTCCTGCTAACGTTAGCTCTGCCTCTGCCCGCACCTCTTCTCCTGTCTGCTCCTCTCCTGCTAACGTTAGCTCTGCCTCTGCCCGCACCTCTTCTACTGTCTGCTCCTCTCCTGCTA
Source organism: Ilyophis sp. 1 JC-2022 (assembly GCA_022702515.1). Lineage (NCBI taxonomy): Eukaryota > Metazoa > Chordata > Actinopteri > Anguilliformes > Synaphobranchidae > Ilyophis > Ilyophis sp. 1 JC-2022. Next base: position 59,098,513 of record CM040405.1, on the reverse strand, counting down.
ACGTTAGCTCTGCCTCTGCCCGCACCTCTTCTCCTGTCTGCTCCTCTCCTGCTAACGTTAGCTCTGCCTCTGCCCGCACCTCTTCTACTGTCTGCTCCTCTCCTGCTAACGTTAGCTCTGCCTCTGCCCGCACCTCTTCTCCTGTCTGCTCCTCTCCTGCTAACGTTAGCTCTGCCTCTGCCCGCACCTCTCCTCCTGCCCTGTTCTCTCCTCCTGCTGTCCACCCTGTCTCTGCTCCATAGCTAACGTTAGTTGGTGGGGGGGTTGATGATGATCGTTCATTTACAGGCTTGAAAAACCCTGTAAGCTTTGGAATGTTTTTCAACAATTCCTTTTCATGTCTCTCTTTTTCTCGTATAGCTTTCCTCTTCTGCGCACCACTCTCAAACTTTTTCTTCTCCGACATTTTGATCTAGCTTAACGTTAGCTAGCCTCTAACGTAACGTTAGCTCTTCAGTCACATGGCAAAACTGCATGCGGTTGCCAGGTAACCTGCCACGCAATAGTCTGCAGCTACAAACATGAATATCAAGTGATGGACATAAAATTTGACAAATTACAAAACAATATGATTTTTTTCAGCCCAGGGGCCTACGAAGATCAAAATCAAGATTTTTTTTTTTGATAGGCCCCTGATCTTCGTAGGCCCCTGGGCTGCAGCCCCGGTAAGCCCGTGCATTAAGACGGCTTTGGCAGCTCCATTATGATTACAGTTTTTCTCAATTGTTTAGACACTAAAATTGGTGTTATGACCCTATAAATAAAACATTAAGTTTGTGTGCCAAAAAATTATAAGATTATAAGCACTATTTTGCTTGTTTTAACACAAATTTCAGTCTTTTTAACGCTTTTTGAATACATTTCACACAATTTTCCTGTTTTAGGCACAATTTTCAAAAGGTATATCTCTGCCATTAACACTGCCATTACATTTTTTCCCGATTGCTAAAACACAATTTTGCTAACTAGGCTGGTTTTATCAAAATACACAATTCACAAAACCACACACCCAAACTGCAAAATACCTCATATATCCTGCAAAATGAAGCGCTGCAACCAAAACTACATATAGCATTATCAAAATCAAACTTTTGCACCAAATGGCACACACTTCATTCATAGTACCAGATTTTTGTCAAACCAACTACACAATGTTGGGCATAATGAAAATCACTCTCATCTTTAGTATGCTTTGCCATAATACTAAAATAGTTCAAATTGTAGAGACTTCTTCAGATTGTTCACATGCACAGAAATATTTGCAGATACACACACATGCTGTTGAAACATTTTTATTTTTCACCAAACAAGTCAGTGCAACATATGCACAGCGGATATATTTACATTGGAGTGAACAAAAATATGCTCACAAAAAACATTAAACTGAAAATGATCAACTAAGGTTGCTCTGATTTCATTTGAAAGTTGTTGTCTTCTTTGGCCATGACCTCCTCTACCAGCTCTACCCCTACCTCTCACTCTTCCTCCCCCTCTTATTCTCACCCTCCCTCTTCCTCTTCCTCTCTCTGCAACATCTTCCATTGTTGTTGTAAAAAGAAAGGTGCTCACCTGTGGTCTTTTTATAGTGCTTACTTCCTGATTGAAGTGGTAACAATTAACCATTGAGGTGTTTGGCCAGGTGGCACATGTATTGGCCAATTAGCTCATGGAGTGTAATTTTGAATGGCAGTGTTTTGAAATGGCAAACATGTGACTTTATGTCAGATTGTTGTGTCTTAGGCAGAGAACCGTGTTCAGTGCATTTAAAAAGTGCCATTTTGAATGGCAAAATGTGTGTAAAGCAGAAAATGTGTTTAGAGTTTTGGAGACTTGAGAAGAGGTTTTGCTCTCTGTGTGTCAGTTTAAATAATTGTGCTATGCATGTCATTTTATTGTGTTAGCAATTGGAAAAAACTGTAACAACTATAAACTCACCTATCAATTAAGACACCCATTCTTCACAGGTAAAACACGAGTTGATTTAATTATTATTTAATATGGGCGGCAGTGTAGTATAATGGACTTGTAACTGAAAGGTTGCAGGTTCGATTCCCAGGTAGGACACTGCCGTTGTACCCTTGAGCAAGGTACTTAACCTGAATTGCTTCAGTATATATCCAGCTGTATGAATGGATAAATGTAATAAGAAGTTGTGTAAGTCGCTCTGGATAAGAGCGTCTGCTAAATACCTATAATGTAATGTAATGTAATCAGCAATCGGAGCTTTAGCACAAATAAAACTGAAAAATGTGAGCTCTCCTGGATGTGGAGAACGTCACCCCCCTGCTGAGGTCACTCCACTGGCTTCCAGTCGTGGCCAGGATCAGGTTCAAAGTTCTGACCCTGGCCTACACTGCAGCCAAAAGGTCAGGCCCCTCCTACCTACAGGACTTGATCCAGCACTACACTCCTGCTCGACCACTTCGCTCTGCTGGTGCAGGGCGACTTGCACTTCCCTCCCTCCGTGTCAACGGCACTCGCTCGTCCCGACTGCGGAGCTTCTCCACTCTAGCTCCCCAGTGGTGGAATGAACTCCCCACTCCGTTGCGCTCTGCTGAAACGCTGTCTGTTTTCTGTCGTGGTCTGAAAACACACTTTTTCAGACTCCACCTTGATTAACTACATATATAAGGCCAAATATATAGTATGTTCTTTCTGTTTATTTTCTATTTGGTTTATCTATTTCATAGCTTAGAATGTATAGCCGACTGTATTCTGTATTCTGTTGACTACTAGCGATAGCTCCTACGTTGTGAGAAAGTTGTGCTTTGTTGGATTTGCTTTGTAGATTGTGTCTATGACCTTCAATATGCACTAATTGTACGTCGCTTTGGATAAAAGCGTCTGCCAAATAAATGTAATGTAATGTAATGAGAACAATGGCTGACAAACATTTAGAAATTACAATAGGTAGATCTGCTCTATTGTTATTTACTGTAACATATAAATACACAGTGATTCCTGTACTGCAGAGTACCTAATGTATACTACTACAAGTGGACCACAGTATGGACAGCATAGTGTGCACAAGCTAAGCTGGCAGTATCCCTTGTGTGCATACCGAAGCCACCCCAACATGGAGTAAATACGAAAGAGCCTGTCCTCTCTGTAGCTGAGACAAGCTTATCTTACCAGCCTTAAAAGGACCTGAAACACGGAAATATGCCTTTCACAGTGCTGCAGAAATTAGCTCCACACCCACACATGCACATACACACAGAAACACACACATATACACACTCACACATGCACACACACACACACACACACACACACACACACACACACACACACACACACACACAAGATAGACCAGAGCAGCTCACACATGTTGTCATATGTGAGTTTCCAGTGTGATGCTCTGTTTTGAAATTGGTTCAATGAAACCATTGCTTTTTCATTTCTCAGTCATGCCAAGGGTGGCTGTGTCATTCCAAAAGACACTTCTCCCGCTGCTTGGCCAGAGTATATATTATGTGTGATAAACATGAGAATATGAGGCCTGATCAAGAGCAATGAGCAGAATAAGGTACTTTTGGTTTTACTTTTACTCCCAGTACAGTAATTTTTTTATTTTTTCATTTTCTCCTTTGTTATTTTACTTTGTCAACTAAAAATAAAAAACCATCTCAGTGTCTTTTTTTTGTATATTTGAGTATATTTATAATTTGCATTCATTTGTTGACTAGTGTTTATTATTTGAAGGAAAAATGTCATTTTGGGATGAGAGTGTATGGTTTTGAAAATAGTGCTTGATTTGACAAGAGATATATGAAGTTTTGCAGAAAGAGTTTACCGTGTGGGTTTTGTGTTTCTAATTTTGAAAAATTTGTTTTAATTTCATAAAATGTGTCTAAACAATTGAGAAAAACTGTAATTTCAGAAAATTTGTATAAACAATTGAGAAAAACTATAATTTTCATTTTTAATAATGCATGGACATTATAGGACTTATACTTATTTCTGAGTACTGTAACACCAGGCCACGAAATCATCACTTCATAGCATTGTGAAACATTTGTGCTATGGGAGGTTTGGAAGTGCATCATTTCCTCACCACCGAGCCAGCATTTGACACACGGCGGTTCCCCCTGTGCGCCAAAATTAATTGTGAGGCTCATAAAGAGTGAAGTGAAGAACCACCAGTGATAAAAGAGTGCAGTTAAAATAAATGAGTGACAGGTACTCTGAACCAGGGAGATCTGTCTGGTTGAGGGAGTTGAAGGATTAGTGTAAGGTTCGGAGAACCAGACGTGACCGATAAGAAATCTAAAAGCGTATCCAGAAGATATGCCACAAAAGCGGATATAACCGCTTAAAGAAATAAAACAAAAGAATGAGAAAAAAACTTGCCGGCAGACGCCAAATGAAAACTACCTCAAAAGGAGGCGAGACTCGAAAATAGCGAGTAAAAATAACAAAATAACAAAATAACCTCATGCTCTAAAAAAAAATAGCACACACGAGAGGTAGAAAATCCAAAAGAAAAACCCAAGTAAACGGATGAAGGAAAGAAATTGAAAATCAAATCTGTTGCCTAAGCTCTCGTAGCAAAAAAGCTGAACACAAAAGGTAACAAGTCGAGAAAAGCGAAAAATTGGAAAGAAAAGAATAAACCAATCTAATCCTAATTATAACTGGACTTGCTGCGTTTCTTATTTGTACAAACCAGAAATGCAGTGACCGAATTCCTATACCTTTACCGACTTTGTTTGTCAAAATAGCAAAGACAATATCAAAGTGCAGGAAGACGGAAGTCCTGAGCTATTTATAACCGGCAGGAAACACCAAACAGGTGTGAGGAATAATAGCCGGGCTATTATCCAGATCCAAACACTGGAATGGATAGAGCGCCCCGATGACGCCAATAAAAATAATGACCGCAGAAACAACCGAGGCTGCCAATAACTATGACATAGATCAGGGATCCTCAATCTTATCCAGAAAGGGCCGGTGTGGGTGCAGGTTTTTGTTCCAACCAAGCAGTTACACACCTGATTCTACTAATCAACCACAAGAGACTTTGCTAAACCCTTGATGAGTAGAATCAGGTGTGTTACTGCTTGGTTGGAACAAAAGCCTGCAGCCACACCGGCCCTAACTGGATAAGATTGAGGACCCCTGACATAGATAGATTGAGAGAGAGAGAGAGAATGGCAGACATGTACACTCATAGTAATGAACACACTGTTTCCCAGCAGCAGGAGGATGCGACCTTGTTTTTGTGCCCCCTAACCCTCCACCCCCCCCTCTCCAGTGCCACTTAATAAGAGCAGCAGTGTTACGGTTCTAACCGTTCCACGCCATGTTTTATGTTTATTGTTATGTCACGCCCTTATTTGTATTCACGTTCTGTCATAGTTTATTAGTTTGCATACATATTTCCATGTTTTTCCGCAGCCTTGCGTTCATGCTGTTTCTTCTCTTGCTGTCACTCACGCTTCCCTAATTGTTTCATTCTCCCTTGTCTATTACTAATATACTAACGTTAGATCAGGATTGGGTAATACTAACTATCTAACCATGTGTTCATGTTTACCTTACGTTTCTCGTACATGTTAATTACTAATTTACTAACGCTAGGTCAGGATAGGTTAACTACTAACGATTTACTAATTGCCTCGTTACGTGTCTCATTTTCTCAAGCTGTTGTGAATTTCCTGCTGCTCTCAAGCTAAGTGTCTGCACCTGTCTACACCTGCATATAAGATCAGTGTTCATGTCATGTCCTTGCGAAATTGTTGCCTCACTAGCACTCTTAAGCATTTGTCAAGTTTACGTTTTCTGATTTCCTGTTTTGATCCAAGCCTGTTTTTTGACCACTGTTTACTGCCAGCCTTTTGTTTTCACTGCCTGTCCTGACCACGATTCCTGCTTGCTGATTTTGTACTTTTGCCACGCGGCGAGGACTCCGGTCTGACCCTGCTTGTTTTTTCGACTATTCTTTTGCCTTCTCCCTTTTGTACCTCTGCCACGCTGATTGCCTTCCTGGTTCCGAACTACTGCCTGGCTTACCGATGGCGAGACTGCCTTCTCCCTCGGTACTTTTGTTTATTGGCTGGATCTTTTTGTGTATGACCTTTGCTTGTGCTAAGACAACGATTACTGGACTTTCCTTAATAAAACCCTTGCGGGTATTTATTACATCTGTTGTTCTGAGTTGTGCTTCTCGGGTCCAACCCTCCACGCACTACGTCTCAAGCAGGCCCCCGAGGCCCTCGTGGGAAAACTGTGTCCTGGGATGAACGGCTCACCCGTCTGAAAAGAGAGCCTTCGAGGCTGTCGTCTCCAAGAAGTTCTTCACCTCTGAGGAGCTCACCTGTCCTGCCCTCTCCCGATCCTGTCCTTTTTTAAACCTTTTTTATCCCTCCAGCAGTGTTTGGTGCCCCAGTGTTGAGGTCAGGGCAGAACCACCCCCCCTTACACCCCCCAAGGAACAAGGTTCTCACAAAAGAAATGCAAATGTGCCACCCCTCCATCCGGCGCATTACTGCGACCCTATTCACAAGTCCCATTCATCGCATTCCCCGCCTCCCGCGTCACGCGAGCCGCACAGCCTTCATCTCTCAGACGGCCTCGCGCTAATCACCCATCAACAGCCTCGTCATCGTGAGCCCTAACAGTGGAGAGGAGGAGGAAGGCGAAGACAAAAGCCCGAAAGAGGGAGATAAACAAAAAACATGGCCGTTAATGAGCGGTGGCTAATGAGGTGAGCGGAATAGCGATCCTGGTGCTTTGAGTTGCTGCACGTCCGCATTAAGGGCAATGGTGCCTTCCACATAATACCTGCTGTGACCACATGACCTCCTCCCTTTTTTTGATTGGCCATATGGCCTTTTTTGATTGATATACAGTACTCATGGGCCAACCCATTTCAACCTTTTCTGATCCAGGGACCCTTACTCAGTCTCAAAGGCATCCAGGGGACCCCCATCATAAGTTAAAGTGGCTTATACTAAAAAATATATATTTTATATTTTGAAATATTTACCCAGCTTCTAGGACTCCCAGGGATCCACAGACCCCTTTGGAAAGGGGGGTCTGTGGACTATGGCAACAATATTTTACAGAATATTTTACATGCTTGAACATGTGAAGACCTGTTGACCTGCTGCATTTATAATGGCTGGTCTAAAGCAAGAAAATACACTTTTTTTTAATGGGCAGCACAGTGGCACGGTAGTGCAGTGGATGGCACTGTCATCTCACAGCCAGAAGGTCTCAGGTTCAAATCCCAGCCTGGGCCTTTCTGTGTGGAGTCTGTTGGAATGAACTCCCCATTCCACTAGGAATTGCAGATACACAATGACACTACAGCTAAGTCACTTGTTTTCCTTTGTGATCTGAAGACACACCTCTTCAGGCTCTTCCTCGACTGACCCACTAAGCTAGCACCACTTTCCGAAACGGAACATACACTAGAAGGCGCATTCAATAAAACTAAAATAAATAATATAGTTTGAAATATTTTCACTGCAACATGTTTTTGTCATCCTAGGCACCTCAATTATGTAAAAAAATGTGAGTACTTTAACTTTTTTTCTGCCAGGTCAGGAGGATATTGTATTTAAATATATTGTAAAATATATTGCAGTGTATTCCATTGGTATATGGGAGGAAGTATGGAGTTTATTTAGTTCCATAAATCTGCGCGAGCACAAAGCTCATCTGCGAGCGCGGAGCTGTGAAGCGAGCAAGCATAGAACCATCCGCGCGAGCAGGGAGCTGCGAGCGCGCGAACTGGGTTTGCTCTCGCGCGAACTGGGTTTGCTCTCGCTCGAAATTAGTTTTCTCTCGCTCGCTGAGTAGGGTATAGTTGCAGCCTGCAGACTCCAAGAAACGCCCCTCCAAGAAACGCCCCTCACTCCAAGAAACGCCCCCAACCAACTACGGTGGCCTTGGGGGATCCTGTTGGTTCGCTGCTGTTAATCCGCAACAAAATTATGCACACTAATATAAATGGGTATATGATGAAAGTATTTAAATGTATGTAAACCAGCTAAACAGTCCGTTCTATCCATATCCATTCTATCCATTGTTACCACTCATATTTCTGTCATGAGCCAAATGAATTACGTTAGAGTGCTATATATTTTTACAATACAAGCTAGTGAAAATTAACATGGCCGGGGAGTCTATTGAAGAAGTCAGTAGTTTGTATTGAAATTATCTGTTATAGCTCGCTAAAAGTATGGATTACGGCGAACCGTTCATAGCCTGCCCCAGCCGGCTGATATTTGTGGAGAGGTGAAGTGCCAGAATAGATAAACTTTCAGAATTACTCGATTGCTTTCGGCCGCTTAAGCGGCCCACAGCGTTCACTTTTTTCAATCGAATAATATGGTGCTGTGTCTGAAGATATTCATATCGAAAGCAATTTATTACATTGTTATTTCGTTGTATTGAAGACAAAAGTAGAATATTTTATGAATTAAACTCATTCGTTAATGCAATTTAGAACTGTTCAATGTGTAACCTAATTGTAATTTTGAATTGTTATTTTGTATTTCTGAATCATTATTGTTTAATCATTGGGCAGGTTATCATTCGAGCAAGCTTGTTACCACCAGCTGTGCCAGCCGTTTCATTTTGTTCATTATTAAACCCTCCAGAATAAAACAGAACAACCCCTCTTTTTTAAATGTCACTCCTAAGTCCACTCTGAGATTCTTTAGTGCAACAGTAGCATTTAAATGGGCTGTATTGCCCTATTGGAATAGGAAAACGACTTCCAGCATAATACATTTTATAGCCTTTTCTTAAACCTAATTTGAAAAAAGAAAAAAAATGCACATATTGACAGACATGATTGTTCACGTCAATTTGTTGGCCTAACTAATGGGCAGGTTGGAGTTACATATACAGCTCTGGAAAAAAATTAAGAGACCACTGCAAAATTATCAGTTGTCTCGTTATTTCGGTTCCGTACTCTAGCACTTTGAGTTTGAAAGGATACAATGACAATGAGGTTGAAGTGCAGACTGTCAGCTGTAATTTGAGGGTATTTCCATCCATATCGGATGAACGGTTTAGAAATTATAAAACCTTTTCTAGGTGGCATCCTATGACAGTGCCATGTTTAAAGTCATTAAGCTCTTCAGTACGACCCATTCTAATGCCAATGTTTATCTATGGCGATTTCATGGCTATGTGCTTGATTTTATGTACCTCTTAGCAGTGGGGGAGGCTGAAACACCTGAACTCAATACTTAGTAGGGGTGTCCACATACTTTTGGCCATATAGTATATATATATACACTGCTTAAAGAAATTAAGGGGACACTTAATCAACTCCTCGTGTAATATCTCCTCCACGCTCTTGAGACTGGGAGCTAGGAGACAATAGGTAACCTAATTCTCGGGGTTAATAGTAAATAGTAAATGTCACTGTACTGTTTTAAGGCTGATCGTGAAAAACGAATAGCCCAACTAAAATGTTCCATGAAACAAATATATATATATATATATATTTCTTATTTCGTCCTAAAACCGTCATTAAATAACGTTATTTACACAATGAGAAATTTGCAGAATGGGTGTAGCTAACGTTAATCTAAAATGTAGGCTATTGCCTGGTGGATTATAAATTAATAATTTTAATTGAAAATCTTACTCTTAGTTTAACTAACCAGGAATGTCATTATTGTAGTGTAGTTGGCCTATATCACATCATGAAAAGTAAAGCTATTTCTGATTATTTGCGCCATGCTTATATCAATAATACAAATGGGCATTCTGATAAGGTCTGGGGTAATTTAGGGTACCCCTCTCCGCAGGGAAGAACAAGTTGTGATTGGCAGACGGTGTCTGACTGATAGCACAACATTCTTTGGTTTGACACATCACTTTAATAGCTAGTTTCAGCACTGGATTAGACGTGTTTCTGAACAAACTTTGTATTTCATAATAATTGCAAGTATAAGTGGCATTGCTGAAAATGAACGAATAGGCTGGTAACGGCATACTTTACGTAGTCTAATGACCTCAGTCGACTGAGCCAGATTTCGCTCATTACGCCGTTTACAAAAATACACAATTCCATACAGATAGCATGACATCATTTAACATTAACGTTGCCCTGCATTGCTCTCTGACAATAAGCAGCTGAAGTAACTACGTCAGTTAGTTCCCTTCTGGAACTGAATGTGCTATACCTAGCTAGTTACATGGATGATCACTTGCTAGATAAACTAAAGAGAGTCAGCAAACTAGGTTAAAACGTAGGTTAAATTCCCTCGTTTTTATTATTATTTTTTTTTTACGTTCAACTACGTTCACATAGCTAATTAGCTATGGAGGTAGATTTGTGTCTTTATTATGCAATCAAACAGAATAGGTTTGCAATCAAAAAAAAGATTTGAGAGCAAAAGTATCAATACAAATCCAAAAGTTTTGTTTGCAAATCCAAAAGTTTTGTTTGCAAATCCAAAAGTTTTATTTGCAAATCGAAATGTTTTGTTTGCAATTCTAAAACTTTTATTTGCAAATCCAAAAGTTTTGCTTGCTACTTCATCCAGTTAATTTTGTGTCTTTATTATTGAATTTAAAAAAAAATGGTTGCAATCAAAATATAGTTTTGAGAGCAAAAGTATTGGCACCGCAAACAAAAATGTTTTATTGCAAGTAAAAATAAATTTGTTTGTCTGCAAAATTTTTTTTTTCTTTTGCAAATCTTTTTTTTGTTTGTTTGCAAATCTTTTTTTTGTTTGTTTGCAAAAAAAAAATTTTTTGCTTGCAAATTTTTGGTTTGTTTGCAAAAAATTTTTTTGCTTGCAAATCTTTTTTTTGCTTGCAAATCTTTTTTTTGAGGAATGTCATATAGCAGGCAGTGTGTATGTGTCATTTAACCAAGGTACGAACACGTAAAGTCAATGTTGGAATATAAAAATAAATTGTGAAAACTGAACGAAATTGTTTTATTTATATGATTGATATGATGTGGTCTATGGTCTAGCTAGCTAATGTAACACGTTAGCTGTCAGCACCCCCCTAACGTTGTAGCTAACCAACATCATGAACATGAATAACCAGTGCAAACTAGCTAGCTAGCGTTATTGGAAACCCTATTACTGTAATGTTACCAACTAAACAAGTTAGCTAGCTAACTAGTTTTACAACAGGCAAGGTCGGATTTAATGTTTAATGGTTTCATGTTTGTAACGTTAAGGACATGAGCAATACAATCAGAAGTTCCGGATTTGTTTTTTGTTCCCCCCCCCCCCCCCCCCCATGTTTCTGACACTTTGAAACTTATGTCGGGCGTCTCTGTCCACAAACTACTCTATTTTACCAAAATGTGTATAAAATGCTATACAATTCTGTTTTGGACACGGTCTTATACAAATGAACTATAACCTCTGTTTTTATTTTATGTTTTATAGCCAACCAGTGACGGTAACGTTAAGTTGTTAGTTTGATTCAGCAAGCAGAAGTTATTCAAGTTCAAATTCAAGTCCTGATCTAACAAAGAAAAGTCAAACCAGTAATACTGTAACGTTAGTGTTCTGCTTTACAGAAGAAACTGTGCACTGTTCGTTATTTGTTTTTACAATTCAGATTTTAACTTGTGTTTTTACTGTAACGTTATTGACAACTCAACCTCTGGATTCTTAGCTGGCTAGCTAACATTACAAGTACAACAGACAGATAGCCAAACATTGTTTTATTGATTGATAGATAGTTCGTTCATAGCTGGAATTACCTATTATTTTTTTCTGAGGGAAGCAGCTAACGTTAACGTTAGCTAAGTTCGCTAACACTTTTTCGCCGTATTTTCATCTAATGTCTTGTTTCCACTTGCACATTCGACCCGTTCCAGAGCCGCGCTGGCTCGACTTCTGAGCATTTCCATTAGTTCAAATTCGAGCCGCGCCAACGAGACCCACTCCAAAAACGGCCCGATTTGTCCTCTGGTGCTGGCTCGAATATAATGGAGCCGCCAGTGCGTTGCTATGGTGATTCACCACAGCAACGTAGCCGAAGAAGACGCGCCTACTCACTTTGTCGGCTGTTTAATAACAACAACAAAAAAATGGAAAAAATAAACAACCCGTGGGGTTTCGAGGAAGTCCAGGCCCTTTTAATGATTTGGGCAGACGAGTCGGTTCAGCAGCAGCTGAATTCATCGCTCAGAAACGAGAATAAATAAATGTTAATTGAAAAAAAGAATCCGATCCAGTACGAAACTATTTTCTATGCCTATTTTGAACCGATCCAACGATCGCGGACTCTGCTGGTTTAAACAATTGAATGTGTTTAGCGAAGATCAATCCACATAAATAACGACTGGGAGGGAGGCCTTTTGTGATAACATATGTCTGCGCTGACGGATACGTTGTTGCTTTTGAAGCAACATATTCCACAACACCAACACAAACAAACCCAACTCGTAGTTCGCCATGTTATAATAGCTAACATTAGCACGGTACTTTGGAACAGCTGTGTCGCGTTACCTAGCAACGATAAATAACGAATCTCTGGCGGAGAACCAGCTCGGATTAATGGAAAAGCAATTTGAGCCGCGCTGTACGTCTCGCATTTGGGTTGCGTTGGCTCTGGAACGGGTCGAATGTGCAAGTGGAAACAAGACATAGTAAAAGTAAATGTAAATCAGTAAAATAGTAAAATCAGAATGTTTGTAAACAGAGGTTGCTACGATACTTCCGGGTGGCCACTCAGCACTTCAAAATCGACTGAACCAGTCGGAGCTGTGTAGAAACAGTTAGCTAACGTACACTATGCCGAAATCGTGTTGTGTTTGGGGCTGTAATGCCAAATGTAATCAGGCACACCGTGGGTTGGGCTTTTTCCGATTCCCCGCTTTAAAGTCTAAATCGACCCAACGGAACCTGTCGATTCAGAGACTTAAAAGAGAGGATACCCCAGATCATACAGTCCATTTGGCTAGCTAGTGAAGGTAACCATATAGCTCGCTAGCTAACGTTAGCTACGTGTTAACGCTAACTTAGATGAAAATACGGCGAAAAAGTGTTAGCGAACTTAGCTAACGTTAACGTTAGCTGCTTCCCTCAGAAAAAAATAATAGGTAATTCCAGCTATGAACGAACTATCTATCAATCAATAAAACAATGTTTGGCTATCTGTCTGTTGTACTTGTAACGTTAGCTAGCCAGCTAAGAATCCAGAGGTTGAGTTGTCAATAACGTTACAGTAAAAACACAAGTTAAAATCTGAATTGTAAAAACAAATAACGAACAGTGCACAGTTTCTTCTGTAAAGCAGAACACTAACGTTACAGTATTACTGGTTTGACTTTGCTTTGTTAGATCAGGACTTGAATTTGAACTTGAATAACTTCTGCTTGCTGAATCAAACTAACAACTTAACGTTACCGTCACTGGTTGGCTATAAAACATAAAATAAAAACAGAGGTTATAGTTCATTTGTATAAGACCGTGTCCAAAACAGAATTGTATAGCATTTTATACACATTTTGGTAAAATAGAGTAGTTTGTGGACAGAGACGCCCGACATAAGTTTCAAAGTGTCAGAAACATGGGGGGGGGGGGAAACAAAAAACAAAACAGGTGTTGTGTCGAATTCTGTTCCCCCACGAAATCATGTTTCCCCTAGCGTTGTTGCGCAGTTATTTGAGGAAATAGGGTAACGGGCGCGCGACCTGAAATCAGCTCGCTCCCAGGGAGGAATGCTCGTGCCACTTACGTGAATCTCAGTTTGAAAAGGCTACGTTTTAAGCGATTTGTTCTTTTGCGACTAGGAAATCTTAAAATCAGAAGCCGCGATATGCATGTCAGCCTATAATACATAAAACAGTGAAATACGTTCAGAAAAGCAGCAAGTGTTCTGGTGGCGTTGTCGTCAGTTTGTATGGTGTCAGTGACTTGGTTAGTAAAAACATTCGTTCGCTTAGTCTTGTAACGTGTACGTTACATAACCGACTGTATAAAATATATATGAAGCCCAATGAACATGATCAGACTGTTTATGAGTAAGATATACAATAAACGTCATACTACAGTTATTTTGACCTTGTCTGAGTATATTATTATTAGTAGCCTACTGTCATTATTATTCCTACGAGTAGAAGAGGATGTGGTGGGGTATTAATGATGGTGGTATTACGAATAGTGGTAACGTTAGTGGTAGCTAAAAGATACGTGATGCTACGGTTATTTTCTTTATCTGGCATGAGTATATTTTTGCATTTTATATGTGTGTGTATATATATGTATATGGATACATGTATATATGCAGTATATATATATATATACATACACACACAGTATATATGAGTGTGTGTGTGTGTGAAAAACGCTATATATAAAGTGAATTAATTATTAATAGTAAACATTATTGTTATTAGTAGCAGTACATTACATTACATTACAGTTATTTGGCAAACACTTTTATCCAAAGTGATGTACAATAAAGGTTACATTCAACAAACTAATACTGGTAATGCATCACCCAAAATAGTCAATTCACCAAGTTTCACCATCTTACCACCTTATCTGTCCGTTTCCATAGGGGGAACAGTATCTGACAGCTGAATTCAGGCCTGTCAGATAACGTGCCCCCTATGATTCTGCAGAAAGGAAGGGCTCACATACACCAAACTAATAGTGGTTACTCATCTCCCCATATAGAGATAATTCACCAAGTTTCATTATCTTACCACCTTATCTGTCCGTTTCCATAGGGGGAACGGGATCTGACAGCTGAATTTAAACCCATCAGATATCGTGCCCCCTATGATTCTGCAGAAAGGAAGGGCTCACATACACCAAACTAATACTAGTAACTCATCTAACCATATAGAGATAATTCACCAAGTTTCACCATCTTACCACCTTATCTGTCCGTTTCCATAGGGGGAACGGGATCTGACAGCTGAATTCAGGCCTGTCAGATACCGTGCCCCCTATGATTCTGCAGAAAAGAAGGGCTCACATACACCAAACTAATAGTGGTTACTCATCTCCCCATATAGAGATAATTCACCAAGTTTCATTATCTTACCACCTTATCTGTCCGTTTCCATAGGGGGAACGGGATCTGACAGCTGAATGCATGCCTGTCAGATACCGTGCCCCCTATGATTCTGCAGAAAGGAAGGGCTCACATACACCAAACTAATAGTGGTTACTCATCTACCCATATAGAGATAATTCACCAGGTTTCACCATCTTACCACCTTAACTGTCCGTTTCCATAGGGGGAACGGGATCTGACAGCTGAATTTAAACCCATCAGATTCCGTGCCCCCTATGATTTTACAGAAAGGAAGGGCTCACATACACCAAACTAATACTAGTAACTCATCTAACCATATAGAGATAATTCACCAAGTTTCACCATCTTACCACCTGATCTGTCCGTTTCTATAGGGGGAACGGGATCTGACAGCTGAATTTAAACCCATCAGATTCCGTGCCCCCTATGATTTTACAGAAAGGAAGGGCTCACATACACCAAACTAATACTAGTAACTCATCTAACCATATAGAGATAATTCACCAAGTTTCACCATCTTACCACCTGATCTGTCCGTTTCTATAGGGGGAACGGGATCTGACAGCTGAATTCATGCCTGTCAGATACCGTGCCCCCTATTATTCTGCAGAAAGGAAGGGCTCACATACACCAAACTAATACTAGTAACTCATCTAACCATATAGAGATAATTCACCAAGTTTCACCATCTTACCACCTGATCTGTCCGTTTCTATAGGGGGAACGGGATCTGACAGCTGAATTTAAACCCATCAGATTCCGTGCCCCCTATGATTTTACAGAAAGGAAGGGCTCACATACACCAAACTAATAGTGGTAACTCATCTAACCATATAGAGATAATTCACCAGGTTTCACCATCTTACCACCTTATCTGTCCGTTTCCATAGGGGGAACGGGATCTGACAGCTGAATTTGAACCCATGAGATACCGTGCCCCCTATGATTCTGCAGAAAGGAAGGGCTCACATACACCAAACTAATACTAGTAACTCATCTAACCATATAGAGATAATTCACCAAGTTTCATTATCTTCCCACCTTATCTGTCCGTTTCCATAGGGGAAACGGGATCTGACAGCTGAATTCAGGCCTGTCAGATACCGTGCCCCCTATGATTCTGCAGAAAGGAAGGGCTCACATACACCAAACTAATACTAGTAACTCATCTAACCATATAGAGATAATTCACCAAGTTTCACCATCTTACCACCTGATCTGTCCGTTTCTATAGGGGGAATGGGATCTGACAGCTGAATTTAAACCCATCAGATTCCGTGCCCCCTATGATTTTACAGAAAGGAAGGGCTCACATACACCAAACTAATACTAGTAACTCATCTAACCATATAGAGATAATTCACCAAGTTTCACCATCTTACCACCTGATCTGTCCGTTTCTATAGGGGGAACGGGATCTGACAGCTGAATTCATGCCTGTCAGATACCGTGCCCCCTATGATTCTGCAGAAAGGAAGGGCTCACATACACCAAACTAATAGTGGTAACTCATCTCCCCATATAGAGATAATTCACCAAGTTTCATTATCTTACCACCTTATATGTCCGTTTCCATAGGGGGAACGGGATCTGACAGCTGAATTCATGCCTGTCAGATACCGTGCCCCCTATGATTTTGCAGAAAGGAAGGGCTCACATACACCAAACTAATACTAGTAACTCATCTAACCATATAGAGATAATTCACCAAGTTTCATTATCTTACCACCTTATCTGTCCGTTTCCATAGGGGGAACGGGATCTGACAGCTGAATTCAGGCCTGTCAGATACCGTGCCCCCTATGATTTTGCAGAAAGGAAGGGCTCACATACACCAAACTAATAGTGGTAACTCATCTCCCCATATAGAGATAATTCACCAAGTTTCATTATCTTACCACCTTATCTGTCCGTTTCTATAGGGGGAACGGGATCTGACAGCTGAATTTAAACCCATCAGATTCCGTGCCCCCTATGATTTTGCAGAAAGGAAGGTCTCACATACACCAAACTAATAGTGGTAACTCATCTCCCCATATAGAGATAATTCACCAAGTTTCATTATCTTACCACCTTATATGTCCGTTTCCATAGGGGGAACGGGATCTCACAGCTGAATTCATGCCTGTCAGATACCGTGCCCCCTATGATTTTGCAGAAAGGAAGGGCTCACATACACCAAACTAATACTAGTAACTCATCTAACCATATAGAGATAATTCACCAAGTTTCACCATCTTACCACCTGATCTGTCCGTTTCTATAGGGGGAACGGGATCTGACAGCTGAATTTAAACCCATCAGATTCCGTGCCCCCTATGATTTTACAGAAAGGAAGGGCTCACATACACCAAACTAATAGTGGTAACTCATCTAACCATATAGAGATAATTCACCAAGTTTCATTATCTTACCACCTTATCTGTCCGTTTCTATAGGGGAAACGGGATCTGACAGCTGAATTTAAACCCATCAGATTCCGTGCCCCCTATGATTTTACAGAAAGGAAGGGCTCACATACACCAAACTAATAGTGGTAACTCATCTAACCATATAGAGATAATTCACCAGGTTTCACCATCTTACCACCTTATCTGTCCATTTCCATAGGGGGAACGGGATCTGACAGCTGAATTTGAACCCATGAGATACCGTGCCCCCTATGATTCTGCAGAAAGGAAGGGCTCACATACACCAAACTAATACTAGTAACTCATCTAACCATATAGAGATAATTCACCAAGTTTCATTATCTTACCACCTTATCTGTCCGTTTCTATAGGGGAAACGGGATCTGACAGCTGAATTTAAACCCATCAGATTCCGTGCCCCCTATGATTTTACAGAAAGGAAGGGCTCACATACACCAAACTAATAGTGGTAACTCATTTAACCATATAGAGATAATTCACCAGGTTTCACCATCTTACCACCTTATCTGTCCGTTTCCATAGGGGGAACGGGATCTGACAGCTGAATTTGAACCCATGAGATACCGTGCCCCCTATGATTCTGCAGAAAGGAAGGGCTCACATACACCAAACTAATACTAGTAACTCATCTAACCATATAGAGATAATTCACCAAGTTTCATTATCTTACCACCTTATCTGTCCGTTTCCATAGGGGGAACGAGATCTGACAGCTGAATTTTAACCCATCAGATACCGTGCCCCCTATGATTCTGCAGAAAGCAAGGGCTCACATACACCAAACTAATAGTGGTAACTCATCTAACCATATAGAGATAATTCACCAGGTTTCACCATCTTACCACCTTATCTGTCCGTTTCCATAGGGGGAACGGGATCTGACAGCTGAATTTGAACCCATGAGATACCGTGCCCCCTATGATTCTGCAGAAAGGAAGGGCTCACATACACCAAACTAATACTAGTAACTCATCTAACCATATAGAGATAATTCACCAAGTTTCATTATCTTACCACCAAATTTGGGTGGCAGTGTAATGTAATGGTTAAGGAACTGGCCTTGTAACCGAAAGGTTGCAGGTTCAATTCCCGGGTAGGACACTGACGTTGTACCTTTGAGCAGGTACTTAAGTTGAATCGCTTCAGTATATGTCCAGCTGTATAAATGGATAATATGTTTAAAAAAAAAGCTAAAAAGTTGTGTTCGTCGCTCTGGATCAGTGCGTCTGCTAAATGCCTGTAATGTAATGTAAAATTGAGCCCCGTCGGATACTATTACCCCTTGATTCTTAATAAAGGAAAGTCTCAGATTTACCAAACTAATACTGGTTAAACATCTCACCATACAGATATATTTCAGCACCAATACATTACTACGTTGATTTACGTATACACTATATGCTCAATAGTATCTGGACACCGCTTGGTCTGGGGCTGTTTTTTATGGTTCAGGCTAGGCTCTTTATTTCCAGTGAAGGCAAATCTCAACACTACAGCATACCATGACATTCTAGACGATTCTCGCTTTCCACATTTTTGGCAAAAGTTTCAGAATGACAAAGCCCCATGCACAAATAGAAGTCCAGATAGAAATGGTTTGTCGAGAATAATGCTCTTCTGACCGAATGGAAACAAATACACACAGCAATGTTCCAACATCTAGTAGAGAGCCATCCCAGGGGAGTGGAGGCTGTTTTAGCACCAAATGTGGAGTAAATCAAACATATTAATGCCCATGATTTTGGAATGAATGCCCCTGACATTCCATGATTTTGGAATGTCTTCCTGGTGGAAAATATCCCCTTTTGGAATATTGACCTCTCACATATTTCTGATTTTGGACCGTTGTAATGTAACCGTGGAGCATTGACCATTAGTATACTTTCGAGAAAAAACCCCATACCATAAGAAAGCCAGGGACAAAGTGTCCTTTTTCACTCCACATTTGGCCTACCCAGCTCTACTTCCAAGACTTATTTTGACAAACGTAAATGGTAAGGCCAAATCTTGGCCTCATTTTAATCAAAAAGACTTGATCATATTGTAATACTTTGCCTTTGCATTAATTAATTAAGAATTGAAATGAATCATGTAATTACCTGTAAACAACTTTTTAAAAATTATCTCTTATGTTGCTTTATACAGTCTGATGTATGCACATGTCAATTAACAGAGTGGGACCTTTTGTGTTACAGCACTATTATAAGGGGTTATTGACTCTTTAAAGCAGGGGTGCACAGCTCCAGTCCTGTCTATTTATTTTTTTAAATGAATTACTTTATTGTTAATTTTATGACAGCTCTATAAGCTATGCTGGTTCACTCCTGCAGTCTGCGACTGTAGCTGGTGCTTATACAAATGTCAGCTCAGGATATGATTGAGATAATTAAATAATTAAGAGCAGAAACTTGCACAAAATCCTAAAATGGATCGACCCTTGCTGTGCATCAGTCTGAACAAGGACATTTTGTCCCAAACTTTTTTATGATGGTATGTTTTTTCCCCCCGCAAAGGTATACCAATGGTCATTGCTCCAATGTTACATGATCGGTATCAAATTATCAGAAAGATCGCAGAGTTTAAGATTCAAAAAAGGCCCTTTTACCATACCTCCCATTACATACTTCCCATTACCTTTTTGTTAATGGTAAGATTAATAAATTAATGAATGAGAAGAACTGTGAGACACCATCATAAAAAGAAAAACATAAATAACTTTAATAAGAACAACAAAATAATAATAATATTTACAACAAAAACATTTATAAAAAAATAAGTAATAAGTAATAACAAGAAAATGATAAATAAGTGATAGCTAATTATGAACTATAATACAGTAGAATGGAAGAACAGAAATAAATATAAATACAAAAGCCAGAATTACTAGAACATACATGCTGAGCACATGAATGGCTTTTCCATCGCTGGATTCCCCACACATTGATGATGGAACCACCTTCCACAGTCATCACATGAAATCTGTAATGTAAAAAAATACTGTTATCTAGCAAAGAAAATTACTTTTTATTAAATAACATTTAAAAATGGTATGTTTGGGGGCTGTTGTTGACAAAAATCCAGGTTCAAGAAGTAAAAGACCTCCCCAGTATTTTGTTCCAATCACCTTGATTTGATAATTAGCAGAATTCTTCAGCCAGGAGGTAGGAATAATTAATGAAATCAGCTGGATGAGTTAATGGGTAGAAGAAACTCATGGCAGGACTTTTACTTTCTGACCCCTGGACTTTCCACCTCAGGGGGGTATTTCACAAAGCAAGATCACTGAGTTAGCTGGATAACTGCACTGAATAAAACCCAGAACAGCTCTTTTTACTTCAGTCCGTGTTCCATATTTGGGAGGGTTCAATCAGTGCAGTAATACAGCTAACTCTGTAATCCTGCTTCATGAAATACCTCCCTGATTGGCGGCTCCACCTTTTAAAGCACTCCTTCAGTGCATGGACATGCCACATGGTCTGGTTTCGAATCCAGTGTCAGTGCTTGGTAGACAGCAATGCATAATTGGCTCTTGTGTTGGTGGGATTTTGGAAAAACTTTGGGCGCGTCCCAATACTCAAAAAATGCACCCTCCTTTCCTCCATTACCACCTCTTCTCCTCCGTGCCCCGGAAACCAATCTTTAGTGTTTTAATATAATCACTGATTACATATTAATTATATATTAATGGTTACATATAGTAATAAATAGTTAATATCTCGACACAAACCGCAAAATGTCAGGTACAGTGTATACTGTACATGCAAATACTTGTACTTGAAACATACAGGCAGTTTTGCATATTTCTGGGTAGGAGACCAATGGAGGAGAGGAGTGGCAGAAAGGAGATGTGGAGTGAAGAATATTGGGACACATCCTGTGTTTTGTGCACTAGTGACCCCCTATTGGTCATGTACATGTCTGTAATAGGCCTGTCAATGCAAACGTATTAAATGTTTCCTCTGATGGTATGACTGCGTAAGCATAGCCAGTGGACTGCAGATGAAAAGAAGTGGTGGCATACAGCAGCATGTGTTTCAGAGAAGAGCACATGCTGGTCTCACATTCTCCTGATTTAACAGGGTATGAGACAGGCTTAGGAAGTTCAAGAAAAATAAAAATTGCGGTTGCAAATTGTTCTACTAAGGTTAGGGTTTTGACTGCATACTGCATTGCATAGCTGTTTTCTTCTTACTAAGAGGTAGGTGAATGCTTGATACATTTTTCTAAGGATTTCACTTGCATGCTATATACATTATGTTATTCAAAATACCCAATTCAGCACTGCCTCAGACTCCTCGTCCACATTTTTCTCTCCGCAGAAGTGACAGAGGTTGGTTAGATCATCTGTGTGATAAACATAATCACTTCAGAAAAGGGAAACGCATTTCTCAAGATAAGCTGTTCCAACTTCTAGCCCATCAATTTTCAAATCTTTTAGTAATCACATTTAATTCTGTCATCAGCTTTAACTGATTGTCATGGTTTTACAGGTAAGTTCTTTAGATTTTGTTTGTCAGTAATGCTACCTGTTAGTAGTGCTATTACACAATATACCTGACTCTCTGAGCAGAGTGGTGGCAATTTCCCAACGCACACAAGTTATGTTTCCAAAGTCTTGAGGAAATCTGACTGTTTCCTCCTCCAAGATTTTCTCTGCAAACTGAAAATATAAAACAGAAGATATCCTTTTATTAACTTCTACTGCTTAAATTATAGTACAACCATTACTATTAGAGGAATTGTAATGTGCATTCACATACTCAAATTTAATGTTAATGGTTCACACACCTTCAATGCAAAGACTCCACAAGAAGTGGAATCCAGCTGTTGGGGATGAGGCACTGTGTCACATCTCCACCTTGACACATGGATGCCTTTCTTCCTCATCAGTGCTCTAAAAATCATAGGGGGCACGGAATCTGATGGGTTTAAATTCAGCTGTCAGATCCCGTTCCCCCTATGGAAACGGACAGATCAGGTGGTAAGATGGTGAAACTTGGTGAATTATCTCTATATGGTTAGATGAGTTACCACTATTAGTTTGGTGTATGTGAGCCCTTCCTTTCTGTAAAATCATAGGGGGCACGGAATCTGATGGGTTTAAATTCAGCTGTCAGATCCCGTTCCCCCTATAGAAACGGACAGATAAGGTGGTAAGATAATGAAACTTGGTGAATTATCTCTATATGGGGAGATGAGTTACCACTATTAGTTTGGTGTATGTGAGCCCTTCCTTTCTGCAAAATCATAGGGGGCACGGTATCTGACAGGCCTGAATTCAGCTGTCAGATCCCGTTTCCCCTATGGAAACGGACAGATAAGGTGGGAAGATGCTGAAACTTGGTGAATTATCTCTATATGGTTAGATGAGTTACTAGTATTAGTTTGGTGTATGTGAGCCCTTCCTTTCTGTAAAATCATAGGGGGCACGGAATCTGACAGGCCTGAATTCAGCTGTCAGATCCCGTTCCCCCTATGGAAACGGACAGATAAGGTGGTAAGATGGTGAAACTTGGTGAATTATCTCTATATGGGGAGATGTGTTACCACTTTTAGTTTGGTGTATGTGAGCCCTTCCTTTCTGCAGAATCATAGGGGGCACGATATCTGATGGGGTTAAATTCAGCCGTCAGATACTGTTCCCCCTATGGAAACGGACAGATAAGGTGGTAAGATGGTGAAACTTGGTGAATTATCTCTATATGGGGAGATGTGTTACCACTTTTAGTTTGGTGTATGTGAGCCCTTCCTTTCTGCAGAATCATAGGGGGCACGATATCTGATGGGGTTAAATTCAGCCGTCAGATACTGTTCCCCCTATGGAAACGGACAGATTAGGTGGTAAAATGGTGAAACGTGGTGAATTGACTATTTTGGGTGATGCATTACCAGTATTAGTTTGTTGAACGTAACCTTTATTGTACATCACTTTGGATAAAAGTGTCTGCCAAATAACTGTAATGTAATGTAATGTACTGCTACTAATAACAATAATGTTTACTATTAATAATTAATTCACTTTATATATAGCGTTTTTCACACACACACACACACACTCATATATACTGTGTGTGTATGTATATATATATATACTGCATATATACATGTATCCATATACATATATATACACACACATATAAAATGCAAAAATATACTTATGCCAGATAAAGAAAATAACCGTAGCATCACGTATCTTTTAGCTACCACTAACGTTACCACTATTCGTAATACCACCATCATTAATACCCAACCACATCCTCTTCTACTCGTAGGAATAATAATGACAGTAGGCTACTAATAATAATATACTCAGACAAGGTCAAAATAACTGTAGTATGACGTTTATTGTATATCTTACTCATAAACAGTCTGATCATGTTTATTGGGCTTCATATATATTTTATACAGTCGGTTATGTAACGTACACGTTACAAGACTAAGCGAACGAATGTTTTTACTAACCAAGTCACTGACACCATACAAGCTGACGACAAAGCCACCAGAACACTTCCTGCTTTTCTGAACGTATTTCACTGTTTTACGTATAGGCTGACATGCATATCGCGGCTTCTGATCTTAATATTTCCTAGTCGCAAAAGAACAAATCGCTTAAAACGTAGCCTTTTCAAACTGAGATTCACGTAAGTGGCACGAGCATTCCTCCCTGGGAGCGAGCTGATTTCAGGTCGCGCGCCCGTTACCCTATTTCCTCAAATAACTGCGCAGCAACGCTAGGGGAAACATGATTTCGTGGGGGAACAGAATTCGACACAACACCGGAACTTCTGATTGTATTGCTCATGTCCTTAACGTTACAAACATGAAACGATTAAACGTTAAATCCGACCTTGCCTGTTGTAAAACTAGTTAGCTAGCTAACTTGTTAAGTTGGTAACGTTACAGTAATAGGGTTTCCAATAACGCTAGCTAGCTAGTTTGCACTGGTTATTCATGTTCATGATGTTGGTTAGCTACAACGTTAGGGGGGTGCTGACAGCTAACGTGTTACATTAGCTAGCTAGACCATAGACCACATCATATCAATCATATAAATAAAACAATTTTGTTCAGTTTTCACAATTTATTTTTATATTCCAACATTGACTTTACGTGTTCGTACCTTGGTTAAATGACACATACACACTGCCTGCTATACGACATTCCTCAACGTTAGTCGGCAGTAGAGCCGCAGACCCATTATCCACCCGGAAGTAAGTTCTTTGCTGTTGTGACGTCACGCTAATTTGTCCTATAGAGACGTGTCTTACAGATTTCAGTGTAGGTCCCGCCCACGAGGTTCCTCTTTTCAAAAAAAAGATTCGCAAGCAAAAAAAAGATTTGCAAGCAAAAAAATTTTTTGCAAACAAAAAATTTGCAAGCAAAAATTTTTTTTGCAAACAAACAAAAAAAAGATTTGCAAAAGAAAAATTTATTTTTGCAGACAAATTTATTTTTACTTGCAATAAAACATTTTTGTTTGCGGTGCCAATACTTTTGCTCTCAAAACTATATTTTGATTGCAACCATTTTTTTAAAAATTCAATAATAAAGACACAAAATTAACTGGATGAAGTAGCAAGCAAAACTTTTGGATTTGCAAATAAAAGTTTTAGAATTGCAAACAAAACATTTCGATTTGCAAATAAAACTTTTGGATTTGCAAACAAAACTTTTGGATTTGCAAACAAAACTTTTGGATTTGCAAACAAAACTTTTGGATTTGTATTGATACTTTTGCTCTCAAATCTTTTTTTTGATTGCAAACCTATTCTGTTTGATTGCATAATAAAGACACAAATCTACCTCCATAATTAGCTGAAGGGGCGTTTCTTGTAGTGAGGGGCGTTTCTTGGAGGGGCGTTTCTTGGAGTCTGCAGCTGCAGCTATGTATACTTGCGCTCGCTCGCCAAGTTCATTTTTGAGACTTTGGGGGCGGGGATGGAAAACACAGTGGCTGATGTCTCCACTCCTTTGATTGGTCACTTTAAATAGCGGCCTTGACTTGTGTGATTTGCCATTTATATCGCGGTATACTGCGACGAAGAACATGGCTATCATGCAAGATACTCATTTTGTTGACTCGGTGTAGGCCTACTTTAATAATTTCATCATAGCTAGGCATTTGATGTGTTTATAGAAGCCACCACGAGTTTTCATTAACTAGCCTAGATGGCTAAACTTAACGTTACTAAAAACCTGAAACTGAATGTTACTTAGCCTATTAACCACAAAACTTGCAGTTACTCTGAATATGTCCACGCTTCTTTATATAATGCCTCGACGTGCTTCAGTAGCCTATAGTTGTTGTGGAAATGTGGATTTAGCTCATATCTTCCAGTGCTCATTTCTCGGACAGAATGTATTTAAAATGCTTGTCATTTTGAAGTAGCTACCGGATGGAATTTAATAGGCCTACATTTGAGAATAGTAATGTAGCCTTTCCGTTGATGTAGGTGCATTAATAGGCTAGCTAGATATGATCCATTATCATCAATGAATATAAAATTATTATATTCGTAAACCTATACTCAAGTTTTCAGATTTCAAAAGTGAAGGTTGTTATGTTAGGTTACCATTTCGACACTGGGGTCAATAGGGGAATTTAATTCGAATTTAACCTTCTAAAGTTGTTATGAAATTGAATATATTCCAACATAATTTGCATAACAGGCTATATTAGCTTATTGTCGGGCGCAATTTGTTGGCTATAATGAATGACGCTCCTTCTAATCTGTTATAGGCGGTATCGTCCAGTATAACGTGTGCAGGGTGCAGTATAACGCAATGGGACATTGTCAATGTTTAAAATATGTTTTTTAGTTAGCCTACAGATGAATGCAGTAGTAGAAGGTCTAGCCTACATAGTATGTATGTGTATGTGCTGTTCATACAATTATCTGAATTATACAATTCATACAAGTATCCGAATTATAGCGAAACCAATAGTTTCAACAAATGAACACAGCAAATAAAGAACGTTGTCCGCGATGCAATTCGCCATGGCTCGGCATTTAAGCGCAATACGATGGCACGATAAGTGCAAATCAGCATTGATTGATCAGAGGTGGGAACGTCAATGTGCAGATAAAGATTTAGTTAAAATAATCAGGAAGCCAGGAATTAAACGCTAATGCACAATTATGTTGTTTGTTGACAGTTAATATACTTCCTTTAGCCTAATATTAGGTTACCTTTTGCGCATAATGCCTGGACCCATCTCATCAATTTTGTGATTGTAGTCTGAAACCTCACGAAAGTTAATATGTAGCCTAGGATATGTGACTGTCATTAAACGAGTTAGCCTATTCAATTGCAGTACTTTTTATATTTTCTTTCGGTTAATTAAAAGCAGCAAATGCAGCCACACCCAGAGACTTTTAAAATTTAATTTTGAACAACATTGTCAGTGTCCTATTGCGGTTATGTGCACCCTCGTGGACGATAGGCGACCGCATACGCTCATTAAGCAGCGTCACTTAGGCTATTATAGGTTACTAGCCTATACTATCCGACAACATAGTTTACATTAGAATTCAAATTCATACCAATTTTAGAAGGTTAAATTCGAACTCAATTTCATGCCAATACACCCCTTTATGCCTAGCCTATATAAACAAGGCATAGCTACGGTTAGATTATAACAAGCACGTTCAAGATACAGTAGCCTATGTCAAGAGTAGGTAGCTATAGGCTAGGACGCTAGGTGATTTCACATGGATCGGGAAATAGGCAGATACCATCTCAGCTCCATCCCCAACACCAGTGTCAAAATAGTAACGACAAGCCTAGGCCTAATGAACGCTATTCGTCATTTTATGAAATCTGTAGAACAAAACTTGAATATTAAAAAAATACGAAAACCTAGGTGTTACGATCTCAGTTACGTTAGCGGTAAGGACCCAGACGCGGACCACAGGATCAGGCAAAAGGAGTGGTTTATTGTCCATGCAGGAGTCAAGCCAGGAAGTCAGACGTAGGGAGGTACAAAACGGCAGGCAAAGGGGCAATCAAGGGCAATCCAAATATCAGGCAGTACCAGGGGACAAGGCAGGAGAATGGTCAAAAAATCAGGCAAGGTCGAAACCGTAAAACAAACTAGACAGACAAGGGCAAGGCAAAAGAATAGTCGTATCAAAAGGTATCTCGGAAGAATAATCAGATCACTGGCTTCAGGAACAGGCAGGCACAGGGAAAGAAAATCAACGTTCTGACAAGGGACTGAAGAAAACACAGGGATTAAATACACAAGTAACCAATGAGACAAGAGGAATCAGGTGTGTGAGAGGGAGGGACTCCAAACGAGAAACAATGAGAATACATTGGGCGGATAATCAATCACGTAGACAACTAGGGAAAACGCGGACTGGATTGCAAACATATACACGATAACAGATGACCTGGAGTTTCAGGAAATCGTGCAAAGATTAAGAGAACAGGGAGAGGAGATTAGATGCAGCTGCGAATGATTAGCAGGGACAGAACAGCATGAAAATGTACGCTCTAATATGTTAGTGAGATTAGTAACTATACACACCCCTGCCGTTAGTATGATTAGTAAGTATATACAAATTAGTTTGTTAATGGAGTTAGTAGATCTTATCTATCATTAGTATGTTAGTGGTAATTAGTAAATCTAAGTGCACAGAGATAGGTGTGAAGCAAGAGGGAACCCGAACACCAATGAGATCACCCGAATGGTACAGAGACGTAAACAGGGAGTGACAGATCAGAAGTAAACAAGCAGACAAAGGACAACTAGGAAAAACCGGAAAATAAACAAGCCAGAATACAAACTAAGAATAAACAATACATACAAAATAAAGATACAAATAACAGGCAATACTCAGATCCTTACACTAGGTCTATAGCCTAGCCCTAGTCCTTTTATATTGATTGTTCATAATGGATCAGATATCCATCTATTCATCAAAGATTAACATAGCCTACATCAAATAATATATCACTATTATCAGATGTAGGCTTTCGTGTTAAATTCCATCTGGAAATTCAAAAATGACAAACATATTGATTAGGCTACATTCTGTCTGATAAATTAGCGCAGTTTAGAAGATATAATCCACATTTCCATGACAACTATACTGACGCATGTTAAGCCATTAGCCTAGCCTATGAAGTGTGGATGACATATCCAGAGTAACTGCAAGTTTTGTTGCTAAGCAGTAGCCTAGTTTAACATTCAGTTTCAGGTTTTTAGTAACGTTAGCCATGACGGAAGCTTTCGGCAAACTTTAAGGTGACTTCTGTAATATATCAAATTGCATATTATTAGATTAGGCCTACACAGAGTATATAAATATTCCATGATCAGCATGCTCTTAGTCGCAGTAGTATACCTCTGTAGGCAACCATGCAGAAACAGAAATGAAGAATGGTTCGTGTTGAATGAATCTGCGATTCCACGATCAAATGGCCAATCACACAAGTCAAGGCTGGTATTTAAAGTGACCAATCAAAGGAGTGGAGACATCAGCCACTGTGTTTCTCATCCCCGCCCCCAAAGTCTCAAAAATAAACTTGGCGAGTGAGCGTGAGGAAACAAATTTCGAGTGAGAGCAAACCCAGTTCGCGCGCTCGCAGCTCCGTGCTCGCGCGGATGATTCTATGCTCGCTCGCCTCACAGCTCCGCGCTCGCAGATGAGCTTTGTGCTCGCGCGGATGGTTCTCTGCTCGCTCGCTTCATAGCTCTGTTCTGTGCGCTCGCTTCACAATTCCACGCGCGCGCTATTCATGGAACTAAATAAACGCCATAAGGAAGGCCCCTCTGTTTTTCTGCTCAGACTATCAGCTTCCATGTGCAAAAAGGAACACTTATGTTTTCTTTTCCTGTTTAATAGTTGTTTTAATTGGCTTGTTTCTCATTTCTGGTGGATTTGTGGGAGGGAGGAAGGGAGGGAGTGAGCGATGTCACAAAGCTTTAAATGGTAAATGGACTGCACTTATATAGCCAAGGCGGAGCGCAGGTGCACTCTGCATTCTGCGGATTATCTGGCTAAGAAGGGGGGATAGAGGAGGTGCTGAGAGAGGGAAGCCTGAGGGTGCACGCGGTGCCGTTCTCTGTGAGAAGAAACGAGAGAAATGCACGTCCTCCGGCTGTCTGGGCGAAGCACCTCCATCTGTCCCCAACACTCTCTCCTCCTGCATACGGGCACTGGGGGGTGTTCCACAGAGCTTGGTAATGAGAGTCAGCCTTCATATCTGTATGCCCCTCTCTCACATGGCTTATTAATATTATTACTATTATTATTATTAATATTGTTATTGTTATTATTATTATTATGCTATTACCTCCATGCACCTGGAGATTATATGCAGGTAGGCCCAGTAAGAATATGATTCATGACCGTGATGATAATAATAACAGCAACAACCAGAACAATCATAATCAAAATCTTTATAATAATATTCAGAAGAAGATTAAGAAGAATATGAATATGAATCATACAGGGTGTTATAGTTTCTCTGGAGCCTCAGAGGTGATGTAACCCCCTCCCTGGGTGAGCTGGCATGAAACGTCTCTCAGAGCGCAATCTAGGCACAGCTGCTGCCAACACCTCTAATTACACAGTCCACAGAATCGAAGATACAAGCAAAGTTAAAGCAGCGCGTGTCTAAAAGCCCCCCCCAAAATGCACTCCGTGTGCCGTCCAGACTTTAGCCCCCAGCAGCTCCCCCCGCCAGTGAGGGGGAGTCATAACCAAAGGAAACAAATGCAATGATTTTTTTAGCATATATTATTCAGTTGAGATTTGAGATATGTGTTGCTATCCTGACAGCAGCAAAGTTTTTATACACAGGAGGATGTGGTGTTGATCATTTGGAGCCCATGTTGCTTGCGTAAGCTAAATGGCCAATTTTACAATTTAACTAATCAGCAGTTACTGGGCAGAAGTGAATGTACCTGTAGCTGTACATTTTTTTACATCAAAAGCAAGCGTAGTTATCTTTCTGTTCTTAAAAGAAAAAATATGACTGTCTATAAAGGTCAAAGATTGCACTGACCTTGTTGATGCATCAGGAGAGTCATCAGGTACTGTATTATACATGCAACCCCAATACCCAGTGTGGATGTCCCCTTTTGTGTGGCTGTTACCTGAGAGTGCCTTAAAGGCAACCAAAAAAAACACACACACTAGCTAATGTATAAAATGAGATATCTCAAAAGAGATTGATGAAGCTCAGTAGGGAAAAAAAAAACATTTAAAGATGACAAATGTCGGTTATAATGAGAACTGGAGGCATTGAATCGGACACCAGAGGGCTCAGGGACAGCACACTCGCCATTACTGACCACGCCCCCACCCTGACCCTCCCCAATCACTGGCGGTCTCCCTCGAGCCTCAGCCCTGGCACTGTGCCAGATCTGCCTCGCCGGAACCTTCTACTCTGCCCACAATGTCAGTGTCGTGATTGATGAAAGAATATTACTCTTCTATTACCCTGACAAAGCTATATCCTTAATGACTGAACATTCCCTTCTCATCTTTGTGCACTCCACCCCCCCCCCCCCCCACACCGCCGCTTTCTGCTGAAAAGTGCATCTCAATCGTCGAAATTATACCTTAACTCTCACACAGGCTGAAAGCCAGCTCGGCTGAACGCTCGCCCTGCCCTGCCTTGCCCTGCCCTGCCCAGCCCCAGCTGACGGTATCAATCAATCAATAAATACATTTTTATTGCGCAAGTTCATTGGGCAATTCATTATGTAACCGATTCTAACATAAATCCATCAATGACCTCATTAAAACATTGACAAAATTAATAAACTAAACAAACACGATATAAAAATGATACGTTGGAAACACAATCGTAGCTGTAGTTCTTGAAATAATTTCTAAAAGGCTATGCAAAAGGACGAGGTCGCAACAGGTTATGATAAAGGATGAGTTTTTATCACCAGTTCTGTACAGTTGTGCCAATTCACTCCTAGTCCTGTTTTACATGAACACATTTAGGGCTCTGACCACTACCTAACACTGCATGGACACTGAAACATTTAGGGCTCTGACCACTACCTAACACTGTATGGACACTGAAACATTCAGGGCCCTGACCACTAACTAACACTGTATGGACACTGAAACATCCAGGGCTCTGACCACTACCTAACACTGCATGGACACTGAACACATTATGGTCCCAAATGCGACCCAACCCTGCCTGGACACTTAAAGCCCCAGAGAACAAAGCTTAAAATCATTAAGATGTATGTATGATATCAAACTTGAGTGTGTTATTAAGCCTCCACCAAAGTTTGAATGAAAAAAAAAAAAAAAGATAAAACACTGCTCAAAAACAGCTGAATACAGACCTGTATTAGAACAGTCGGGGCGTGGTCGTAACATTCTAATGAGCACGCTTGATTTCTGTCCAAGAAGACACTCGCCATTACTCACAACAAAAATACAAAATAGCGGAGAGAATCGGGGTTGTACAATATGTACACGGAATTTGAGAGTGTAGAAATTCCACAACCAGATAACCCGCGTTCTCTGGCTTCAAAGGTGGTGACGGAATGGTGGGTTTCAACTAAGTTTCCATGTAATACAGTTTTTTTCAATTGTTTAGACACATTTTCTGAAATTAAAACAAATTTTTCTAAATTCTAAAAACAAAACCCACACGGTCAACTTTTTCTGCTTAACGTCATGTATCTCTTGTCAAAATCAAGCACTATATTGAAAACCACACACTCTCATCCCAAAATGACATTTTTCTTTTGAATAATAAACACTAGTCAACAAATGAATACAAATTATAAATGCCAATTACACACTGGTGTAATCAGGCCACATATTCTCATGTACATCACACATTATATTTTTTCTGGCCAAGCAGTGGGAGAAGTGTCTTTTGGAATGACACAGCCACCCTTGGCATGACTGAGAAATGAAAAGGCAATGGTTTCATTGAACCAACTTCGAAACAGAGCATCACGGTGGAAACTCACCTTGTCCCATATGACAACACGTGTGAGCTGCTCTGGTCTATCGTGTGTGTGTGTGCACATGTCAGTGTGTATATGTGTGTGTTTCTGTGTGTATCTGTATGTGCATGTGCGTGTGTCTGTGTGAATGTGTGTGGAGCTCATTTCTGCAGCACTGCGAAAAGCATATTTCCCCTGAAATATTTCCCATATTTCTAAATGTTCGTCTACCATTGTTTTTCACATACAGGAGAGCTCACATTTTGCCCTTTTATTTGTACTAAAGCTCTGATTGCTGATTGAATAAATCAACTAGTGTTTTACCCGTGAAGAATGTGTGGGTTCATTGATATTGGAGTTTATAGTTTGTAATGGCAGTGTTTTTCCCGTGAAAACAAGAGATATACCTTTTGAAAATTGTGCCTAAAACAAGAGAATTGTGTGAAATGCATTCAAAAAGTGTTAAAAAGACTGAAATTTGTGTTAAAACAAGCAAAATAGTGCTTATAATTTTGAAAAGATTGTTCTTCTGTTGGCACACAAACTTAATGTTTTATTTATCGGGCCATAATACCAATTTTATCCCGAGAGTATTCAAGTGAGTACGTCAGACGTGGACGGAGTCTGGTTTCTGAAGTAAATTCCCTATGACAGATAGAAGGGCTTCGGAGACTATCGACTATTTCTTGAAATCTGATTTATAGAATGAGCCGAAACGTTCCTGGATTAGCCTGTGTGGGATAAGGATACAGACCATATATCTCATGTTCCAATTAATTTTTTTAAGTAATGAATTAATGATTGTAGTTCGACTTGTAGTCCACTTTAACGGACTACATGTCCAGTGCTGCAACGCACGGGTGGTTCTCGACCAATAAGATATCATCATCTTGTCTGTCTGGACATTTTTGGCAGATAGGAGTACTGTCACTGAAGACGAGCTAACGTTAGCTTGCAAAGTTGCCCGAAAAGGACAGAAACTATGCTATGTTTAACCACATAAAGCAATTCTAGCTTTTAGTCCTTCAAGCTATTTAGCTAACGTTAGAAAAAAGTGTTTAAAAACGGAGCTGCGTGCTACTGCTGGCTACCGTTATATGATTATTTGGAGACAATGCTGCTTGTCCGGAGGGAATTATGGGACGTTGAGTTTTTAAAGAGTTCCAGCGCTGGTATATTCACAAAAAAATACTAAAACGTAAAATATACTCAAAGCTGGTCCAGAAAAACTAAATTGTTTGCAAACGGGTGTTATATTGAACAATCCAGGAAATTGACGGTAAGACATAATCACTAGAAATGGTTTAAAAATAAGTTTTAGTTAATGTCTAAGCTCTAAATGAATGGGGAATTAACTTCCGAAACCAGTGTGACGTAGTCACTTGAGTACTCTAGCTAGTTGACGTTGGGTAGCTCGCATGTTGAATGCCATGGAATTGTTTGGTTGGTTACCCTGGCAACTAAAGCTCCACTTCAGTTCTGTGCATTAAAACAAAAATCAACTGCGCTGTACAGCACCGGAGAGTGCAGCGATGAGAAGGCAGAAGGTTATGTGACATTATTATCTAACGTTAGGGCTACACGCTCAACGTTAGCCAAGATACGCGTAACGTTACTAAATCCACAGGGCTAGCTATGTTCAAATGCCATGTTCAAATAAGGCATTAATAGGGGAACGCATTAGTTTTGACAAATGCTGGTGGGAGGGACAAGCGATATATCAGCCTTGTGATTGGTGTGGGATTAGTGACGTCACCATTCCCACTTATAGTACCGCCCAACTTCAATCCAAAAACGAGGGTAAAAGTATCCAGTATCTCTGGAATTCAGAAAGTAATTATTTCCAATACAAGTATATGCATATTGTATGTCCACAAGACCCAAATTAACCTAATTAGAAGGCAATCACAAATATTTATTCCCTGGGGCTTTAACACATCAAGTCCTTAACACAGTAGATAGATAGATAGATAGATATGCTTTATTGTCATTGTCAATTTTCATAACAACGAGATTGAAGTGCATCCTCCACAGTATAAAAAAAAAAAGGAGCTATAAAAAACATTAATGAAATAAAATAAAATACACACATTCATACTGGAACACTCCCCTTTTGCACATCTCCCTTATAAAACCAATTCTAATAAGATAAAAATATAATATAAATAAATAAATAAAAGCACACATTTATACTGGACACTATTGCACATATTGCACTTTTTAAAAAAACCAGCCTTAGTGCATCTATTTATTATTTAGTGCCATTACTGCTTTAGGATAAAAACTGTTCTTTAACCGGTTTGTTCTTGTTTTAAAAGTCCTGTATCTCCTGCCTGAGGGCAGCAGCTCAAACAAACAATGTCCTGGGTGTGATGAGTCCTATTTTTTGCCTTTGTAAGACAACGGGAGCTATAGAGAACTTCCAGAGAGGGGAGAGGGCAGCCAATGATTTTCCCGGCGGTGGTGATGATCCTCTGGAGCGCCTTCTTTTCTGCTGCTGTGCAGCTGGCGTACCACACACACAAACAGTATGTGAGCACACTTTCTATAGAGCAGTGATAGAA
Source organism: Ilyophis sp. 1 JC-2022 (assembly GCA_022702515.1). NCBI lineage: Eukaryota > Metazoa > Chordata > Actinopteri > Anguilliformes > Synaphobranchidae > Ilyophis > Ilyophis sp. 1 JC-2022. The sequence goes on along the minus strand of CM040405.1, from coordinate 59,063,579 downwards.
GGCCACAAGCAGCTTCTGGGAGAGGTGGTTCCTCCTGAGCACTCTCAGGAAGTAAAGTCTCTGCTGTGCCTTCTTTACCTGCTCTGTGGTGTTAGCGCTCCAGTTCAGGCCCTCCTCAATCTTGACGCCCAGGAACCGGAACGTCGAGACCCTCTCCACACTGACCCCCCTGATGTAGAGTGGTGTAATGTCTGTTTTCTTCCTCCTGTAGTCGATGATCAGCTCCTTTGTCTTGGTGGTATTAAGAACCAGGTTGTGGTCCCCGCACCACCGCAACAGCTGCTCTACCTCATCCCTGTATGCCGACTCATCCCCTCCAGAGATGAGTCCGACCACCGTGGTGTCGTCGGCGAACTTTATGATGGTGTTGCTGGGGTGGGCGGGGGCACAGTCGTGGGTGTAGAGGGTGTAGAGTAGGGGGCTCAGCACGCAGCCCTGCGGGGAGCCAGTGCTGAGACTAATAGCTGTGGAGGTGTGGGGGCCTACTCTAACCTTCTGGGAGCGACCCGACAGGAAGTCCAGGATCCAGTAGCAGATAGATGTTGAGAGTCCCAGGTCTGCCAGCTTGGGCACCAGAATGTGGGGGAGTATAGTGTTAAAAGCCGAGCTAAAATCCACAAAGAGCAGCCTCGCATAGCTCTCCCGCTGCTCCAGATGGGTCAAAGTAGCATGGAGAGCTGTAGCAATAGCATCCTCTGTGGATCTATTTGCCTTGTAGGCAAACTGATGTGTGTCCAGAACAGGTGGCAGGCTGTCGATGATGTGACTCCGTACCAGTTTCTCGAAACACTTCATAATAATGGGTGTGAGTGCAACTGGACGGTAGTCGTTCATGCTGTTAATAGTAGACTTTTTTGGCAGCGGGATTATAACCGAGCGCTTCAGGCAGGATGGGACAGTGGACTGGGACAGGGACTGGTTAAAGATTTTGGTAAAAACTCCAGCCAGCTGGTCCGCGCAGTCTTTCAGCACCCATCCAGCCACACCATCGGGTCCTGCAGCTTTCCACGGGTTCACCGCCCTCAGCGTACGCCTCACCTCACACTCCTCCACTGTGAGTGTGTAGCCGCTGTGGACAGGTGGGTGTGATGTGGCCGCCGCTGACTCCACCTCAAAGCGGGCAAAGAAGAGGTTCAGCTCCTCTGCCAGCGAGGCGTCACCCTTAGCAGCTGAAAGGTTGCTGGACTTGTGGCTGGTGATGTGCTGGACCCCCTGCCAAACCTGCCTGTTGTTGTTACTGCTCAGATAGCCCTCTATCCTCCTCCTGTAAGCTGCTCTAGCCTCTCGGATGCCTCTCTTCAGGTTGGCTCTGGCAGCACTGTATTGTGCCCCATCCCCAGACCTAAAAGCATTATCCCTCTCCTTCAGCAGGTTCTGGACCTCCCTCGTCATCCAGGGCTTCCGGTTGGGATAGACCCGTATACACTTTTCTATAGTAACAGTGTCCATGCAGAACTTGATGTAATCAAGGACCCCTGCCGTATATACCTCTAGGTCCTGGTGTTCAAAAGTGTCCCAGTTGGTTCTCTGGAAGCAGTCCTGCAGCTGTTGAGAGGCACCTTCAGGCCATGTTTTTACAGTCTTTGTTATGGTGAGAGCCCTTTTCCTGAGGGGGGTGTATGTCGGGAGCAAAAGCAGGGACCAGTGGTCAGACTGGTCTAGGTGGGGTAGTAGTTTAGCCCTATAGCCGTGCTTGATGTTGGTATAAACCTTATCCAGTGTATTTGCTCCCCTAGTTGCACACTTTATGTGCTGGTGGAGTTTAGGGAGCACTGCTTTCAAATCAGCATGGTTGAAATCCCCAGCTATGATGTGAACAGCCTCAGGATACCTGCTCTGTTGACTGCTAATAGTGTTATGCAAATGTCCCAGAGCCGAGCTAGCATTAGCATCAGGTGGTATATACACCGCGGTTAGCAGTATGACGGTAAACTCCCGCGGAAGATATATGGGCCTGCATTTAACAGTCACATACTCCAGGTCCGGGGAGCAGTGGCTGGCTACCATCTTGGCATTTGTGCACCAGCTGTTGTTCACATAGATGCATAACCCCCCTCCCTTGCTCTTACCGGAGTCCGTAGTTCTGTCATGCCGATATGCTGTGCGGCCTGCTAGCTCAATTGCCGCATCCGGGATGAGTGGATGAAACCAGGTTTCCGTGATAAGCAGAATGTTACAATCCCCGATGATCTTGTTCGTTGTAATCCATAGTTTCAGCTCATCCAGCTTGTTGACGAGGGACCTTGCGTTGGCGAGAAAAATATCAGGAAGCGTTGTTTTGTGTGGCTGCCTCCGTAGCCTTGCTAGTACGTCGGCTCTGCAGCCCCGCTTTCTGCTTCCTCTCTCTGCGCCGCCGTCGCCTCCTTCTCGCCGGGATGGTGAACCACGGAGAGCCGGGGGTCCTGGCTATGTCTGCCGGAATGTTGTGTGAGCGGTGGAACTTAGCTGTGACACATTCCTCGTTCCGTAATCCTATTTTTAGGAGATCGTGCCGGCTGTAGATGTTATTCGCCAAGCAGAAAGTACTTTGAGATACGAACAAAAACAACCAAACCATACTAAAGCTACCAAACGAAGAGGAGCACTGAGCTGCTGCGTCTATGCGCGCCGCCATATCAGTTGGTCTGTGTCAGTCCTGGGTTGCCTTAGACACTCAACAAGTTCAAATTCTGAACATTCCCCAAACTTAAAAGGCCATGTAGCACATCACAGGTCCTGAACACTGTCTAGCCCCCCCGGACACTGAGTACATCTCAATTCTGGACAGTCCCTGAAACGTCCTGAACACTGAACCACTGAACACGGTCCTAAACATGCCCTCCCTGGACCCTGAACACATGATCTGCTGAGGTCATCATGCCTTAGGATTCCACAGGCTGCCCTGCTAAAAAGGGCAGCCTGTGAACAAACAGCACAAACACACAAACACAAAAGTTTTTAATCAAAAAGTTTGACCCGTTAATTAAAAAGGAGAAGAAAAAAAAAAACCTGCTCAAGTATCAATTTCTTTCCACTCGAGAACTCATTGAACCCGCTGAGGATCTGAGTACTTCACAATTGCAGGCTGGTTGGCAGCTGTTTAACTGATGGCTGTTATTAGCAGAAAGTAGGGAGAAAAGGGAAAAAAAAAATTCTGGCAGCCTTACAGCAGCTGTTTGACGGACACAAAGCCAATTTTTGAGAATTGGCTGAACCACTCTGTGGAACCCCCAAACTTTGGGAATGCTATTAGGGTCACCCACAGAGCTAGCCATGTGTAAACTGTCACCCTTTCTACAGCCAAGCTTTGGCCTCAGTGCTGCCCCCTGCTGCTGAGTCAGGGGAATACTCATGAGGCCCCTGTAGTGACACCCCCCGAGATTTGGGATGCTGTGAGAGCAGGGTGGGGGGGTTGGATAGATTTAGAGAGTCTGTGTGTGTGTGTGTGTGTGTGTGTGTGTGTGTGCGTGTGCGTGTGTGGTTCTGTGTGTGCAAGCGTGGGGGAGGGGATGGGTATGTGCTAGAAACGTCATTAGAAACACGAGTATAACAAACAACCCCCCTGTAAAAAAAAAACACATTGACAAAAGCAAAAAAGAAGAGTCGAAAATGAATAAATAAATATGAAATGACCGGTCGAAGTGCGACCGTGACTGCCTTCAGAAAATGTGTGGGCTGGACGGTGTGACGCAGGTCCTGGCATATTACATGCCCACGTGTGATGACAGCATCGCGGCACGGTGTGTGCGTATGCACGCGTGTGGGGGGGGCAGGGTCAGTGCTCTGTTCTGCCTGTAGATGAAAGGGTTACTGTGGCGAGCCGGGCAGGGGAGCAGTGGGGTGTGGGCTGGATTTTGGTGGGGGGAGGGACTCCACCCCTGGCCTGCCCCCCCCCCGGCTGTGGCCATTAAAGGACAAGCGAAAAGGTCGCCGTGCTGGCAGGGCGGCCGCTTCACGCCGCGAGGAGTTCATTTTGGGGCCTGCTGATCCCCGTGCAGTGCCTTTCATCTCCTCCAGGGAGCTTCCTCCGAATGTCCACTCCAAACAGGAAGTCCCTGTGCTTCTCTTTGAAAAAAAAAGAAGAGAGAGAGAGCAGGAAGGGAAACAGAAGATAGCAAAACACAGCACGTCTTGTTTTTCATTTGGGGGGAGCAGGGGTAGGTGAAGGGGTTGGGCTGGAGAGGTAAAGCCTGATTTTTCCCCCATTTTTAAACCTCTCTTCTGTCTGGGAGCGATCAGACAGCTTTACATCTGAAAAAATGTTCTTGTTTCCATTAAATGTGTTGCATTAGGGAGGCTGAGCTGCCGGTCAGTCTATCCATTTTGGGGGCAGCCAGAGGGTCCACTAGGGTGAGTATGAGAGAAGAGATGGAAGAGATGATTGGGGGGCAGGGGCACACCCTCAACCCTCTTCCGCGAAAACAGCTCCCACCACTCCCCAAATCAAAGATCCCCCCCCCCGGGGAATCATGGACGGATTTTATTTTCTTGGTTATAATTACTTTTTCAGGACGAGGGAGACAAATGAGGCTTTGCAGACAGCCCATCTATCAAACTCTCGACCAATCACTGGGATAGCTCTGCACGTGACATCCCCCCCACCCCACCCCCACCCCACGTGCTCCTGAACACTGGGCTCAATCTGCAGTAGCCCCCAGTTCTCACTACATACAGATCTTTATCCTGCAGAAAACACTAGCATGCATCCCTCTCTTTCTCTCTCTCTCTCTCCATTGCTTGAAGCCGGGGAGGCACATTCTGAGCGATAAAGGGGTAGACAGAAAGAAAAGAAAAAGGAGAGACACAAAAAATGAGAGAGTGCAGACAGAGCGAAAAAAAGGTGAGCGGGAAAAAAACCCCTGATATCACAGTTTATACTGTAGCACCATGGTTCACAACCTCCTCCCCCCATTTTTCTCTTTCTGTCTCAGTCACTCTCTCTCTCCCTTCCTCTCTGTTTCTCTCTGCTTGTCTCTCACTCTCTTTCTCCATCCCTTTTTCTTTCCCAGTGTACACCTGTTGGCCAGCCACTGGCAGCGGCTGTTTTCTCACCAGTGTTTTTTGGTGAATCAGCACTGCGGCAGTCCGTTAGCGGCAGGACCGTTCAGCCGCCGCTTTTGTCTCCTCTGAAAAGATGATCGTCATCGTGAGTGCCTGCTAGCGGATCACCGTAGCGCCCACTTACAAAGAGCTGCCAGAGCGACAGCTGTGATGATGGTGGGCCACTAGTGTAATGCTGCCCGCCGGGCTCGCTCGCTCTTTCTCGCTCTCTCTCGCTCTCTCTCGCTCTCTCTCGCTCTCTCGCTCTGTCTGTCTGTCGGGGCACCTGCCCGTGTGCACGGGGCTCCCAGAAGCCTCGTATCAGCGGGTTCGCATTACCCATTAGCGGTACAGAGGCACGTACGCACAGCCACTTCGGGCCGCCCTCGTCTCGGCTCTGCGCTTTATTTCTAGGGTATTTGTATGTCCCGCGGGAGCAGAGACACAGGAGCCATTACCACACAGTCACAGTCCGGTAATTGTTGTGACACGAAATTACAAAGTGCCATAGGCTACCCCCTAAAATTCAAATTCTAAGTCTCTTTCTCTGTCTCTATATCTCCATTTTTTAAACTCCATCCCTTGCTTTATCTTCTTTTATTTTGAACCCCTGGTAGGCCCTGCTGTTCTCACAATATGTTCAACACAGAAACACAATGACTATGTTAGTTCTGTTTTTGTCTCTGTGGCTGGCATTTCTCCTGTTACTTTGAAATTATACTGTGATTCCCTCCACCCCCCCTCTTTTTCTCCCTCTTTCTGTTTCCGTCTAGCTCTCTCTTTCTCTCCGACTCTCTCTCTAAATCTCCACTTTCACTCTTCCACTCTGTTTCTCCGTATTTTAAAGATACTGTCAAAATGCTGTTAAGACTGTTAAACTCTTGCCTGAAAGAATCTTAATCCAATGTCAGGTTGGACATTTTTTCCCTCCATGGAGATAAACTAGATTGTATTACCTTTAAATACTGTATTTTTGAATAACATGTGACATATTTATTATTATGGAAATGACCACACGATTGACCAAAGCATTCCATTAGTTTAATTTTCACTTTGTAGACCTTTGCAGGAGGAAGAAAATGTGGAAAAGATGATATTTTCGCCCCCTATGTTCACCCTGAGGTACTGCAGGCGAAATTTTATGAGCAGCAATTGGACTTCAAAGGACAGAATTGGAGATGATGCAATTAAAGATGCCCAGGTCTCCTGCTGACACTTATCAGCAAGCCCGTGGGAAAAAGGCGGGGAGGGGGTTTAGTGGCAGCCATGACTCTTATGGCACAGCACTGTGCTGTGTTTTTTGTGGGGGTGAGCAGACCTAGCATTGAATTTCATAGTGCTAAGCCTGCGCTGTGTTACTGTGGAGGTTAGCAGGCCTAGCCCTGAATTTCATAGTGCTAAGCCTGCGCTGTGTTACTGTGGAGGTTAGCAGGCCTAGCCCTGAATTTCATAGTGCTAAGCCTGCGCTGTGTTACTGTGGAGGTTAGCAGGCCTAGCCCTGAATTTCATAGTGCTAAGCCTGCGCTGTGTTACTGTGGAGGTTAGCAGGCCTAGCCCTGAATTTCATAGTGCTAAGCCTGCGCTGTGTTACTGTGGAGGTTAGCAGGCCTAGCCCTGAATTTCATAGTGCTAAGCCTGCGCTGTGTTACTGTGGATAACAGGCCCCACATTTGAATACGGCTCATATGAGTATTCGTGAAGCCTTGTTGGATTGCATGGAAAAACAAACAGGAGTTACAGGCTCTCCCTGCAGTGACAGGCCGAAGCACCAGTTAAGGCTGTGTGTGCTCCTTAATGGAAATAGAATATTTTCTAATATTATAATTGTGGTAGGGGGGCGTGGTTTTAGGCGCAGCTAGCAAGAGAGAGAGTGAACGCGGGTGGTTTAGGGAGCCGGCACAGCTGTCGGCAATCGGGCAATTGGTGACGATTGATTATAGGATTGTTGTTATCAATTAACCAATTGCCTTGATTGTTCAACAGTGAGCCTGAGATCCTCAAAAGGAGCTGGGACAGAAGAGGAAGGGAAGTTAGCCTGTACGAGTGTGTGGGTTTTGCGAAATAAAACGCACCGTTTAAGGAAATCTTTTGACTCTGGGTGGTTATTTGACGAGCGGTATAGCTCACTTCGCCACAATAATATAATATAATATATACTCCCTCGGGGTCCAAAAGGTTTATTGAACCAGATGACGCCGCCACCATGTTTTGGACACTGACACCTTCATCAGAGCAGTGAGGAAGAGCATTGGACGGGCAGATATAGGGCCCCGTGGGTGTCGGTCAGTCAAAGGATGATCAAAAGCAAGTGCGAGGCAAATGCCAACAGTGACAGGGAGGAATGAATAAAATATGGCAATTAATTTTTCTCAAACTGACAATGTATCTAATCTATTTAAATAGCACTGTAGTGGCATATCTTTAAGTTTCAATAACCTTTGAATTAGCCACCTATAGACGCTGATGTCGCTGTCTTTCACTTGCTCAAGGATTGAATGCTCATTGTGGGTAACGCTACCTGTGTTAGTAGATCTGTGAGGTACGGGATGGATAGGCAGACCGGGTAGCAGGTAGGCAGGCAGGCAGGCAGGCAGGCAGGGGAAGAGCAGGTAGGCAGGCAGACAGACAGGCAGGCAGGGAGGCAAACAGGCAGGCAGGCAGGGGAAGAGCAGGTAGGCAGACAGGCAGGCAGGCAGGCAGGCAGGCAGGCAGGGGAAGAGCAGGTAGGCAGGCAGACAGACAGGCAGGGGAAGAGCAGGCAGACAGGCAGGCAGACAGGCAGGGGAAGAGCAGGTAGGCAGGCAGACAGACAGGCAGGCAGGCAGGCAGGCAGGCAGGCAGGGGAAGAGCAGGCCGGCAGGCAGGCAGACAGGCAGGGGAAGAGCAGACAGGCAGGCAGGGGAAGAGCAGGCAGGCAGGCAGGCAGCATTGAATGCAGTATGGGTGTAAATGAGGTTAACTAAAGAGTCCAACTGAAGTTGCTATGAATGCCAATAAAATAAAATAAAAAATAAAATAAAGGTCTAAAGTTCAAAGTCCAAGTATAATTTAATTCAAGCTATCCAAAACGATAAAGTCTAAATATTTGAGCAAAGTAAAGAACTGTAGGCTCACAGCGTCTTCCAGTTTTTTTGTCTAATGACTTGATACACCAAACTATCTGAAGAGCCATCTTTAAAGAGCCTATGTGTTCCTATACCACAATAAAAGTCTCCACACCAAAATAAAGGTCTTCAAAGAGAAAACAAATATGTTTTAAACAGAACTTAAATTTGGCTCCTACAATCACACTACGTTGTTCATGGAACGTGCAGTAATATATTATAAATATGTTAAATATATTTCACAACAATGTATTTCAAAATATATAATATATACAGAGCCACTGCTCTGCTGACCTAGAGCACATCATGGTTAAGAGCAGACCTTTCTATCTGCCTAGAGAATTCACTTCTACAATTGTGACTGCAGCATATATCCCTCCGGATGCTAATGCTAAGCTAGCCATGAAACAACTGCAGGCAGCCATTAGCAAACAACAGACCACACACCCAGAGGCAGCCTTTATTGTTGCGGGGGATTTCAACCACTCCAGCCTTAAGACTGTTCTCCCTAAATTCCACCAGCATATCTCCTGTCCTACAAGAGGTGATAAGATTTTAGACCATGTTTACACCAACATGGCTGAGGCTTACAAAGCCGTCCCCCTCCCCCACCTTGGACAATCTGATCACCTCTCTTTGTTCCTGTTCCCCAAGTACTCCCCACTCTTCAAACGAGTGAAACCCTCTGTGAGGACAGTCAAAGTTTGGCCTGAGGGGGCAGACTCTCTACTGCAGCACCGGTTTCAACACACGGACTGGAGTAGGTTTGCCACACAGGCCACCCTGGACTCCCACACAGACATTGACTCCTACACCACCTCCGTTTTGGACTACATCAACGCCAACGTCAACGATGTCACCACCCTCAAACGGATTACAACATTCCCCAATCAGAAGCCTTGGATGAACAAAGAGGTCCGTCTTCTGCTGAAGACACGCGACACCGCCTTCAAATCAGGTGACGCGCAGGCCTACAGCTCAGCCAGGGCCAATCTGAAAAGGGGTATCAAGAGGGCCAGGCACAGCCACAAGCTAAGGATTGAGGAGCACTTCATCAACTCCGACTCCCGACGCATGTGGCAGGGCATCCAGTCCATTACGGATTACAAACCCACCAACAACTCCCCCCCAACTAACGACACCTCCCTCCCTGATAAGCTCAATGACTTTTATGCCCGCTTCGACAGGGACAACCACGAGGCGGCGATCAAGGCCATACTTCCTGTTGACCACCAGCCCCTCACTCTCTCCCCCACTGATGTGTGTGCTGCACTGAGCAGGACTAATGCACGCAAGGCTGCTGGCCCCGATGGCATCCCCGGTCGGGTGCTCAGGGTCTGCGCTGAACAGCTGACTGAGGTCTTGACTAACATCTTCAACCTGTCAGTGGCCCAAGCAGCTGTCCCCACGTGCTTTAAAACCACCTCCATTGTGCCAGTGCCGAAACACACCTCTGCTGTGAGCCTAAATTACTTTCGCCCTGTTGCACTCACCCCCACCATCATGAAGTGCTTCGAGAGACTAGTCCTGGCTCACCTCAAATCAGGCCTATCCCCCCGACTGGACCCCCACCAATTTGCCTACTGGGAGAACAGGAGTACGGAGGACGCCATCTCCTCAGTGCTTCACTCCGCGCTCTCCCACCTGGAGGGTGGTAACACCTATGTGAGAATGCTGTTCATTGACTTTAGCTCAGCATTCAACACCATAATCCCCTCCAAACTGATCTCCAAACTCGGCAACCTTGGCATCAACCCTTCCCTCTGCAACTGGCTACTTGGATTCCTCACCAACAGACCCCAACATGTGCGACTAGACAGTCTCACCTCCTCAACCATCACCCTGAACACTGGCGTCCCACAGGGCTGTGTGCTGAGCCCCCTCCTCTACTCCCTCTTCACCCACGACTGCACTCCTGTACATGGCTCCAACTCCATCATCAAGTTTGCAGACGACACAACGGTGGTAGGCCTTGTCAAGAACAATGATGAGACGGCCTACAGGGAGGAGGTCCAGCACCTGGTGGAGTGGTGTGCTGACAACAACCTGGCCCTCAACACCAAGAAGACCAAAGAGATCATTGTGGACTTCAGGAAGACCAAAGCAGGCACGCACAGCCCCATCCTTATCGACGGGACGGAGGTTGAGCGTGTCTCCAGCTTCAAGTTCCTGGGTATTCACATCTCTGAGGATCTCTCCTGGGCCCTCAACACCTCGGCCCTGGTCAAGAAGGCTCACCAGCGTCTCTTCTTCCTGAGGAAACTGAGGAAAGCCCATCTGTCTCCTCAGATCCTGGTGAACTTCTACCGGTGTGCCATAGAAAGCATCCTCACCAGCTCCATCACAGTCTGGTATGGAAACTGTACTGTCTCTGACCAGAAAGCGCTGCAGAGGGTGGTGAAAATCGCCCAACGCATCACTAATACCACTCTCCCATCGATCGAGACGGTACAGTACAAAAGGTGTCTGCGGAAGGCACGCAGCATAGTCAAGGACTCCTACCACCCCAAACACAGACTGTTTGCCCTCCTCCCCTCTGGGAGGCGCTACAGGACCCTCCTCGCCAGAACCAGCAGGCTCAAAAACAGCTTCTACCCCTCAGCTGTCACCCTGCTGAACTCTGCACCTCGGTGACCCCCCAGATACCAACCCCCCGCCCTACCCCCGGGCCACCCCAGTCACTCCCCCAGAGACTTTTACTGTTAAATATACCGCTGTACAATAATGCCCATACTAATCATCCTGTATCATACTGTATAGACTTTATTTTAGATAGATATCTCATATACAATCATAGTACTTCTCTGTAGATACTTTATTCATACTCGTAGATATTTCATATTTCATATATACCCTTATATTTTCTTACAAATACTGTCATTGATGGCCCTTACTACTGTCTATTCATGTTTATTTATTCATGTTTATTTATACTATTGAGATTATTTTATATATCCACATTTATACTCCTGTACACAATGTTTATAATGTACCATATTATATATATACACAATGCACTTTACTGCCTCTTTGCACTCTGGTTAGATGCTAAACTGCATTTCGTTGTTCTTGTACCTGTACATGGATAATGACAATAAAGTTGAATCTAATCTAATCTAATCTAATAATGAATGATTTGTATATTTACCCATATATTTGGAATTCAAATGGAATATTTTTTCTGACTGCCATAATACATTTTATTATATTGCAGTATATTCCATTTCTAGAAACTAAAAGCCATGCTGCCATGTTTTTCTTCCACCCATGAGCCCAGCCAGCTGATTTTGCTAATTAGTTTCACCTCCTGCCTGAAGAATTATGCTAATTAGAAAAATCCAGGTGATTGGCTGGAACAAAATACTGGGGGGGTATTTTACTTTTTTATACTGGAATTTCCACCTCTGCTGATCAGGACTATGCAACGCAGGGGGCCAAACAGGGTTCTGCAAAATATAGGAACAAAATAATCTGTATTGACAACAACAGGCCATTCAGCCCATCGTGCCTCATTGGTTATCAGCAGACTACATTACATTACATTACATTATAGGTATTTAGCAGACGCTCTTATCCAGAGCGACTTACACAACTTCTTATTACATTTATCCATTCATACAGCTGGATTTATACTGAAGCAATTCAGGTTAAGTACCTTGCTCAAGCGTACAACGGCAGTGTCCTACCTGGGAATCGAACCTGAAACCTTTCAGTTACAAGTCCAGCTCCTTAACCATTATACTACACTGCCGCCGACACAGACTAGAGATTAGACAGATTAGAGAGCATCCAGAACTGTGTTAAAAGGAAGCAAAATTGCAAAAATAGCAAGACTGAGGATCGCACTCCTGTATCTCTGCATTTTGAAGGACGTCTTGATTGCATCGGGCGAAAAACTAAATACGGTTCCTGAAAATACTAAATTTGGGGCCACAACTCCCTCAGCAGAGTTTTACTGAACTGAATTTCAAATCCGATGCTTGTAGTAGATAGCCTCCCCTGCTGGAAAACCGGATGAACCCGAAAGGTGAAAAGCCTCGTTCGTCAAAGACACGGGACACGTTGCGGAATGCCGTACCTCCCGTTTTTAAGCAGATTGCTTAAAAATGTCATCCGATCAGTAAGAGACAAACTCAAAGATTTAGACAAAACCAGAGCGGCAGAAAACCTCTATTACCCCCCACTGTATTAATGGGTGCGTACCAATACTCAAAACAATGCAGCCTCCTTTCTTCCACTACCACCTCCTACTCCTCCGTGCCACGAAAACTGATTTTTGTGTTCTGATCTAATGTTGCTGATTACATATTAGTTACATAATGGTTACAAATGAATTCATGTCTCAATGCAAACCGCAATGTCAGGTACATTGTATACCGTACATGCAACTACGTACTTGAAACGTACAGGCTGTTTTGCATACTTCCGGGTAGGAAAGGAGTGGTAGTGGGGGATTGGAAGAAAGGAGGAGAGGAGTGAAGAATATTGGGACGCACCCAATCACCTCACTCTCCCAGCTGCCACTCTTGACAAACAAAGAACTGCCCATGCCCTGCAAAGGAGTGGATGTTCAAATTGTCCATTTGAGGAGCAAATGTGTAGTTTTGGGCTGAATGTACTCTCCCTCACCTGCCCTGTGATTTGTCTGTTCGGTCCAGCCCAAGGTCACTGGGAGGCCCTCATTGATAAGGGTCTGTCCCCCTTGTTTGTTATCGGTGAATGTTTGAATTGGTGAGCTCCTACTACAGCTACTATTACTGCTACTACTACAATTACAACTTCTACTACAACTGCTGCTACTACTACAATTATAACTTCTACTGCTGCTGCTACTACTACAATTATAACTTCTACTACTACTGCTAATACTACTACTACTGCTATTGTGTTTGGAAATACTATGTTTTCAGTGCCCTTATATGGGGTACCCTTACAGTGTTGTTATAGTATTGGGACTGCTGCTCCGCTTACGTCATGCTGATCCGCGTACGCCTGTCTGCTGTTACAGGTCTACTTATCAGGTGAGTGGGTAGTGGCTGTAAAACAGTCTCTTTTCCCGCAAACCGACCATTTGTGTGGAGACACTACATGTCCAAGGGGCTGCCGGACTGTGATTAAAAGCTCCGATTCTATTCTGAGGCACCAATAATGCGTTTAACTATATCTCCCAATCTGACTGCGCACATTTAGAAATGTCTGTAATCCGTTCACACAGATCTCTTCATCGGGGCATGTTAGTTTGGAGATATCTGGAGAAAATTGTCAAGAGATATCCCGCTAAAGGCCCCTTGGGTTTCTACAAAAAACAAGTTTTCTTCACTCGTCTGAAGCCTCTGGCAATCCTCAACTGATTAGAAAAAATTAAAATGTCAGACACCTTATGAAGAGATAGTGTAACTTTCTCGAGGTGACACTGTCAAATCAATTCCCTGGCAAAATAGGCTTCGTTTCAGCTTGAGTACAGTGACACCTAGTGGATACACCTTGTATTTTCATCAGGAAGTAATGCTTCATCGCCTTTCCACTAGATAAGCTGAAACTTTGCTTTCATGTTTGTTCAGTGCACCTTGCAACTCTCTGTACCCTTTTGTAGTTTTATTAGCATTTTATTGCCTATAAACAGAACATATTGTGTTCCAGACAAAGAGGTCAAACCAGACTTGCACCACTTAATGTCGAATGGAAAAACGTCACATTGCATTTGAACTACACAGACCTGGTCTCTCTCTCGCTATGTCCTCATCTACACCCAACGCCTTATTCTGTTTGGTACATTCTTAATGGCTCATTGATTTTGTGGACCCAATTAATTATTTACAGCACTAACTCTAGTACATCACTGTCTAGATCTGAGAGTGTGTGTGTGTGTGTGTGTGTGTGTGTGCGGGTGTGTGTCTGCGTGTGTGTGTGTGTGTGTGTGTTCTTTTCAGACCTGGGTCAATACATTTTTTAAATCATTTACATTTCAATTCTGGTCAAATTTGAAATGGCTCTTTCAGATCCCTGGAAAATTAAAACAAAAGGTACTACAAATAAAAATTTAATCTTGTGAAATTATTATTTATTTTTTTAATGTCTACAGAAATGGTGCTAATTTTTTATGTTTTAAAGTAATTCAATAAATATTCAGTTCTGGTTTTGTGGTAGTAGTTTATGGTTAGTATGTTTCCTTCATATCAAAAGATCTGTGGCACTCTGTGGTATTTTCATCTGAGCTACTGTAATACAGTCAAGAAGCAGGACCATTGCCAAAATAAAATACTACAAATTCATCAGTCGTACGATAGTAGAATCATTTATTTAATGAATGTATATATACAATAACAACAGCAAAAAACAGTATATACAAAAAAAATTTCAGGTTTTTCCATGATCAGAAAACAGTGAGGGGCTCAAAGGCAAATTAATAAATGAAAAAGAGCGAGCAGCCTTACTCAAGCAATGAACAAGTGACAACAAACAAATCAATGTAACCTGAAGGCAATATCGACTCAATACAGACTACATCGTCCCAGAATTACTGTCCCAGAATCCTTCAGTGGTGGCTGAATAAGACTGAGGTGAAAACGCATGGCCCGTACACAAGTATAGGTATAACCAAAACCAGAATAGTCTGTGCTTATGCTTTTTTTGTTTTTGCAGTTTTTCAAACAATTTAACAATTTTTTTTGGCTTATCTTTCAAAGCTGGGCAAATTTATAGGCCCTGTCAAATGTGCAAAATATTATTTTCATTAGTTCAGAAGGACACCTGTGATCTAGGTACGGAAGTGAAGCAGCAGTGAGACACTGATAGAATGTCCCGGCTAGGAGTGCAATGCAATGGGGAGGTCAGGTGTTTCGCTCGTCTTCTGCTGCCCTCTCTTGTGTCTGTGTCCCCCTCCCCCCAAAATAAAACACCGGAGAGCCCCCCTCAGAGCAAGTCTGCTACCACACTCGCCCCCCCCCCCCCCAAAATAAAACACCGGGGTGCCCCCCTCAGAGCAAGTCCGCTACCACACTCGCCCCCCCAAAATAAAACACCGGGGTGCCCCCCTCAGAGCAAGTCCACTACCACACTCGCACCCCCCCCCCCCCCAAAGCGGGGAGGCTCACATGCGCTTGTAGATGAAGATGACTTTCCGGCAGTTGGGGCAGTGATGCTCCACGTCTTGGCATGACTCCACACAGAAGGGGATGCAGCAGCACAGCCAGCATCTGAAAAGTGAAATGGGAGAGAGCGCCCCTTAGTGATCTGGAGGAGGCAGTGCAATTGACAGTATGGTATGGTCGGGATTCCCAGACTGGGGCTGTGTCCAAATCAGAGCCCTATCTACTGCGCCCTGTCTCCTGCGTACAGTGCACTGGCAGAAGTGTGCTGTTTAATGTGCACTGTTTGGCAGTCCGCGAAAAATATCCGCCATACTATTTTCCAACTGCACTGTGGAAGTGTCGTAAGCAGGTCAGAATATATCTATGGGTCAGAAGACGTCCCACCAGTGTTGCCATGTCCACGGATTTACAGCTAAATTGTGATACTTTCAAAGTGCAGTCACAGGTAAAAATGAAAAGTCGCAAAGCACGCACTTATTTTAAAAAGTAAAAACATGATGATTTCTATTTAAAATACATTGGTTTCGGTTAAAAATAGCCTATAATTTGGGCTAGTTTTGAGTCGCCATTTCGCTGGAAAGTTTTACAAGATCTGGCAACCCTGTGCCCCACTCTTGCGCTGCCATGTCACGTGTTGTTTTTGTTGTATTTGAAGGAAAACTTCAGCGAAGCTGCGCCTCATTTTTTTAAAACGAAGCTTCACGTCATATTTATGTGACCAAAATGTTTGTGTACTTCTTGAAAAGTGTGCTCCCAAATGTATTCAGCGAAACCCTGGAAGTAAGTGTGTCATCCGGGTGTTTCAATTTGAAAAAGTTTTGCGTACTCTACAACTTTCTCACCAAGGCTACTCAACAGTGTGGAAAAGTGCTGATTCAGACACGGCCTGGGTTCTTCAGCACAATAGGCTCTTTAAAGGTCCCTTTAAATAATATTTTGTTTATAGTTATGTATTTTATAAATGACATATTTCAGACTATGAGGTAGTAGAAATATTATGTGATTTACAAGAGCCATGTAATGCTATGGTCACTGTGCATTACTAAATATATACAGTAAAAAGGGTTATAAAAAATTCACCTTTTGGTGAATTAGCTTAATCTCACACTGAAAAAATGATAAAAATCCAACCTTTAAAAAATAAAATCCCTCATCAAGAAATAATTATTTTTAACAAAACCACGTGTGCCACAATTATTGGCACTCCTAGAAATTCTCATGAACAAAATGTAACTGAAGCATTTTTTCCATTTATATTTTGCTTTTTAAAAGTTGATCAGAGTGTTTAGGAACTTTCAAGCAGTAATCCATGACTTCCTGTTTCTTGTATAAATTTTAGGTGACACAGAGGCCATATTCCCTTATTCATACATCAACATGGGAAAGATAAGAAAACACACAACACCTGAAAATGCCCATATCTACCGTTAGGGCAATACTTAAAAAGTTCAAAGCAACTGGAACTGTTACAAACTTGCCTGGAAGAGAACCCAAGTATCCAGCAGGATAATCCATCCAAATCATATGTCCAAATCAACACAAAAATGGTTAACTGAACACAAAATCAAGCTTCTGCCATGGCCATCTCAGTCCCCTGACCTAAACCCCATTGAAAACCTGTGGGCTGAGCTGAAGAGGAGAGGACCTAGGACTCTGGATGATCTGGAGAGATTCTGTATAGAAGAATGGTCTCAGATTTCTTGCTCTGTATTCTCCAACCTTATTAGATGTTACGAGAGAAGACTCAGTGCTGTTTTATTGGTAAAGGGAGGTTGTACAAAGCATTAAATGCAAGGGTGCCAATAATTGTGTCACACATGGTTTTGTTAAAAATAATTATTTCTTGATGAGGGATTTTTTTTTCTCAGAATAAATTTATTTCAATTAAAGGTTGGATTTTTCTCATTTTTTTCAGTGTGAGATTAAGCTAATTCACCAAATGGTGAATTCTTTATAACTCTTTTTACTCATCCTTACCAGGGGTGCCAATAATTGTGGAGGGCATTGTATGTTGTACTAAAGCAGGGGTAGGAAACCCTGGTTCTGGAGAGCCAAAACTACCAATTTTCAATAGAATTTTTTTTTGATTTTCTCAAAATTGGTCAAAGTGGACTGAGTGAGATTAGGAAAAAATGGTTCTGTATTCATAAAGAGTAGGAGCACTGATCTAGGATCAGTTTTGCCTTTAAGTCCATAATCAGTGCTCCTTCTCTGCGATGCTTTATGAATACGGACCCAGTTGTTTTTTTTCTCCTTCGTGTTTTCTTCTCGATCAGTGCATTGTTTGCGCTAATCGGAGATGCCAGGTGTGGCTGCCATGGTTACGGCGGCCCGCGGGGACTCACAAGAAGAGACCCAGTGTGCCGCAGAGGAGCCACGTGAGCAGCCCAGGGGTGTGCTGCGTTTGGGTGACCACCTGCTGCTGGCAGTGAGGGCACAATGTCTGGCCCGGGACGTCCGTCAGCTGCGGTACCATCAACACCTGGGTCACTGCAGAGAGAGAGAGGGGTGTGTTGTGAGAAAGAGAGAGCAGGAACTGTTTCTGTACTCTTGCTATTCACACGCACACGCATACACACACCCATGAATACTCATACACACACCCACATGCACACACACACATGCACACACCCATAGATACTAAAACACACACACACACACACACATACCCACCGTGCACACACACACAAACACACACACACTCACTCACCCATGGATACTCAAACAGACGCCCACATACACACACACACTTTCAGTTCTATTTCCTCATACCTACACCAATAACCGAGTTCCTCACGCACAAGCACCCCCACATAAACACATACATATTTTGGGTGCATTTCCTTCCAAACACACACCCACACACACACAAACACAAATCAAAATCACTCTGTCACAGGAATGTTAAGAAGATATGAATATTTTTCATCTGTGTCATCCCATAGCCTGTACAAAAAGGTCTTTACTTGAGCAAAAACATGAAGTGCCCTTTCAGATCAATGTCCCAATTCATTTTATGAGTCTGCACCCATAAAGGCTTCTCTCCACAGTCCTGTGCTGTTATCATTATCACACACTGCCTCTTCCTGTCACACACACACACACACACACGGTATCGCACTCGGGAGCAATTTGTTCAGCTTTATAAGTAAAAACCGTGTTTACCTTTTCAGTCTGAGAAAATTGGTCGGCACACTTCTGACGTATACACGCACGGCAAACATTTTCTACTTAATAGAAGCTTTGGCACTTCTTTGCTTTACTGCCAAGGTGCACAGGGGGGAAAAATGGGAGCGGTGATTGAGGAAGAAAGTCTATTCACACCCTCTGTGTACAAGGGTTGAAAAAGACGTTTCGTTAGTTCAACGCGTTCTGGTGTTATTCCTTCATCAGGACTCCGAGCTGGAGAAGAAGACGGAGCCGGTATCGCCACACTACTCAGTCATGGCTCCATGCCTTATTCAATATTCAAAATGTACTCTAGTAAAGCCTTTGGGATACTGTAGATAAGTATGTGACCAAGGGCTGATTCAGAAAGA